>CM021109.1:265627529-265707195 GCA_007115665.2 Sequoiadendron giganteum | reverse complement strand
GTTACAACTTTGGAAATTAATTTATTATTTGAAATTGCATTTTAAATTAAAAGTGGATTTTTGAAAAATTGAAATTAATATCTAATTTGCAAGCAATGTGAATTAGGGTTGTAAAAATTGAAATTGAAATTAATATCTAATTTGCATGTAATGTGAATTAGGGTTATATTAGGTATTTTTGATTTATAAGAAAGACATTTTTTAATTTGAGGGCATAAATTTTTTTAGAAAAATTCATTTTTATAGGAGAGAAGAAATTTTGAAAAAATTTGCACAAAGGAAGGGTTTGAAGAAAGTTTGACTGTAGAATTGATTGGAGGAAAGATTGTTTGCATTTGTTGGGTTTTGGATTGGATTCATTGGATGACTGAAGAAAATTCAGGAAATCTTTGGAGGAGGTGTAATATCCCTCCGTTTTGTTTCTTGTTTGGTTTGCTTTATGCTATGTTTGGTTGCAGTTTCTTTGATACTGGATATATTTTGTTATGATGTTTTGATCGTTACTATTGAGTGACAACTATTATTGTGGGAAGTAGTTATCTGATTATTATTTCACATGCATTATGGATTACTGATGTTGTAGAGTTAACATGAGATATTATTATAAGATTATTAGAATTATAATGGAAGTGTCAGTTTTGATGAGTGTATGGGTGAAGAGGATGAGTTCGCATCACTCGCTTGCGAGCGCCTTGCGAATCCGTGATTTCTTCTTCACGGTGTGTATTATATGCTGGATATATTGTATGATGTTGTTTACTTGGTTACAGGATTGCAGGTACACGACATCGACTCCACCTGGTTTCATAGGTTTGAGCGTGTCGATCCAACGGTTAAGTTGAACGGGAGATAGTAGCTAGGTAACATATGTCAAGTTTACACCCTAGCCTTAGTGTGTCGTCAATTGTGTGTGTCGAGTCATTGTCTGTCTTGCTTTGATGTTATTTAATTCTGAAAAATTCTTGATTTGGAAATAGATATTTAAAATAATTGCATTTAAATCATGTTGATGGTTATTTAATTTAAATAATGCAATATGGATAAAAGTTTATATTTAAATTAATTAATTATATTTAATTTATTTAATTAATTAAATTTAATCCAAGGGGGTTGAATTTAGTTATTAAATAATTTAATTAATTAATTAAACATGATGCAAGAGAATAAAAAGAAATAAAAGAATTTGAATTAATTTTGGAATTTAATTCCAACGTGTGGAAATTAAATTAGAAATTGTAATTAAATGTTTATTTGGGAAATTGGTTGTAACTTTAAAAATTAATTTATTATTTCAAATTGCATTTTAAATTGAAAGTGGGTTTTCGAAAATTGAAATTGAAATATCTAATTTGCATGTAATGTAAATTAGGGTTGTATTAGGTATTTGTGATTTATAAAGAATACATGTTTTAATTTTAGGGGAAAAAAGTCTTTAGAAAAAATTCATTTTTACAACAGGGAAGAAATTTTGGAAAATTTGCATAAGGGTTTGAAGAAAGTTTGATTGTAGAATTGATTGAAGGAAATATTATTTGTATTTGTTGGATTTTGGATTGGATTCATTGGAGGATTGAAAAAAATTCAGGAAATCCTTGGAGGAGGCTTGCATCAGAAATTCATCTCTTCCTGTAGCTTCTTGTACCAGGTTTTCCTCTTTGTGTTTTATTGTTCTTGATTATTTTTCTTTAAAATAGTAATGATTAAAGATTTGTTTGTTAAATTTGTTTTAGAAAATAAATTTGATATTAGAAGAAAAGAATTAAACAAATTTACACCATTTGCTTGTGAAAATTCTTGAGTGAAAATTGTGAAAACTTTAGTTGAATTTAAATTATTTGGGGAAATCAATTTTGTTGTTATTGAAATCAAACATAGAGATTGAACAATGCTTTTAGAATGTTTTTAAAAAATGAAACCTTCTGTTTATTATTAAAAAACGGATTTTAAAATCTGCAGTATAGTTATATTTTTCATGGTAAAATGGTCTGGTTGCGTCGCCTATAACTTCACTTTCACAAACTAGGTTGTCAGGAAATTTAAAGGGTTTTTGCATTTTAAAATTTTCTTATCCTTGTCAAAAAATCGCAAATACCCAGATCGTAGTTTTTGAGTTATGCTTGAAACATGAGACTACTGTTAAGTTATTTCCCATGGCTGCTCTGAAAATAAAATAATAATAAATTGATATATATAAATATTAATATTTTATGTATTGTTGTTATAATATCAAAATATTATTTATATTATAATTTATAATATTAAAGTATTATATTTATTTATATTATTTTAAATAAAATTTGTATATTAGATTAGTGGAATTAAAATTATAAACGTATGGAAAAATTATTGTTTATTTTAAAATGGCATTTTAAAGTTTAATTGAAGGAGTTAAATATTTGATGTAAAAAATGCATAATTTAAAATTTGATTGTGGAATTTAAATTCATGTGTAAAAGGTCCAATTATTAATTTGATTTAATTGAAAAAATATATTTATATTTTGAAAAATTAATGATAAGGGATATTTTATTTTTGAATTAAACAATTTGATATTCTGTAAAGAATAGAAGATATGTTAATGATTAAATATATTTAAATATATTAATTTATATTTAGTATATATATATTGAAGGTATATATCCATTTGAAAGAATAAATAATATTTTATCTTATTTTATTATATTGTTTGCAAATTGGGTATTATTAGTATTCTAAAAGAAATGATTAGTATGTATGGAAAATGGATAGAGAAACAATATGTTATTATATTAAAGTGACTGAATGTTTTAAATAGAAAATTGAATGAGATGTAAAATTTGGTTAGGAAATGGAAAGAAGTTTAATTGCATGGATTTGTGTCGATTTAAAAGTAAATTAAGAAGTTGTTTTATTGATGAAGCAATCAATTATGTTATTTATTAATTTCTATTTAGATTAATTGAATCATTGTGATTGAATTATGAAAGAGATATGGATTTAGTATATCCAAAAGTAGTATCTTCCTCATGATTATCTTAAAGGATTTAATTCTCTATATTCAGTAAAGGGAAGTAAGTTTAATTGTTTTAGATTTTCAATAATGAAAAGAGAAATAGAGGTTATGATTATTTTAGATGATCTAGTTATCGTGTCTTTGACTTTGTCAACACTACCTATTGAATGAGTATGGATTTAGAAAATCCAAATATTAGATTTGATTGATGACTTGAATGCTTTTGTTGCTATGTCGTCAAGTTGCATTGTGGGTTTTGGGATTTAGTGTTAGTCCTAAATTATAAGTCTTCTAGAAGATCTTAGAGGATAAGGGTTGTTGAATCTTTATGCCATCCAGTTGTTTTCTTTGGGTAGTGCATGGCGTCTTTTCAGTTTACCCGGTTTTCACGAACAGGGATGTTTGCACCTCCTTGGTTTATGAGCGAATTATGGGATCCGTGTCTCCTTGTATGGAGTGACCTGGTTATGTGGTTTCATCTTGTTGCCTTCTGTGAAAGGAGTGAACTATGTGTTTTTTGCCTCCAAGATGTTTGGAGTGAGTTCTATTATTTGTATCCTTTTTGTGTTGGAGTGGATTATGATGCCTAGTTGGTATGCACTTGTGGTTCCCTTGGTGGATTGTTTGGGTGTGCTTTGTCGAATAGAAGAGTGGCTTTTGATAGGGGCCGGAGCCCAAAGTGGTAAACCGGGTAACTTTCAAAAGTGAGTTAATCAAGTGATAATTAAATTAATGTACTTAGATGATTATGATGCATTCACACAATCAAGATAATTTAATCCTCACTCATAGACACAAGGGTTTATTTAGACTTGGGATGAGTGAGAAGGCCTGGAATGGCAAGATCAACTATCTTGTTCTTGCGAGAGGTAGTTGATTCCGCATGAGTGAGTATGAGTGCCGAGATTCGGTTGAGGCCACCAAGATTACTTGTACCGGAGCCTATGAAGAATGCCCAGAGGAGATCTCATGACAAACCTTGCGATGACACTTTATCTAGGACAACTGTTGTTAATTATTTTATGTGTATGGTTATTTGAACATACTTGATTTACTTTATGTATGCAAGTAATGTGACCTATGTCAGTGATGTTTGATTTGTACTTGTGTTGTACTTGAGTTGAACTGGATTTGTACTTATTGATGACATTTATTTGGTTATGTCAGTTTGAGTCAGTATGAGTCTGTCTTTGGTTAGAGGTAGTAGAATCTTTGTCCATGTTACTTTGTTACTATCTCCTAGCATGGGGGGTGGGCTTTCGGGTACCACATTGGTAGGGTGGATCATGCACCAAAACCGTTGGGTCCCCATCTATCTTCAGTACTTGGTGGTGAGACATCCTGATGGACAACTCGCGGTTCTTATTGTAATTACTTGCATTGTAATATTTTAATTTGTATAAGTTATTTTATCCCTCTTATGTTTATGAGGTGGAAGTTTGTAATTGTAACCTTGAGTACTATTGCCTCATTCTGAGAATGAGTGATGTAACTATTGGTTTAAGTTAATATTTATGAGATTATATCTTGGTTGATTATCTTATTATGTTATGTGGTATTCTTATGATGTATGATATTTATTTCATAAAGTTATAATGCTATGGTTATATGTAATATGTATGTGTGGGTTTAAGTAATCCTAACCTTGTAGCCTTAGAGGTTTGTTGTTAATTAGTAAGTGAATGTGTATGTTAAATGCATTTTATGAAAAAAAAATTGGTTCACTTATGATATTAATTGCAACTTTCTTTAAGGTTACTTGGCGGGGCATTATAGGAGGCTTGCAGCAGAAATTCATCTCTTTCCTATAGTTTCTTGAGCCAGGTTTTCTTCTATGTTTTTTATTGTTCTTGATTATTTTTAAAATAGTAGTGATTAAAGATTTGTTTGTTAAATCTATTTTAGAAAATAAATTTGTTGTTAGAAGAAAAGAATCAAATAAATTTGTAAAAATTCTTGAGTGAAAATTGTGAAAACCTCAGTTGAATTTAATTTGTTTGAGAAAATCGATTATTTTGTTTTGGATTCAAACATAGAGATTGAGCAATGTTTTTAGAAAATGAAATCCTTTGTTTATTATTAAAAATCAGATTTTAAAATCCGCAGGGTAGTTATATTTTTCATGGTAAAATGGTCTGGTTGCGTCACATATAACTCCACTTACACAAACTGGGTTGTTGGGAAATTTAAAGGGTTCCTGCACCTTGGAATTTTCTTATCCCTGTAAAAAAATTGCAAATACCCAAATCGTAGTTTTTGAGTTATGCTTGAAACACGAGATTGTTGTTAAGTTATTTTCCCATAGCTGCTCTGATAATAAAATAATAATAAATTGATATTTATAAATATTAATATTTTATGTATTGTTTTTATAATATTAAAATATTATTTAATAATATTTTATATTATAGTTTATAATATTAAAGTATTATATTTATTTATATTATTTTAAATAAAATTTGTATATTAGATCAGTGGAAATAAAATTATAAACGTTTGGAAAAATTATTGTTTATTCTAAAATGACATGTTAAAGTTTAATTGAAGGGGTTAAATATCTGATTTAAAGAATGCATAATTTAAGATTTAATTGTGAAACTTAAATTCATGTGTAAAAGGTCCAATTATTAATTTGATTTAATTGAAAATATATATATATGATATTGGGTTATAATCCAAATATTGATCTTATTTTAATACAATAAGTTATGGAAGAGACCAAATGTTAATTTGATAAATTTTATAATGATTTAATTTGCAAGGGCAATTGGTTATTTAATTTAAAGCGAAATGTTTTGAGTTATAGTTGAAAATATTTATTTTGTTAAGAGCAATTAGAGAATTAAATATTAGTGTAATTTCTCCTCTATCTGAAAAGATGAATTCTTAATTTAGTTTTATTGATATAATGAATTACGTAATGAATTGTAGAAATTAGAAGAGTTAGTTGTGTATCTGAAAGAAATATTTTTATTGGAACTGATTAGTATGCATAATTCAGTTTAATAGGAAAAAGGTATTTTATATTAAATAATTAAATCATTTGAGTTAGTTGGAAAACGAAAGGAATCTAGTTAATAGAGAACTGATGTTAGTTTTAGAAGTAAACATTGAAATTGATTGAAATTGTTTAAATTAGTATTTCTTGTATTTGTAGATTGAAAATACTTGTTTAATTATTTCAATTAAGTTGAAAGAGCAAAAGTTTTATATTATTGGGAATAGGGATTTTAAAGGATAAATTTAGAATGCGTGGTATAGATTTTGGATAGAAAATTTGAATATAGTATTTGCAATAGTTTATGTTGTATTAGACGTAAATTTAAGAACTAATTATATTGGAAAAAACAAATATTTGTTTTGTTTCATTTATTTCCATAGAACAATTTTAATCGTTGTGATTGAAATATTAAAGAATATATATAATTAAGTTATTAATATATATATTTGGTGTATACATAATATGGAACATAAATATACATATATTAAGTGTAAATTCATTATCGTATTTTATTTTAATAAGAAGCATGCAATATATTATTGAATAAAGATTTAAAAATGGTTTGATTAGTGTATATGGGAAAATGGATAGAAAAACAATATTTTATGATATTAAAGGGATTGAATGTTTTAAATAGAAAATTGAATGAGATGTAAGATTTGGTTAGGAAATGGAAAGAGTTTACTTGCATGGATTTGTGTCGATTTAAAGGTAAATTAAGAAGTTGTTTATATTGATGAAGCAAATGGCTATTCTAATTTATTATATTTCAAGTAGAGCAATTAATTTATTGTGAATGAAATATGAAGGAGATATGGATTTAGTATATCCAAAAATAGTAATGCTCTTGTGATTGCCTTAAATGTTCTAGTTCTCTGTATTTCGTAAGGGGATGTAAGTTCAAATTGTTTAAGATTTCTTATAATGGAAATAGAAATATGGGTATATGATTATTTGAGTTAACCCTATAAGTGTATCTTTGACATTGTTAATGTTACCTATTGAATGAATATGGGTTTAGAAAATCCAAATATTAGATTTGATTTATGACTTGAATGCTTTTGTTGCTATGAAATCAAGTTGCATTGTGGGTTTTGGGATCTAGTGTTAGTCCTAAATTATAAGTCTTCCAGAAGAACTTAGAGGATAAGGGTTGTTGAATCTTTATGCCATCCAATTGTTTTCCCTTGGGTAGTGCATGGCGTCCTTTCAGTTTTACCCGATTTTCATGAACGGGGATGTTTTGTACCTTCTGTGAAAGGAGTGGACTATGTGTTGTTGCCTCCAAGATGTTTGGAGTGTGTTCTATTATTTGTATCCTCCTAAAGTTGGAGTGGTTATGTTTCCTAATTTGTGTGCACTTGAGATTCCCTTGGTGTTTGGTATTTGCATACGTGTATTGTTCTCTGAACATACTTGGTCGATTTTATGTCTAGAAGCAAAGTGACCTATGTTAGTGATATTAGTGTTGTACCTGAGTTGTACTCATTTGGTTCATTTGTTTGGTTATGTCAATATGAGTCTGTCTTTGGTTAGTGATTGTAGATCTTTATCCTTATTACATTGTTACTATCTCCTAGCATGGGGGGTGGGCCTTCCAGTACCACATGGTTGCGTGGAACATGCACCAAAACCATTGGGTCCCCCTTGATCTTCAGTTCATGGAGGCGAGACATCCAGATGGACAGCTCGCAGTTCTATTGTATTTTCTTGCATTGTAATATTCTAATTTGTATAAGTTATTTTACCCCTCTTATGTTTATGAGGTGGAATTCTGTAATTATAATCTTATGTACTATTATCTTATTCTGGGAATGAGTGTTGTAACTATTGGATTAAGGTAATGATTATGAGATGATATCTTGGCTGAATATCTTATTATGTTATGTGGTATTCTTATGATGTATGGTGTTTATTTCATAAAGCTCATAATGTTTTGGTTATATGTAATATTTATGTGTGGGTTTAAGTAATCCTAACCTTGTAGCCTTAGAGGTTGTTGTTAATTAGTAAGTGAATGTGTATGTTAACTACACTTTATAAAAAATAAAAAAATTGGTTCGCTTAAGTTGTTAATTACAACTTCCTTAAGGATTGCAAGGCGAGGCATTATAAGGCCCAACCCCCATGTTAGGAGATAGTAAAAGGGCTTTCAGTACAAAACCAACAACCTCTAGACACAGGAAAATCATAGACTATACTAATCAAATACAATACAATACATAAGGTTACATTGCTTCTAGAGTAAATGAATAAATTATATCAACCGCACAATACATACGGTTGTCATAGGAGGAGTTTCATCACAAAGTTGCATGGGTTATCCTTCCAGATCTTCTTAGGCCCCGACCCCCATCTTGGGTTATCCTAGTAGCCTCTCACAATCCCTAGCCCCATATGTAAATCGATGCGGAATCAAATATATTTCAAAAGGACAAGATAATGATCTTTCCATTCCAGGCCTTCCCATCTCATCTCAAGTCTAAACAATCCATTGATCCTATGAGTGAGGCACAATTATCTAGTTAAGTTTTTATAGATACCCTTTCCTCTAATACATTTATTTAATTTCCACTGAGTTAACTAACTCTCACATGAGTTATCCTGGCACCACTTTGTGTCAGCCCCCATTGAGAGCCACTCCCCTACTGATAAAACAAGGATCTAATCCAAAACCCAAGGGTAAACAAAGTGCACAAAATACGGATATTAAATCTCAATCCAAAATATAAGAGGCAACACATCGCGTTCATAGTAACCGAGTGTTTAAACTGAATAACAACCAAGTGCACTACCCATGGGAAAACAAAGGTTTGAAACATAAATCACAACAACCCCCTCATAAAATAACATCATGTGGAAGACTTATATACACAACTAACCGATTTCCCCAACTCACGTGAACAAAAGAAATCGTAAATAAATAAACAATTCAGACAATTAATAAAAAAACTATCATTAGGATTTCCTATATCCAATTTCCATTACCAGAAAACAATAATACATTTCCCAAATAAACTAGCTTATTACACTTTCATTTACAGACAATATAGAAATCAAATATAATTATTTAATCCCATTTCCCAAATACATTTATAGAAAAATCAATTTCTCTTTTAAAAAAAAATCATTTTAAAGTCATCTAATTTATACATTTACATGCATCTATATAAAATTTCATTTAAATATATATATTTAAATATTTTAAATCTAACTGCAATTTTCTAAAACATTTAATTAAATATATAAATAAATATATATATACACATATACATACATATATATATAAATATATATTTATGTATATATATAGGGCCTATATATATATATATATATAATAAAATTTAAACTAAATAAAGTCGAAGAAAAATTTAAGGGCGGACAAAATTTTATCATGTATCGGCTAACTGTGAACCACAACCGAACCCCATACATATGGGGTTGCGGCTATGGAGGACAACATTGGTTGTCTCCATACCAGCCTCCCCCCATTGGGGCAGCGGCTATGGGGGCAGCCCAAGCGCTTCCCCCATAGATATAAACTTATAAATTTTTAAAACAAAAAAAAAACTCATTGAAGCCTACAAATTTTATATTCGTCGTACGAACTTCTATAATATTTTTCTCAAAAGAAATTTTCTACAGGGATTTTTAATAACATATATAAAATATATATATATAAATTCATCAACATGATTGCTGTAGTTGGTCAAATTTTCACAATTTTTCCTACAAGATGATTTTCACAAAACTTTTTAAAAAGGAAAAGATTTACAAATTAACCAGAGGTTTTCAATTTCCCAGTCGTATGAATCTAATTAGAAATCAAAACAAAACAATAATCTTCTACAGGAGATCTTTTCCCATACAAACAAGATTTTTGTAATACCCCTCCATTTTGTCCTTTTGATTGAACAGTGTTATGCTCTTTTATGTTGTACTTTCTATTAGTACCTTGACTTTGGCACTCAGTTACTGTTTGATCACTATCTGTAAAGCGACGTAAATGTTATCTTTTGATGTGATGGTATTTTAATATGATGTTATCTTTATGTCATGTTTTGAATTAACATAAATGGATATTCAAATTAATGATGTTTATGCTTTGGATTATATTAATATGTTAGATTTGTCAATTAATTACATTGTATTGGTGAAGGGGATGGTATCGCATCACTCGCTTGCGAGCGCCCTGCAATTCCATGATTTTCTCTTTACGGTGTACCTTATTTATGACATATTTATACATGTGGATATACTCTTTGTTCGCAGGTTGACAGGTACAGGACATCGACTCCACCTGGTTTCATAGGTGTGAGCGTGTCCAATGCCCAACGGTATTCGATTGGAAGATAGTAGCTAGGTTTTCCGTGCCAAGTCGTCACCCTAATCCTAGTATGTCGTTAGGTGTTGTCGGGTTGTGTTGCTTTGAATATTGTTACCTCTCTTCGTTATTTAATTTCAAGTTAGAAAAAGGTAATTAAATGGTTTTTTTTTCTATTTAAGTTATTGATTAAATTAATTTAGTTTTTATGTTGGAAGATGTCATTTAATTAATTAATTAATTTAATTTAATTAATAAAATGATTTAATCTTGGATTAGCTTCATTTTATTGAATTAATTAAATTAATTAAATTGAATTAAGTTACTTGTTTGAATTGATTGATATTTTAATTGGAAATTGGAATTAAAATTGAAAATAAAAGAAAATGTTTAAAAAGTCAATTTAGAAAAAATTGAATTCAAAAATTGGAAAAATGAGATATTTTCTATTTCTGTTTTCTAAAATTGATGAGGGTGGTTGCACTGATATTTTGGAGATATTTTGGACTTTTCTCTATTATTAATTTTTTTTCTTCACAATTTTGGGGAGGATGAAGTTTTGAAAATTGAAAAGAGAGGAGAGGAGGGATTGTTGCATTTTTGGGGGTTATGGATTGAAATTGTGGAAAAAGGCTGTTGATTTGTGGGGAAGAAGTTGGAATCTAAAGAAGGAATCTTTGCACCATTGTTAACCTTTCAAGCTTTTGGGTTCAGGTTTTCTTCTTGTTTAACTGGTTCATTTTGAATGGTTTCACAATTTATTGTGTTGTTTGAAAAATAATTATAAATTTTGTCTGATGTGCAAGAAAACCCATTTTAAATATGCTCTCAAAACTTGGCACTTGTATTTAGAAATGAAATTTTATTCAAAACAAAAATGAGTTCTTGGCTGTGAAAAGTTATTTCAATTTTTAATTGTTCAAATTATTTTTTCAATTTGTTTTGGGGTGTAGGAATTCCTATATATATATTCTTTAAGAATTTATCTGGAAGGGGTTTTGTTGTCATATTTTCCAAAAACCTATGGAAGTGCACGGACTTCGAGAAATCCATAGGCATATTTGCTTGTTTTAAATTTTTTTTGTTTAAAAAAAAAAAAATCGAAATGTTTTGGGGGCTGGGGGATCACCCCACAGCTGCCCCCCATGGGAGGCACTGTGGGGGAGCCGCGCCTAGCGCGACCCCCACAGACCCCACGGTCAGCTGTGTTACACAGTTGTCGCCACCATTACTGGTGGGCGGCTATGCATAGCACAACGCCACCAGTAATGGCGGCCGGCTGTGCACATAGAGCCACCGCCGCCCCTTTAAACCGTGGCCAGCAACAGCTGTCGCCCCACCTTATCCGCCGCTCCCAACCCTTATGCGAGCACACGACCAAGGAAAGTTAGTCGATCGACATTAGGACTTGGCGCACAGCCCGAGGACACCTTTCATCCTTTTGTTTTTTGAAAATAAAATAAAATTTATATATAAATTAATATTTTATTATTATAAATTTAATAATATTAAAATATTAATATATAGTATATTAATATTTAATATTATATTATATAATATTATAATATTAATTATATCTATTAAAATAATTAAATACAGGTGTATATATGAAATATATATATATACAAAAGACATAAGTGTATATATATATATATATATATATATATATATTTTAAAAATATGATTTATTGAAGGCAGGATTTAAAGATAATTGAAGAAATTAAAATATTGTGTTTTAATCAAATTATCACCTTATTTTAAAATGATATATATTTAGATGGAATAATATATTTGTTTTAAACAATATGGATATTAAGTTATGTTAAATTGTTTTGGGAAATGATTATATCAAGTAGAGGAAACATTTATTTATTTTAAAATGTTATTCCCTGAATGGTTGAAATAAATGTTTATTTTCTAATTATTGAAAACAATTAGAGAATCAAATATTGAGTTTTAAATTCTCTCTTGTTTGAAAAGACTTGTTTTAAATCTGTTTATTTAATGCAATAAATTATTGAATGTTAATTCAGGGAATGGATTTAATATATCCAAAATTAGTTATTTCCTAGCAATTGCTTTCGTGATTATTTCTTCTGTGTTCATGTTTGGGAAATGGGTTTAGTGTCTTTGATATGTAAGTCTTCCAGGGGACCGTAGAGGTTGGGGGTTGTCGTTTTGTGATGTCAACCTATTATGAATTCCCTTGGGTAGTGCATGACGTCTAGTCAGTGTTTACCCGGTTTCCACAATAGGGATGTTTTGTGCCTCCTATGAAAGGAGTGGATTATGGGATCTGTGTCTCCTTGTAAGGAGTGACCTTGTTATGTGATTTGCTGCCTTCAGTGTTGGAGTGAGTTTCATTTTATGTCACCTCCTATGAAAGGCATGGTCGTGATATCTTGTTTGTTGCACTTTGTACCCTTAGTGAATGGATGGTATGTGTGTTGTCAAGTAGAAGAGTGGCTTCCGTAGGGGTCAGAACCTGGAAGAGGTAAGATTGGGTAACCTTCGGAAGTTGTTTAATCAAATGAAACTAAATCAATACTTAGAAGATTAGGACTAACTTCTCACTAATCAAGATAAGTTGGCCTCACTCATAGACACAAGGGCTCATTTAGACTTGGGATGGGTGGGAAGGCCTGGAATGGCAAGGTCATCTATCTTGTATGTATGAAAGGTATTTGATTCCGCATTAGTAAGTATGAGGGTCGGGGATCGGTTGAGGCCACCATCTTGACGGTTTGCATTGGGTAACTCATGATGAGTTGTGCTATGACACTCTGTCTAGGACAACAGTTGGTACTTGTTTATTGTGTGTATGGTTCTCGTAACATACTTGACTTGCTTTATATCTGGAAGCAATGTGACCATGTTGAGTTGTTCTTATGATGTACTTGTGTTGTACTTATGTTGTACATGTGATTGATTGTGTCAATTTAGTTCAGTTATGTTTTAACCTGTGTCTAGAGGTGTTGGTCTTGGTTAGGATTCCTTGTTACTATCTCCTAGCATGAGGGGTGGGCCTTTGGGTTCCACTTGGTTGGGTGGCATGCACCTAAATCTGTTGGGTTCTTTCTTCATGTTCATGTGGATGACATTTCCAGTTGGAGAGCTCGTGGGATTCAGTTTCAGTTCTTGCTTTATTTCATTTTAGTTGTTCTTGTAATTTATTACCCCTCAGTTGTTATTGAGGTGGGAAGTTGTAATTGTAATTATGTTTGTTGGACTTACCTCATTCGGGGAATGAGAGATGCAATCCTATTATTTAATTGTGATTAATGAAATTGAAAGTTAGCTCTTATGCTTTGATGTATTTATCTTAATTGGAATGTATGTGTTTATTTATTAAGTAAATAATTGTCATGGTTTAGATTCATGTTTTTTGTTGAGGTTCTATTTAACCTTTGTTTCGTAACCTTAGAGGTTGTTGGCAATGGGTAGTGAATTTGCATGTTAATTGTACTTAAACAAAAAAAAATTAGTTTGTTTAAGTAGTTAATTGCAACTTCCTCTAGGGTTGTGTGGCGGGGCGTTACAATTTTCCCCAAATTTTGACAAGAATATTTTAAATCCATGCCTACAGAGATTTTCCAAATATTCTATTTTTTTCCCTCTGGTATTTCTATTGTTTAAAAATAATTTCCTACAGAGGTTCTAAATATTTTACGGCAATTTCCCAATCCCAAACAAATCAAAGCTTAAAATAATTTCTACAGAAGCTCTAAAATTTCACGAAAATTTTCCAAACACAACAATATTTCAAATTACAAAATATATTAAAGTTTCTAAACAAATAACATATTCTTCTTGTACAGGAAATATTTCCAATTTGCATATAAATAAAAACAATTAAAGAACCTATTTCCAAATGCTTGAGGAAATGATGTTCGAAGTAGAGCTTCACCTTCAAATTCTAATTTACCAAAGCTTCTTCCAAATTATACACTTTTCCAGAAAGATGAAAACAAAACCAGAGCCAAAATTTCCCGAGAACTTCTTCCCCAATTTTTAACAACAATTTTCAACAGCCTCTTCCAATTTCAACCACCACCAAAATATCTTTCCTCCTTGCCATGAAGTAGCCTCTTTCCTCTTTTAGTTAATGCAAATATTCTCTTCGAGAATTAATTCTCAACAACAGTGTTTAATTTTTCTAACACATGTCACAAATTAAATGTCTTCCCAAACAAATCATAGATATTTCCTCTAGATATTTTCTAACATATTTGTGCCTTTAATAATTCAAAATTCACATATTAATTTCTAATTAAATTTAATCTAATTAATTTAATCACTTTATAAAATAAATTTAATCTCAAAGATTAAATCACTTTACAAAATAAATTTAATTGAATTAATTAAATCAAATATAAAGCTTCTAACAACATTAATCAAGATTAATTAAATAATCACTTAAAATATTAAAAGCATTAATTTCCCCACATAACAAACCTTGCAAAATAAATAAAATGACAAGGTAGATAGGGAAAACATGACCAAAACAAAGACTGATGACACACTGTGACTAGGGTTGTGGTTTGACAAGGAAAACTAGTTATTATTTCCCAATCAACTATTATATTGGGCAATGGACACACTCAAACTTGTAAATCCAGGTGGAGTCGATGTCTTGTACTTGCAATCCTGTAATCAAAACGTATGTCATACATATATAAATATCATGAACAATCACATAGTGAAGAGAAAATCATGGAATTGTAGGGTGCTCACAAACGAGTGATGCAATCCCATTCCCTTTACCAATACAGTGTCACATCAAAACTGACAAAACTAAAAAATCAATTACTATAGATGCGCATATATCAATATCAACTCAAATAAACAACTATGCTAACCATAAAGCATGTCATAATCAATAATCATCCATAAAGTGTACCATCACATCACAATATAAAAACCATCATCGCTCCAATGTCAGCGATCAAATAACAACAACATAGAATCATAGTCTATCAAAGTAAAAGCATTGTTTGAAAATATAAGAAAATTAGAGGGGTGCTACATCCTCCCCCCTAGGATTAGGCTTACTCCTGGAAGCCTGTGAACAAATAGGGATAGAGTTTCCTCATCTTAGTCGCATCCTCCTAGGTAGCTGATGTATCATCTCTCGGATCCCACTCGACAGTAACCTGCTCAATATCTCGACCCCTGAGGGAGAGTCTCATGTGTTGTGTGATGACTATGGGCTCCAAAGCTAGATGCCCATCCTCTACCTGTAAGATGTTCCATTCAAGGATGTGAGATATATCAGGGTGATAAGGCCTAAGAACTAAAACATGAAATATGTCATGTATGTGCGAGAGATTGGGCAACAAAGCAAGACGGTAAGCTACTGGACCAATCTTCTCAAGAACCTCGAATGGCTTGAAAAAGTGAGGTGTGAGCTTAGAATCCTTTCCATATCGTATTGGACTCATTCGCAGATGCACTCACAAAAAGACTCGGTCACCTACTACAAATTGATGGTCCACCCGATCCACATCTGCATACTTTTTCTTCATATCCTGTGTAGAAACCAAATGTTCCCTAATCCGTATAACCTACTACTCCATATCCTGAAGCATCTCAAGACCCAATGAACCTTTTCCTCTAACCAATCCCAACTCAAAGGATTCTGACGCGTTCATCCATACAATGCCTGGAAAGGAGGCATACCAATCGAACTCTGATAACTGTTATTATAAGCAAACTCCACTAAATGGAGGTAGTCCTCCCATCATGTCTGTTGGTCCATCACATACATCCATAACATATTCTCAAGGATTTGGTTGACCCTCTCAGTATGTCCATTTATCTTAGGGTGATACGTTGAACTAAAGTTCAACTGCATCCCCATGGCATGTTACAATGACATCCAAAGAGTTGAGGTGAACACAGGATCCCTATCAGAAATAATCCAATGAGGAATATCATGCAACCTAACAATATCTCCCATGAACACTCTAGCAACATAAAAAGCATTACAGGATGAATGAATAGGCGAGAAGTGTGCTACCTTTGTCAACCTATCCACCGTCACCACAACGGCATCATGTCATCACGAAGAATTGGGTAACCCAAAAATGAAATCTAATGAGATTATATCTCATTTTCACTTTGGCACCAAATGTGGCTGCAGAAGTCATGTCGGATGCTGGTGTTTAGCCTTCACTCATTGACACTCCAAAAACATTGACACAAAGTAAGCGATATCTCACTTCATACTTGCCTAGAAGTAAAGTTGTCGCAAATTGGCATGCATCTTCTTCACTCCTGGATGAACTGAATAGGGTGCCCGATGTTCCTCTGTCAATGCCAAGGTAGAAAGATCTCCAGAAGATGGAACATAAATGTCTCCCATGTGTCTCAACAAACCATTTGAATCTAGGGAATAACCTGAGAATCTACCCTCAAGAGTCTTGCCCGTCTCTATCTCTGATACCAGCTATTTGTAGAAAGTGCAAAAAGAATATGACTCCTCAAATCCACACCAAGATTCAACTCTGACAACTCGTGTCAAGTCATCTGTTGAGAGCATCGAAAACTACGTTCTCCTTTCCCTAGATAAACTTCACCTCGAAGTCATATTCACAAAGGAACTCCATCCACCGCCTCTACCTAGAATTAAGATTAGACTATGTGAAGATGTACTGTAGGCTCCGATGGTCACTATGCAACTCAAACTTGTGCCCCAAAAGGAAATGTCTCCATCTCATCAAAGCATGTACTACCACTGCCAACTTAAGATCGTGTGTGCATTAATTCAACTCATGATCCTTGATTTTGTGAGACTCATACGCAATAACTCAACCATCCTACATCAAGAACTCCTAATCTCTCCAAAGATGCATTTGTACAGACAATAAAATCTCCAGTAGGATCAGGTATCACAAGAATCGGTGCATTGGTCAACCTCTCCTTCAAATTCTGAAATGTTGTCTCACACTGCTTTGACCAAACGAATCTCTTCCTATTCCTCTAAAGAGAAGTGATAGGATGTCCTATCCTCAAGAAACCCTGAACAAAGTGTTTATAATAACCTACTAAACCCATGAAACTGCATATATCTGCAACATTAGTGGGCACAGGCCAATCAATGATCACTTGGATCTTTGTAAGATCCACTGCAATACTCTCTCCTGATATCACATGTCCAAGGTACTTAACCTCGATCTTAAAGAACTTGCATTTGGATAGGTTAGCATACAACTGATTATCTCTCAAACATTGCAAAACCTGCCTCAGATGTTCCTCATGCTCCTCTACTGTCATGGAATAAACCAAAATTTTATCAAGGAATACAAGTACAAATCTATCTAGATATGTATGAAAGACTTCGTTCATTAGGCTCATGAACACAGATGGCGCATTTGTCAACCCAAACGGTACCACGGTAAACTCGTAGTGACCGTAACGAGTGCAAAACATCATCTTATGAATGTCAGAATAAAAGACTTGTAGTTGATGGTACCCTGACTTAAGATCTATTTTTGAAAATATCGTAGCACCCTTGATCTGATCAAACAAATCATCAATCCTAGGTAAAGGATATCGGTTCCTGATTGTCACTTTATTCAGATGACAGTAGTCTATGCACAAACGGAGATAACCATCCTTCTTCACAAAAATTACTAGTGCTCCCCAAGGTGAAACACTAGGGTAGATGAAACCCTTTGCTAACAACTCCTCTAGCTGCAAGCGAAGCTCCTTAAGCTCCTATTTAGTCATACGATACAGAGCTCATGAAATAGGCTTGGATCCAGGTATAAGATCGATCTTGAAATCAATGTCACATTGAGGTGGCATCCTTGGAATCTCATCGAGAAATACATCCACATATTGCTGAAGTATGGGGTGGCTATCAAGTGAAACCTTCTCCTCACTATCTCCCAACTCCAAGTCATCTACTATCATTGCAAGCAACTAACAACCCTAACATACACATCTCCTCAGCTGCATAGCCAAGAACATCCTCAATGATATGGGTCTTTGAACTCCCACTATCTCAACCTCCCTACCAGATACATCAATGCATCAAATCAACTTGTGTCGACATTCAATAACAACTCTGTGAGCCTCTAGCCAATCCATCCCTAAGACGATGTCATACGACCCCAACGGTATAATGTGGAGGTCTACTATAGTGTGAAAGGATCCAATATCCAATCTACAATCACATACAAGGGAATGCACTACAACTTTAGCATCAGAGGCCAATTCGACCTGCCACTTATCATCCTGCTTTACTGCCCTCAATCTACAACACACCATGACAAATAATGAAATAAAAGAATCGGATGCTCCTGAATCAAATAAAATGGTAACTCTATTACCCTGTAACATACCAGAAGTCTCTACCATTGTTCCCTGATGATCAGCCTGGTGGTTTTCAACTGTAGCAAATACCCAATGACCTCTACCTGCATCTCCAATAGTCGGCTTTGATGCCACTGACCTTTGAGTATAACCTGATGTGCCCTTATTGAGACACTGTCGTGCTATATGACCATGTTGGCCACAAGAAAAACATCTTGTACCCCTGTTGAATCCTCTACCTCCAGGAGGCACACTCAACTGTTGAACGCTACCCCTATTATAGGTAGACTATGTACTCTATGTTGGATGCTCATAATTGAAGCATTTGTCATGCCTCTAGCTCTTGTCACCCCTTGAATGATACCTATCTCCTTGTCTCAACGAGAAATTCTTTCATTTCCCCTGTGAATTTTGATGCTGACCACTTTGTGCAGGCCCCTGCTATGTCCTAGGTGGTCCAGCTCCCTGAGCCTGGCCACTACATGAACTAGGCCCTACAGTTGTAGCATTACCTATCTATATTCCAGTATGTCCACCCAACACCATCGCCAAATTCTCCTCCACCACTCTGGCCTTCTCCACTGTTGTCTCCATAGTCTTGGGTTCGAAAACCCGAACACCACCACTGATTCAGGCATTTAAGCCCCTAATGAAGTGTTGAACAAGCATGCCCTCATCATCACCAATACCAACAAACCATTTGAGCTCGTAGAATCAATGCTCATAATTTTCCACCAACATGGCCATCTGTTGTAGAGCATGAAACTCATCTCCATGAATTTGTCACTAATGGTCAAATAGGAATCTAGCTCTAAACCTCTCAATGAACATATCCCAAGAAATAGAATTAATGTCAATACGGAGCTTCTACTCCTCCAACCTCTATCAGTTAGATGCAAAGTCTCGTAAGTGCATGATCGCACACTTGGCCTTGGTGTCGCTACCGTAAGGGTGCATAGAAAAACACTGGTTCAGGTCTATCAACCATGTCTCGGCCTCAAGTCCACTGCCAGAACCATCGAAAGTGAGTGGACAAGCTCTAAGTAGGTCTCTCATGTGACCGGCTATGACTTCCTCTGGTTGTGTTGGAACCTCTCTCTCACCAATATTAATTTGATCTCTATCATGCCTCGGCCCAAGGCAAGCAAGAGTCTCCTCTAGCAATCAACGTAACTGAGCACCCTTGATCCCTGGTGGATCCTGATTCTGATCACTGCATCTCGAAGCATTCTGGGAAGCCTAATGTTTCTCACGATCTGATTCATGGGGAACATGGGGAGGTGAATCCTGCTGACTACCTCCACGACCACCTCCTTGCCCATGACCATGACCTCTACTGTGACCTCGCCTAGGTGGAATGATCCTACACAGACACACCAAGGTATAAGACAAGGTAACGCATCTTAAATCCTACGCAACTAAAAAGCTTAATGGGTTCAACATTATCCCAGAGCACCCAACATTTAAACTTGGGCTCTGATACCATGTGTAACACCCTACCACGTAACCCTAGACAATGATGCAAACACAACAGAAGCGTAACAATTTTTTTTAAGTATAATTAATAACAAGTAAAGTGAACAACATTTAACACATACATCCTCTAAGGTACGCGATAATGCTTACATCTGAATCCCACAACATACACAAGTAATCTAATCCATAGCATATAAAATAATACTCATGAAATAAAGAACATACATCCAGTAACATTATACTCATCTCATAAGATACAAAGTACATATTAAATTCATCCATAGATTTCATTGATTCAATATAGCAATTACATGGCTTATTTCCAAAATGAGGTAGCTCATACAAGAATTTTACAATTACATTGATACACGAATCCTCCTTGAATACAAATGAGGAGTAGTACATATACAAAGAATCCAACTAATATAATAGAGCATAAGATAAGGTACAAAGCAAGTGGAACACGCGAGCTCTCCAATCTGAAAGATCTCGCCATCACGAACATAAAGTGAGAACCCAACGGTGTAAGGTACACGTTCCACCCAACCAAGTGGTACCTGAAGGCCCACCCCCAGTGCTAGGAGATAGTAAAAGGGCTTACAGGACAAAACCAACAACCTCTAGACACAGGCAAATCACAGACTATACTAATCAAATACAATACAATACATAAGGTTACATTGCTTCCAGAGTAAATGAATCAAGTATATCAACCGTATAATACATAATGTTGTCATAGGAGGAGTGTCATCACAAAGCTGCATGGGTTATCCTGGCAGATCTTCCTAGGCCCCGACCCCCATCTTGGATTATCCTGACAGCCTCTCACAATCCCCAGCCCCACATGCAAACCGATGTGGAATCAAATATCTTTCAAAGGGATAAGATAATGATCTTTCCATTCCAAGTCTTCTCGTCTCATCCCACATCTAAACAAGCCCTTGAGCCCATGAGTGAGGCACAATTATCTAGTTAAGTGTTTATAGCTACCCTTTCCCCTAATACATTTATTTAATTTCCACTGAGTTAACTAACTCTCACATGAGTTATCTTGGCACCACTTTGTGTGTCGGCCCCCATTGAGAGCCACTCCCCTACTGAAAACACAAGGATCTAATCCAAAACCCAAGGGTAAACAATGTACACAAAATACAGATATTAAATCCCAGTCCAAAATATAAGAGGCAACACATCCCATTCGTAGTAACCGGGTGTTTAAACTGAATAACAACCAAGTGCACTACCCAAGGAAAAACAAAGGGTTGAAACATAAATCACAACAACCCCCTCATAAAATAACATCATCTAGAAGACTTACATACACAACTAACCGATTTCCCCAACTCACACGAACATAAGAAACCATAAATAAATAAGCAATTCAAGCAATTAATAAAAAACCTATCATTAGGATTTCCTGTATCCAATTTCCATTACTAGAAAATAATAATACATTTCCCAAATTACCTAGCTTATTACACTTTCATTTATAGACAATGTATAAATCAAATCTAATTATTTAATCCCATTTCCCAAATACATTTATAGAAAAATCAATTTCTCTTTCAAAAACATTGCATTTTAAAGTCATCTAATTTATGCATTTGCATGCATCTATATAAATTTCTTATTTAAATATATATAAATATATATATATATATAATTTAAATATATATATATATATATATATATTATTTAAATATTTTAAATCTAGCTGCAATTTTCTAAAACATTTAATTAAATATATAAATAAATATATATAAATATATATTTATGTATATATATATATATATGCATATATATATTTTTATATATTATATATGATAAAATTCAAACTAAATAAAGTCGAAGCAAACTTTAAGGGCAGACAAAATTTCATCATGTATCGGTTGAATGTGAACCATAGTCGAACCACATACATATGGGGTCGCGGCTATGGAGGGAAGCATTGGTTGCCTCCACACTAGCCTCCCCCCATGGGGGCGGCGGCTGTGGGGGCAGCCCAAGCGCTTCCCCCATAGATATAAACTTATAAATTTTTAAAACAAAAAAAAAAAACTCATTGAAGCCTGCGAATTTTATATTTGTCGTATGGACTTCTAAAGTATATATATATATATATAAGTATATATAAATTCATCAACATGATTGCTCAGTTGGGAAAATTTTCACAATTTTTCCCTGAGGTTTTCACAAAACTTTTCTATAAGAAAATATTTACAAATTAACCAAAGGTTTTCAATTTCTTAGTCGTAAGAATCTAATTAGAAATCAAAACAAAACAATAATCATCTATAGGCGATCTTTTCTCATACAAACAATATTTTCCCCAAATTTTGATAGGAAGATTTTAAATCCATTGCTACAAAGATTTTCCAAATCTTTTATTGTTTTTCCTTTAGGATTTCTATTGTTTAAAAACAATTTCCTACAGAGGCTCTAACGCTTTTACGACAATTTTCCAATCCCAAACAAATCAAAGCTTAAAACAATTTCTACAGAAGCTCTAAACTTTCACAACAATTTTTCAAATTACAAAATATATTAAAGCTTCTAAACAAATAACATATTATTCTTGTACAGACAATATTTCCAATTTGCATATAAATAAAAGCAATTAAAGAACCTATTTATGGATGCTTGAGGAAATGATGTTCGAAGTAGAGCTTCACCTTCAGATTCCAATTTACCAAAGCTTCTTCCAAATTATCTTTTCCAGAAAGATGAAAATAAAACCAGAGCCAAAATTTCCCGAGAACTTCTTCCCCAATTTTCAACGACATTTTTCAACAACCTCTTCCAATTTCAACCACTAATAAAATATCTTTCCTCCTTGTCATGAAATAGCCTCTTTCCTCTTTTAGTTAATGCAAATATTCTCTCTGAGAATTAATTCCCAACATCAGTGTTTAATTTTTCTAACACATGTCACAAATAAAATATCTTCCCAAACAAATCACAGATATTTCCTCTAGATATTTTCTAACATATTTGTGCCTTTAATAATTCAAAATTCACATATTAATTTCTAATTAAATTTAATCTAATTAATTTAATCACTTTATAAAATAAATTTAATCTCAAAGATTAAATCACTTTACAAAATAAATTTAATTTAATTAATTAAATCAAATATAAAGCTTCTAACATTAATCAAGATTAATTAAATAATCACTTAAAAAATTGAAAGCATTAACTTCCCCACAAAACAAACCTTGCAAAATAAATAAAATGACAAGGAAGATAGGGACAACAGGACAACAAAACATGACCAAAACAAAAATTGATGACACAGTGTGACTAGGGTTGTGGTTTGACAAGGAAAACCAGTTACTATCTCCCAATCAATTATTTCGTTGGGCAATGGACACACTCAAACCTGTGAATCCAAGTGGAGTTGGTGTCTTGTACCTTGCAATCATGCAATCAAAACATATGTCGTACATATATAAATATCATGAACAATCACACCGTGAAGAGAAAATTGTAGAATCACAGGGCACTCGCAAGCGGGTGATGCAATCCCATTCCCTTCACCAATACAATGTCACATCAAAACTGATGAAACTAAAACATCAATTACTACAGATGATTATATATCAATATTAACTCAAATAAACACTTATGCTAACTAGAAAGCATGTCAAAATCAATAATCATCCATAAAGTGTATCATCACATCACAATATAAAACCATCATCGCTCCAATGTCAGCGATCAAATAACAACAACATAGAATCATAGTCTATCAAAGTAAAAGCACTGTCTAAAAATATAAGCAAATCATAGGGGTGCTACATTAAGTTTCTTAATGTGTTAGCTTTCTTGAAAAAAAAATTCATATAAATTAGCTTTAAACTAGGAGGCTAACATTTTTGGAAACAAGGGGAGAATGATGCAAATGGACTCCTCAAAATTATGAGGTAGGACCAACTAATTCCTCATTATTATAAGGTAAGATAAACCAATACCATCAAAATTAGAAATCATGTCGAATTGTATTTTCTAAATTTAGAAAGGTTTTTAATGACTCAATCTTTGAGGAATAATTGTATGTGATTGCTAAATATAGAGAGTTAAAGACCAATTAGGATACTGGTCTTGTGGGAAAATGAGGACGTTAAATTTAAGAGGAAAGGCGATAGAAGTAGTTTTTGGGATAGAGATGATATTGATGTGAAGAAATGTTATGGTCTATTAAATACAAATTATTATTGATAATTATGGGTAATGGTTATACTATGTTTGTTTGTTTCCTTGTGTAATGGTTGAAGAGTATTGAATCTTTTTTCATGATGAGCCAAATGTAACATAATTTTATAATCTCGTGTACAAATTCAAATTGTGGATGTATAAGTCACTATCTATTTCTCTATAATGAAGGAGAATATTGAATGTTTCTATGTTTAACTAAGGCTAAGGTGTTGCAACATATCCCTCCAAAAATTACAACCATAAAATCCTAACAGTAAAAAGAACAACTTTTAAAATCCATATTAATCTTTAAAAAATATAGCCTCGTGAATTTAAATGCAACATTCTCACTTTAATAAATATAAACTCCCTCTTTTTCGATGTTAAATAATTATTCTAATTTCTTCACACAACAACTTCTAAAATCACCACATGCTCTAAAAGAACATTACACCCATTTTAAACATGTAGATCAAATGGAATTTTATATTCCATGATACAATTATCTCAATAATCACCTTGTATTTTGCAAAAGCAAAGAATCTCTAAAAGTTTTTTTGGGAAAAAAGATAATTATATAAATTTTTGAATTTGAAAAAAATACAATTTTTTTTTTCCAAATAGCAATAACTATCATTAAATTTGATAGAAAAAAAAACCAAAGAGTTTTACTACAAACCCACCACCTCTAAGGCACAAAAATACTCACATATAACATTTTTCCAACCTACTTCACAAGCTTTCTTCACTACCACTAGGACAACACAAGCCTCCATTTGATTATCAACACCAATTCTTATAGATGAAGAGAAAAATAAATGAACCAACTTGACACTATCTCTCCCAAATCCACTAGTCCTTGTGATACCTAGATTGCCTCATGATGAACCATCAATATTAATTTTTAAAATTCTCAATGGAGGAAGAGACCACTTAACAACTCTATTCACCTTAATCAAAGATTTAATCCTAGAACTATGATTAGTGGAAATATTCAAATTTCTCAAATTTAATGTTTTTAAAATTAGATTGTTTGAAGGAGAGAGTATTACATCTATAGAGAGCACTTAGCTAGTAAAGTTTCTTTAAGTATTTTTTTTCCAAATACATCCAATAAGACTTTGATAAAATTGAAAGATCCAATGATTTATTTCCAACCATATTTTCCAAAGAATGAATATATGACTGATATCTAAGGAAACTAGAAAAATTGAGGCTAAAATAGGAGGTCACCCCAAGCTGGCCCAAAATTCAATTATAGAAGTAGCATTAATTAACTATTGATTATAAATATGCTACCAAAGTCACCAAAGGCCTTTAGAAAATGAACACTAGAAGAATGGAAGAGACACACACTCCTCACTAACCCTACAAAGATCACATTTGGAAGGACCTTGGAAACCTCTTTTTCTTATGTTGCCCCAAGTGAGAAATCTATTTTGACTAAGAAGCCAAATAAAGAGCTTACACTTTGGCCAACAATAATTATTCAATATTTTTTGTCACTAGGGAAAAATGTCATACCCATTTCTTTCATGTGCTAAGAATCGATATCCATGCAACACCAAATAAAATCCCTTTGGATCGTAACCCAGGAAAGGGAACTTGCTCCCACCAATGAACAACAAGGTTGATCTGCCAAAATAGAACAAAGAACAACTCAAACATTCAGATCACCCCTTGTTGGCCAATAGCTCAAATCCTTCCAATAATAAATACAGGTTTTCCTCGCTGACTGAGAAAACTTGAAATAAAAAAATTTAGACCAACCATCATCCAACAAATATTACTCAAAGCTAGAATATGGGGGAAAGGTAGTGAGATTTGGAGGATAAAGATCCCAAGAATATGTCCAAAAAAGAGAATTGTCTCCTAAATTAACAATATACAAAGTCCTTGTTTTATAAGAGATGTTTTTTTGTAGTATTCCAAATCATAGATCCTTTTCCAAATAAACTCCTTCTTGGAACCTCCTTAGCATCAACGCCACCTAAATAGACAAAAAAAAGTCTTTTTCTTTTTACAAAAACTTCTTATATAAGAGTTTCAACTTTGTTATTTTTCAAACACTAAAAACATAGTCTACAATCTAAACAACTTTCATTATATTTTCATATGAAGACTATGGGAGAGGACCCTATAGTTGAGCACCCTAACTTTGTGGCTGGGTGATCCCACAAAGCTAGTTTACAATTTCTGAGAGGAACTATTTTTTCTTGAAATCACATATTTTTAGAAAATATAATGATTTAAGCCTTAAAAATTTTCATTTTAAGGATTCCAATTGAAAAGGGTTTGATCAAACCACCTTAGATCAAACCCCCTGGGATAGAACCTCGCTAGTTTTAAACCATATCTATAAATGAGTCTCCTTTACACTTATTAAAATGCTGATAAAAAATCACTTTTGATTTACCTTTTGGGGGATCAAATGAATTCATTTAAAATTTATTTCAAATGATTATAGTAGTCCTCAGAACAAGCTATCCAATGAATATAATTTTAATATGTTTTGGTTTTATTATGTATTTATTTTTTTAGTTTTATTAAACATAGATTTTTCATCGAAAATGAAGGTCTTTGTTCTGCACATGTGGAAAAATAGCAGATTATCAAAAAATAATAAAAATATGAGTGCACCAGATATTGAAGTCCTTGATCCAACAAAAAATAAAATTGAATCTCGATATATAGAAAAAAAGTTATGCGTTATACGGTCGCGCTATGTCTAAATTGTAATTAGTTTGACTTCAAAACTTGATTAAAGAAAAAAATTCAATAAAAAACTATCTAACCAAGTGGAAGCACTAGATATCGGAGTTAAAAATCTAAATTCGAAAGAATTAGAATTTTATCCTGCATGGAAAAAAAGTTGTGTTATATGGTGTGCGTCACTCTTTTAAAATGTTGTTTTCTGAAGAAAAAAAAACAGTTTTCATGGGAGATGGAAAAAGAAGTGCAATCTAATTCAAAAATATTTTTAGAATCTATAGACAAAATGTGACGAGACTCTAGTTTGCATCATCTTCAAATTCCTCATGGTTTAGCCGTTATAAGTGCCCGAATGTGAAGATTTATTTAAAAATAATAATTGTAGTGTCCAGTTTGGCCAAAAATTGTAAACCACTATTGTGCGATCACCTGGCTCTCAAAATCATATGTGGAAATTTCAAATCACTCCCGATTTCTTACAAAAACTTACTTGACAAGTCCCCTACTAAGAACTAGGTTTTTGATGTCACAACATCAAATATGATGCCACATCAACATGTTTTTTATTGAGGTGTCCAAAAAATCCCCCCAAAAACGTTAGATCAGTGGTTGTGCACAAGTCATGTTTTATTGGTGTATTAATGTGGCATCAAATGCTTTGTTTCTTTTTAGATCTAAGGAATAAATTTCATTCAATTATGAGTAATACTCAAGATCAACACTAACAACTTTAAAGTCACAACTATTCACACTATATTATTAAAAATACTAGACATTAAATCAACAAATGCTATTAGTACTATTGAAAGATGTTCAACTACTTGATCCTTTCTCCTATCCCTTAAAATAAATATGTACATTACTATAGGAAAATTACAAACTAATAATGTAGACTTGACCCACAGATAGAAAAATAAGGCCCATACCAATGGACAATGATCCTTGCAACAAGGTAAGGAAAAACAAAATGAAATGGGGAAGTGAATTAGATATCTTAAATGTTAAAGTAGCGTATACAATAACATAAAAGAGTTGCACCCATGCCAACAATTGCTTACCCTCCAAATTAAGCTAGCCTTAGTTTGGAAAAAAATTTAGGGGAGACCATATGGTGTAATGGTGGGGCTTCTTTCCTATAGTGCCATCAACCAAGGTTGAAACCTCATAGGGTCGCTCTCTACCATGTCAATAATTGATATTTCTTACCCTCGAAATTAAGCTAGTCTTAGTTTGAATTTTTTTTTAAAGGGGAGACCCTATGGTGTGATGGTGGGGCTTCTTACCTATAGTGTCATCAACCAAGGTTCAAACCTCATGAGGTTTCTCTCTAGCATGTTAAAAATTAAGATTGCTTACCCTCCAAATCAAACTAGCCTTAGTTTGGACAAAAATTAGAATTCAAAGCAATGATGGAATAAAAAACCTTAAAGGTGGCAATGGCTTTGGATGGTGGTGATGCAGATGTAGATGAAGCCAAGGAAGATGATCCAAAAGACGTTGAGGAGGATGTTTGGGGTCATGAATGGGTTGAGGAGATGGACAAGTTGCTCCTCGATGTTTTATTGGAGTTTCTTCTAGAAGAGCAAGGGTGTGGGGTAGATGAAAAGAGTGAGATGGTTGTTGCATGGTGCAACCAGGTGGAGAATGATGAGGAGGAATCCCTCAAGGTGTCATGGTTGGAGGCACAACAGAAGATTCTACTAGAGCATTTGGATTGTGTTGCAAAAGGCACAAGATAAACCAAATTCATTTGTGTTAGGGTCAGGTGACCTAGGTCTTACTCTTAGGAGGGGTTTTCTTCAGCCCTCTCCCAAGTACCCTACAATGTAGTGTGAGGTGGATTCCTTTGTATTTTCCCTTACTAGGGTCCCCTAGGTCTTTGGGAAATGTGGTTCTTCCATTGGGAATGTTGATGAGGAGGAATGCCCTAGGGTTTGCCCTCTTGTAGATGGATGTGAGCATGTTGATTTAGTTGTGAAGGTGCCTAACTCTTCCACTTTGAGCAAGGAGACTCTCATTGATGGGATATATGATTTTGTTGTTCCTATTCTAGTTGAGGTGGAGGGGAAGATTCTTGCTATCCCTTACTCATTTTTTGGCAAGTTGGTTGCTTGGTTTAGGAACTCACTTGTTGGGAGATTCTACGATAGTTGTCCCAACATTGATGTTGTTAGAAGGTGGGTGATTTAGAGGTGGAATCTAAGAGGTAAGGTTGAAGTTGTTGCAGTGCTAAATAATTTTTTTTTATTCTCTTTTTCCATCTAGATGATTTCTCAAGGATCCTTTTAGCTAGTTCTGAATGACGGATCTGCTTTTGGGGTAGAATGGCCTTTGCCTTAAAAATTGGAATTTGGTTTTTAACCTTGAGTGATAATACTAGCAAGCTTCTTGTGTGGGTTACACTATTGGGGCTATCATTGGAATATTGGGATGAGGAAGTCTTTATGCTCATAGAAAATATTTTTGGGCAATACTTTAATGTTGATTCAGTCACAAAATTTAGGAAACATTTCATCTTTGCTCAATTTTGTGTGCTTGTTGAGAAAAACAAGGAGCTCCTATCTCAAATTACCCTTTCTTCCAAATACGATGTTTGGGTGCAACAAATTAAAATCAAAGACTCTTCAATTGTTTGCCTCAATTGTTTGCCACTATTGTTTTGAAGTGGGTCATGTTATTGCTAGTTGCCCTAGCAACAAGAAAAACCATTTCATTTGGAGGAAAAATGAACAAATGCTTGTTGTTGCTGAAGAGAACATTACAACCATTGATGAAGCATAGAAAGAAGAAATTGGAGAGAAAGCTCATGTTGAAAGTTTGGTGATGGTTACCTCTCTCAAGGATTTGGGATTGAATGACGGATCTTCTTTTGTTCCTATGTATTCTTCGGGAAAAAAATGGCTAAGCAAAAATCAATGGAACAATTTGTCTTCAAACCACCCTAAATTTGGGTTGGTCGTTTGTAAGAGTTAGTTTCACTTTTTATGGGTTCTTTGTTGCTCCTCTTGGTTGTCTTTTGCTGCCTTTTGTGCTCAATAATTATCTTTCTAATCATTCAAGGATCTAGACCCTTTCAAAATCCCTACTACCTTAATAAAAAACATAAAAGAACTATATGCTACATAGGACAAAAATATAACAGCAGTAATTGGGAATAATAATGCCAACATATTATCAATGTTATCACCTCCATTAAAATAAAATGAAAGACCCATTAAATTTTCTTAATATTTCAACTTAATTTGACAGATATTTTAGATAAATAAAACAAAGCAAAAAAATAATTTTAAAAAAACCATTGAAGTGGCAGATAGGAAAGCTTACTATACGAAGGGACATATTGCAAGCCAAATATTCACTGTTAACATTGAAAACTGCAAGAAAATACTAATGAAATTTTCCTGAACTTACTAATGAAATTTTTCCTTAAAACAGTGAAAACAATGTTGGAGTTAAAAACTTCCACTAAGACCAAATAATTTCATATAATAGAAGCATAAAAGATTACAATAAGATGAAATAAACCCATCTTGATTAAAAATACTGATATTTATTTCAAAGGAGAATAATTTACATTTATAGAAAATATATTTACAATGATCGATGTAGACACAATAAATAATATCATGTCAAACAATGTTTCACAAGTTTTGGGGACATGGTCAGGGATGGCAGGGGACACATTTCAGGAACGTGGGTTTAAGTTTGGGGTGGCGGGGACGGCGGTAAGAGGCGACAAGGTGCTGAAATACATATAGTACTTGAAAAAATAGTTATAAAAAGATGTATAAGAATTATACATCTTGAGGACACCCCAGTATTCTCAAAATCCTAACAGCGTGTTGAAGAAGATGACACTGATGGTGGAATGGTGGTGGGCTGGTGGGAGGATGTCCCTCAAATCTCCAGTCTCCGAAACATCCCCATCTAGAAAACACGGAGCCCCCGGAGCCCCCCCTCTGAAACACTGTTAAGCCAAAACAAATCAATTGGCTGTCAATATAAAAAATTGATCTCAACTGAGCCGCTTCTTTTCCTTTGGCAAAGGCATGGCAATATTAATATTTATTCATTTACAGCGCGAAAAAATGAAGGAAGAAATGAACTAATATTACCAGGTTCGAACCACGGCCATCTCTGTCACTGCAAAGTAAAGCTGTCTTAAATACTATAGAATAACTGTAGCAGAGTACTAAGTAAATGGATCCTCCACTTCTTTGTTATTGTTATTATGTTACGAGTCTGAATGCTGCCCCCATATCAACTGTGGACAAGCAAGCTGCCTGCAAGTGCATAAAATCTTCTGTGCTGGGCATTCCCGTCGACTATATCAAAGCTGACGAATCGTGCAAACAAAGCGTAGGATAGAAAAATCCATCGACAAAATAGAAACCTGGAGCATAGAGGAGAACGGAACGGCCAGCAGAAGGATAATAACAAATGGAAGAAAAATAAACGACATATTTCGACAGAGCAATGATGCAGATCAGTAAATGAATGTATAATTTGAATCAAAATCTATAATCCCAATCTTACCTCAAATTCGGATTAAAATCGTCGGAGAACTACTGACTCCCTCCGTGCCATTCAAACTCTGGATCTGTTCCTCAATTCTGCTCTCTACTAGGCGTTATAGGTAGTGGCATAAGCTCCTGCATAAGATGATCCAATTGCTTTTCCACCCTCCACATGGCCTGCAACTGCAATCAGAAGGCCAAATTGGAGAAAGTAGAAACAGCGTTTTCCCCAAAAAATTGACGCTTTAATTGATTTGGCAGCACTATCAAATGCAAAACAAAAATTGTACTTGACGGTGGCAGCATCTGTCAGGATGATGGAAAACGGCAAGGTCGAAAGGGCGAAGTTAAAGGCGGTTATGGGTCCCATCATCGATAAAAGTTTGTATGGAGAATATGGTAATGGCATGGTACCTACTGTATATCAGAATCTTGATATGCTTTCTCAGGCATACCGTTTTCATGGGAGAAGAACCGCTAACGTTTTTGGAGCTATATAACCCCACATTTTAGGGTTTATTGTCAGCACTTTCCTGCACATCGTGCGAGTTCACGATCCTTACCACTTAAAGCATTTCCGTCATGTGATTCTTCGTGTCCTGCCACTCATTCTTTCGGCAATGCTTGCCCAGGTGCACAGATTTGAAGTGATTGCCACTCAAAATAACCAAATCTGGTCGCGCTTTTTCGCTTTCTCCACCAGTTTTACACCACAAGATCATGTGATTCAGAAGACACTGCCACTTTGCCGTGCCCTGTCACGGATTCTACTGTGTCTTGTCATTTTTCCACATGTTTGTTGCGAGATATTGACGTTTATTGCTTCCTCTGAATACCTGGTCATGCGATTTAACTATTTGTAGCGGCACACAGGCTTTAATTAGGTTTTTTTCCTTCACCTGCCATTAGGTATCAAGTTCCCTATTGTGCAATTTGCCCTTCTGCTGACGCCTCAGGCACGTGATTTACCTGTAACTGCTGCCATTTAAACCCCAATCGCGTGCCTGCCGATTTCATTGTTTATGTTCTCTTATCACATGCTAGGGCACACATATTTTCCTGCCGGAAGGTACTTGCTAAAACTGTGTTTATTGCTGAAGATGTCCTTCCCTTCTGTCATTCTGTCCCCCTCTGCTCTACGGTACTGTTGCAAACTGAATGAGGGAAACAATGCCAAGAATAAAGCATACAAGTACATGAAAGACTCTGCTTTACAGGACAAAACAAGGTCAGCCCTGTTTAGACCTAAAAAGTGCGTCGACCCTAACCAGAAAAAACAAGATCTGGTGTCGAATTATAGAATTCCCTTCATTGCATAGCGTAGGGAGGCGAAAAATTACAGAAAAAATGATCTATAATTGAGATTTCAAACTTGTAGATTTTTGTGGATCATCAGGGTTTTACAATGCAAAAGGAATGTGTAATTATACACATCCTGTTTCACAAACAAACTTACCAATGAGAATTGACATTTAGAAAATCAAAATAAGTAGGCCCATGTCAAGCAAAGTCAAATACAAGTTCTAAATTGAAAATGCATACATGCTCATTATCATGCAACTTTGAGTATTCAACAATATACCTCTCAACACTTCACAAAATATTTTGTAAAAATCATAAGATCATAACTAACACTTGTATCTAAAGGAGGTTCAAGGATTATGTTGATAGAAAATTATATGTATGTTAATATGTTAGAGAGTATGTGTATGTGCATAGGTATATATGGATTAAATAATTAATAATTAGTGCTAAATAATGGAGTGAAATAAACAAACAAATCTAGATTTTTCACTTAGACAAATATAATTTTTTTCTTTAAAGAAATAGGGTATTATTTGATTTTGAAATATTTGCATGCAAATTTAAAACATAAAGCAATGCACATGAAAAAAAAAGTTGTCATCAAATTGGAAAAAAAGACTCTGAATGAAAATAGAATGTTCCCATCTAGTTGGCAAATCAATATGTATGTGGCTTTTACATGATAAGTGAGATTTTGGAGGCTTTCACATGATATTTTGGAGGATTTTACTATTAAATGATAGTTGATTTATAATTAAACAACAACTGAAATTTGTTTTTCGGCAACTTAACAGTGGTTTGTAGACGTGAGACTTGTTTCAGGCTCAAATCTCACACTATATGTAGCCTATCAACTAATTAATTCAAAATATAAAATAGAGCATGTAAAATAAATAAAATCAGTTTTTTTTTGTTGATACAAGATTTCATGTTGATTAGGGATGCTCCTACATTAGACACCTCAAGTAAGAAAATAGTGAACAATTTCTTGTGGATCTATTGATGAATATTTATGTTGGTGAAAACCATGTGCTTGTTGTGTGGTTGTGTTCTACTTAACCAAGGACTCATAATGTTCTCTACCTTTGGTCCTCTTAATGGTCCCCTCTTCCGCATTTAATCCTTCCAATTTCATCTCCCTATCCTTTTGGAATCCTTCTCTTATATTCTATTAAATCCACCCTTGCATTATATTATTCTTCTTCTTCAAAAACAATTATCTCTACATCTATATGATAACTATATATATCTACTACACTCAAGATTGATTAGATACCCATATTCTATAGCAACTTTATCTCATAAGATTTGGTTGATGTCTTCTTCATCACTTTATGGGGTCTTATCCTCTTCCAACACAACTTGTCAATATTTCTCTCGAGTGTCTCTCATTTTTGATATGTGACAAAACCAAATATCCCTTTGTAAATTTTATTGTGCTTTGCTTCAAATATGCAAGAGCCTTATACTTATGTTTTCTCTTGGTTAAAAATTGCCTACCTCTTTATGGACATATTAAATTTGTACGACAACTCTACCAACTTAACTCTTTGTATTAGAGTGTTTCTCATATACCTCAATTTTACTACACCTCTCAAGCTACATCTATACATTACTAGGAGAAGTATCTTCACAATACTCCTATAAACTATAATATTACAAATAAACTCTACATGCACCAAAATTGTATTCCACTATTTGGGTTTATCTCCTCCCAAACATCTCATAAAATTTCCCAACCCTTATCCACCACTTCTATTTTCCCATTATTCAAAGGATGATAATACGAACTTAAATTTAACTTAGTTTTCATTTTCTTCCATATTATCCTCCAAAAATGACCAAAAAGTTTTGATGTCATGGTCTAAGATGATGCTTCTAGGAAATCCTTGCAACCTCACAATTTATCTAAAATTAAACTTGTGACATGCATAGAATCACTTGTCTTCTAGCATGATATGAAATGTACTATCTTGGATATTTTTCCACCACCACAAACACCAATTCATTACTAAGTTAGGTTCTAGAAAATCTTGGGATAAAATTCATAAACTTATTTTCTATCTTCACTTAAGAGTGCAAACATATCATCCACTTCAAAGTGTCGTGTTCATTCCACCGCTATGTTGTTCTCTAATTAAATTATAATGAGTTGACCCCTATATCATATACACAAATGTTACTTCTTGAAAAACAAACCATCTTGAATGAAGTAAAGAAGCCACTATGTTCTATCCTTGCTAATTGGATTCTAATGCATGCCTCATTACTCACTAAAATATGCATCTATCAGATATATTTCCTTTATTTGTTAAAACATTATAACTTCCACTCTCCTCTTTGTGAATAATGCACTTCTCATGTTCAACACATCTATAGAACTATTTGATTTACCACTCCTATGCTTTAATACAAATGGGTAACTCTATAAGAATTTAACCCATTTCACATGACTCAAGTTTAAAATTTACCTTGAATGTTGATAAATTATAAATTTCCTAATGATTTGTATACATAGAAAAATCATTGGACAATAAACTTACCTTTAATTATTCAATGCCTACACAATGACATAGAACTCTTGGTCATACACTAAGTACTTGTTCTTGGAATCATTCAAGTTCTCATTGAAGTATGCAATAGGCCTTCCCTCCTAAATAAATAGCACCTCACTTATTGTGCCACTAGCATCACAACCCACCCAAAGCACCTACTCAAAATTAAACACCAGTTACTTGTCCTTGACTAACTCAAAATTCCTTGAGAAATTGTGTCTACCTAAAATCCTTCATATCACTCCTTAGTTTATGTTATTAATGCATACATACTAAAAGTGCATAACTTTAAAATTAAAAAGTAGAAAACAATAAAATTGAATCCTATTCCAAATCAAATGGGTCTCTCAAGATATAGCATAATAAAATTTAAATAATTAAACTTAACCAATACAAGTTACAAAATATGAAATCCAGTATTATAAATATATTTTTTCAATGGATTGAGATGTGGTTGCTCAAGTAGAAGCTTCAATATGTTAGTAGCATCTACTTGTAAAATACACATTATGTTCATTATTGAAAGCTTTGAAACTTCATTTATATTTTTTTGATTGTGAGGTTAGACAATTGAGATTTGTTTGGATGATATAATATGGATATTGTCTGGTCAAGGAGAAGATGGATGGTGATGATTAAGTTTATTCAAGATGAAGGGATGAGATAATTTAGCTAAAAATATAAAATATCATAAAAAATAGTTGCAACAAAAAATGGGAGGAAAAACCAATTAATTGGTCATTTATTTTGGGATGGTGGAGGGAAATTAGACTAACTAAATAATAAAATATTATATATAATTATTTTAGCAATGTGAGATTAAAAATGAAAATAAATAATATTTAATATTTAATTAGGTGTGAGATGCTAAGTTAAAGTAATTAAATAATAAAAATAACTTAATTAGTTGAGATGAAAGTTTAGATTAGTTAAATAATATAATTATTTAATTACCTAATGACGAACTAAACTAATTAAATAATTTAATTTTGATGAGAATATTGGTATATAATGGGTTTAATTAGGATGATATTGATATGGTGATAGGATTATTTTAGATGTTTATATTTTCCCCTCTTTGAAGTGTCATTATGACTAAAAATCATTGAGACCAAGAGGAGTAATGGTGTTTCAAAGAAATGATGTCCCCCCTGACCCTATCTATAATTTAAACTTCAATGGCTCAGTTAAAGGGATCGGGTAGGTGGGGATGGTATAATACGAAATGAAAGAGGAAAGGTGATTCTTGTCTATGATGTTAGTCTTGGAAGGAAACCCTCCAATTTTTCTAAGGTGGCTGCTACTTTCCATGGGTTACAAATTGCTAATAGCATAGGTATTTCCAACCTGTCTATAGAAGGAGACTCTTGTAACACCATAATGATGTTAAAAGGAAAGGTGTCTCCATGTTGGTCTTTGTAAGATCTTATCCCTACGGCTCACCTTAAAATCATGAATATAGGACATTGTCAAATCAATCATATGTTATGTGAGGGGAACAAGGTGGTAGATGGGACATGGCTAATCTTGGAGCTTACATGGGAAAGATTAAAATATAAGAGGATCTATCAATGATCCTGAAAAAATGTGAGAATGCTAATCAATAATGAAGAAAATGCACTTCATGATAGAAACTAAACTAAATCCCCATCAGGTTCATTATGACAACACATACTACACAAGCTACATGAAGGAAACTAATTCCCTCACATCTAATCCTAATTACAAGTTAGAATTGCCTACCACTGCTATTTGTAATTAGTATTTCTTGAGAAATTTTCTTAGCCCCCATTCCTTTGTTATTGCGACTAGCAGGATGGGTGGGGATCTAGTTCAAGAGAAGACTACTTCCTATGAGAGCTTGATGAATGAAAAAGAATTATGGTCCATTCTTCAAAAAGGTAAGATTGCCTCCTATATCGAGGCCATGAAAGGGCATGACCTCAACTTGTTTGTGGAGTTTGTCAATTCTTGGAAGGATGGGAAGGTTAAATTTTGGGGTCTTTTTTTCATGGTTTCAATGGAGCTCATTTTGGTGGCCACTATTCTCTCCATGGATGGGGCTTGTATTCCTAGAAAACCTAAGGGTCACTACCAAAAGGATATGGAGAGATTCCTTAAAAAGGGGAGAAAGTGAATCGGCTTTAAAACGGGTTCAATAGAGATGATTTTCCAGGCATCTAGAAGAAAATGGTTGAGGTGCTTATGAGGATAAAGGGAAGTCGATCTCTCTGCATCAAAGCCTTATTTATAGGCTTTATTGGTATAATGTGGCTCTTCCCCCTACTATTTCTTTCCTTTCGAGTGTGATGAGCACTACCTTGGTCCTCAAAATTTCCTTTGTTTCTTTGAAAGGTAATCCCTCCTCCCCTTGCTTGATAATTTGTCTGACTCGTACCACCAACCAAGAACTACAAGTTCAAATGCTCCCCATGGGTGATTGCACAATACTGGTTTACAATTTCTAGGAGATTCTGATTTTTGTTGAAAATCACATATTTTTAGAAAATATAATGGTTTAAGCCTTAAAAAAAATTGTTTTAAGGATTCCAATTGAAGATGGTTTGATCAAACCACCTTAGATCAAGCCCCCTTGGATAGAACCCCGCTAGTTTTAAACCATACATATAATGGAGTCTCCTTTACACCTATCAAAATGCTAATAAAAAACCACTTTTGATTTACCTTTTGGGGGATCAAATGAATTCATTTAAAATTTATTTTTTGTAAGTATGTAGTCCTTATTATAAGCTTCCCAAAAAGTAAGATTTTAAATAAATTTAATTTTATTATTATATTTATTTTTTATTTCTTGTGAATGTAGGTTTTTCACCGAAAATCAAGCTCTTTGTTCTACACATGTGAAAAAATAGCAGATTATCAAAAAAAAATTTGAAAAATATCAATGCACTAGATATTGAAATCCTTGATCCAACAAAAAAAAAAAAATTGATACATACAAAAAAAGTTATGTTGTATATAGTCCGCCTATGTCTGAATTGTAATTGGTTTGACTTTGAAACTTGATTAAGGAAAAAATCTTCAATAAAACACTATGAAACCAAATGAAAGCACTAGATTTCATAGTTACAAATCTAAATTTTTTTTTAAAAAAAAATTATCCTTCATGGGAAAAACATTATGTTGTATACAGTGAGCATCATTCCTAAAAAATGGTGTTTACTGAAAAAACTAGTTTTTGAAGGAGATGGAAAAAGAAGTGCAATTTAATTCCAAAAATTTTGAAAAAAAAAAATTTAGAATCTACAAACAAAATGTCACAAATCACTAGTTTGCATCATCTTCAAATTCCTCACGGTTTAGCCGCTATAGGTGCCCGAAAGTGAAGATTTAGTTAAAAAAAATTAGTTCAGTGTCCAGTTTGGCCAAAAATTGTAAACTAGTATTGTGGGATCACCCCCATGGATCTAAAGGAAAAACCCCTATTATTGAGGACCCCACTCCTTCCAGTAAGAAAAAGGTGGCCTTTGTCGACCCCCAAATTTCCATCTTAGACAATTATGATTCCTCGTGGTACCCCACCCCTATTGATTCCCCTATTGACTCTCCTTCTAGGGATGCCTCCCCTATGGTTTCTCCCCAGCTTCCCCTTGATTAACTCTCCCGCCAGTTCCTAGAATTCCCCTCTCCATAATGTTAACCTAGTTCAGGAGCCTAAAGAAACTTTATTGGATTCTACTATTTGCTAGAGTTGTGCTCCCATGTGGTTGAAATTGGAAAAAACAAGTCAGGCCTAGAACATTCAAATGAAATTTTGAAGTGGTTGTCCCAACTCATCACCGTTAAAACCAAGATCCAGAATTTGGAGTTGTCCATGTTTAACAAAACCATGGACTAGTTGGGTGAGGTAGAGGACTCTAATAATTAGAAATTACTGTCTAGCATGGCTAAGACCTTCGAGAAGTGGGATAACATTGAGAAAGAGGTTGAGGAGCTAAAGTCTATCATTGGGACCTCTGAGGAGAGAAACAAATTTTAGGAAGATGTTGCTACCCTACAAAACAACTAGAAAAAACACTTCACAATCTACAAGAGATTGTCAAGTATAGTAAAGGGATGGTGAAAAACATTGATGTCAACATTCAAGTGTCCTAACAAGAGCTAAAGAACTATCAAGGTAAGTTTGTTGGTGATGATCTTCTAGATGTACTAGACTAGCTCCAGAAAGAAGGGTAAGAAAGTAGAAAGTACTACATCCCCCTACTGATGATGGTGGAAGTAAGAACTAGAAGGCTCTATCCTTCGAAGAGAAGCTTCAATTCCTTGCGAAAGAATGATAGGATATCAAGGGTCTTTGTCTACTTGGTGATCAGTAGATGGTTCTAGGCTTGTGTCAGTTTTTGAGTGTATCTATGTTTTTTATTATCTGTTGGTCTTTTTTATGTAGTTGTTTTTTAGTTTTCTATTTGTCTCACTTTTTGTGACCTCCTTTTTCTTGGCCTTTATGACTGTTTTGTAATGGGTACAAGTGTTGGACTAATCGCTAACGTCTCCCTTCGGATTTGTGGCATGGACAAACCACCTCTCGTGGATCCATTTATCTCTAGCATTTGTATTGGGCGTTAATAGGTCAATCTTTTGGCACAATGGTAAATATGTTCCAACAAGTGGTATCAAAGTTGTGATCATGGGTTTGAATGCCCTTGGGTGATGTCAATGGAGGGATTGTTGGACTAACCGCCAATGTCTCCCTTCATATTTGTGACATGGACTAACCACCTCCCATAGATTTTTTTACCTCTGGTGTTTGTATAGGGCGCTAATAGGTTGATATTTTGGCACAATTGCAAACATGTTCCAATAATGGGCCCTTCTCATTTTTATCTTAATTAAAAAATGAATGCCATGATGGGATGGTGATGATAAATAGATTGTGTTTCAGATTTTGACTTCGTATTTTTCTTGATCAATTAGATATTTAATATTTAAGATGCATTGTGCATTTAATAATGAATTAGGGATGATATAGGGATCCCCCCTTGAGAGGGAAAATAGGTCCAAAGAATGTAGATGGACTCTTGAAATATTAAAATGATAAAAAGGAAGCTTTCCCAAAATAGAAATGGATGGGAGGGATAAGAAAAAATGGAGGAGAGGGGTGAATAATAGGCGATGGTTACCTTGGCTAGTTAATTAGAGAAATGTTGTGGGAGTTGGGTATGTGCAGGATCATCATGGAAAAAACAGGCCCTTAAGTGGCAATGAAAATTCAAAAAAATCAGAGTTAGGCAACTTGACGTAAAAATTTGAATAAGTTATCTATATTATTTCAAAAATATGTAAAAATAGAATCTGCGGAAAATTGAATGTAGTTTCTAAACTACTAGGTTAATTTTTGTAAAAAAAAATCTATTTGGTGAAAAATTGAAATTTCAATGCCGTAGTACTAAAATTTCAGGGAAAAAATAAGAATTAGGTGTCTGTCTGACCACCCTAACCATAATAAAATGATAATATTTTAGATATAAGTAGAGGACTCATGTCCAGATGTGATGCATATTTTTTTGTAAATTTTTTTCAAGTAAATAATTAATTATGAATTTTTTATTACAACTTAAAAAAAAAAAAAACTCGTATGTCTGACCACCTTAACTTGATCAAAACTTCATGAAATTATTATTTTTTAAAATCCTATAGTATGCTAAGCATAGAATGTCATGCATGTTTTGGATTCAAAAAATGTGATACAGTTTGAAAGTTATAGATGTTTTTCTATCAGACTATCAATCAGGACTTTAGTCGTAATTCTAATAAAAAATGAATAATAATTATTTATTAGATTCAAAGTAAAGTATAATTTATATTGGTAGAAAGCTGAGAAGCTCCTTTACAACCGCTTTTCATTTCATCAATTTTGGGTAAAATAAAAGTCGTTAGCCACATGGGCGAAGTCTGGAAAAGCAAGGTAAGTTGTTAAACACATTTTTTGTGTTGACTTCTTAGGATTGGAAGGTCCAAACCAAATTCCAAAGCAAGCCCGAGCCTAATCCCTAGGCATTAAATTTTGTGTCATCATATCGGATATCCGATTTGAATCCGATATCTGATATGTTTTAAATGAGTTTTAAAAAATTTATACAATTTTTAATATATGATTTCAAAAATGCAATAAAGTTTATAATTTAATATATATAATCTACAATATAGTTTATAATGTAATATATATTATACAATTTATGATAATTTCTTACCGAATTATGTATTTAATATATAATATATTATATTATTATGTATAATATTTCAATATTTTAGTTAATCTATAAATATTTAAATATATATATATATATATATATTACTAATATATAAAATATTTAAATATTATCTCTCTCTCTCTCTCTCTCTCTCTCTCTCTCTCTCTCTCTCTCTCTCTCTCTCTCTCACTCTCCCCTCTCCTCTCTCCCTCTCCCTCTCTCCCTCTCTCCTCTCTCCCTCTCTCCTCTCCTCTCTCTCTCTCTCTCTCTCCCTCCCCTCTCTCACTCTCCCTCTCCCACTCTCCCTCTCCCTCTCCCTCTCTCTCCCTATCCCTCCCTCTCCCTCCCACTCTCCCTCCTCTATCTCTCCCTCCCTCTCTCCCTATCCCTCTCTCAAATCTCCCACTCTCTACCATTAACCCTTAGGTCTATGTGGGCACAAATCAGATATCTGATTTGAATTGGATATCCGATTTGTAAAAATCTGATGTGTAGAGCTAAAATCTTACCATTGCAAAACATTTTGAAATGTTTTGCAAATCAGATATCTGATTATATCAAATATCGGATTTGTAGGCCATAGAAAAACCCCATGTGGGTCATTTTTGTGCATTCCAACGAAGCCTACATTCCATTTGCAACACTTTGCAGGTGACAAACGCACGGTTTCAGACAGGAAGAGACAAAGATAAACTTTTTGGAGCATCTTGTACTCAATTTTTTCATAAGGAATGATTTTTTAGCATCTTTTATGAGGTATAATGGGGAGCAGCAGTCGTCAGAAGCCAAAACGTAAGAGAAAGCTGACAAAAGAACAAATTGAATAATATAGACAAAGAGATAGAGAAGGTCATAAGAAGAAAAGACAAGGTATGTTAAATATTAGTGAACCTGAGCCCTATGGCCTTTCAAGTGAAGAGGAAATTGAATATGTTCAAGGTGAAAATGTAGAACATGATATTGAAATTGGGAATGAAAATGTTCAAATTGATATTGAAAATGTTCAAGGTGAAAATGTTGGAATTGAAGATGTTGAACTTGATATTCAAATTGGGAATGAAAATATTGAAATTGATAATGAAAATGTTCAAGGTGAAAATGTTGGAATTGAATATGTTGAACATGATATTGAAATTGGGAATGAAATTATTCAAATTGATATTGAAAATGTTCAAGGTGAAAATGTTGGAAATGAAGATGTTGAACATAATATTGAAGCAAGTGTAAATTATGTTTCCCCAGATTACATGAGAAATGAAGAACCTTGTGTGGAAGAAAGACATATTCCAAATTCAAGACCTTCAAGGACCCCTAAATGGTTAGTTGAAATTGATGATAACATTATAAATAATTTTGAAGGCAAGAGGTCAACACGAATTGTTTGGTTGTGGGCTAGAAGACTTTTCAACCAATATTTTAGCGATAAGACATTGACCGAGCAATGCCAACTTTTTGTACAATTGCTAAAGATGCAAAAGATGAGACCTTTGCTAGCCAAATTGAAGATTCGTGTGAACAAGAAGACTGAAAAAAATTCTATTATTGTCAAAAATCTTTTTAATGCTCTCAAGTCTATTGGAAAAAATAACAAGGAAAAAGATAAGAGAGCTGCTCAGAGAGTCATTATAACCACCCTAGTAAGCCATCAATTGAAAAAGGCTCACTTTATGAGACAAACTTGTATTGATTTTGACATAAATCGTTAAAATTTGGATAGTGCACTTGCAAGAAGAGAAAGAATAGATGATCCTGTTCAAAATGATACATGGTCTTTTGTCAAGAGGCTTCCACGTGTTGATAAGAAGCTAACCGATAATGTAAAGCAGGTAATTCAGCAATTTTGGCATGATAACTCTAGAGTATCACCCAATGCAAAGGATGTTTTAAAGTTAAGAATTGGTAGTCGAGACCGTACACTGCATCCTAAACATTTCTTGGAATCAAGCCAAACAATGTTCAAAAAATTTATTGAAACACATCCAAATATGGAAATCTTGCAAAGGACTTTTGAAGGTTTGAAGCCATTTTATTGTGTTCCTCTTAAGATTCGTAATACTTGTTGTTGCAAATACCATGTGGATTTTTCAATGTACCATGAACTATTATGCTATATCCGTTCTACTTTGCATACTAATGAAATTTTGCAGGAGTGTGGTGCAATGCATCTTCCGAAATCATCAAGGGACTTGCTAGATCTATTTTTATGTTCTAGAGATGATGGTTCCTTTTTCTATAGAAATGATTGTTTAAATGCGAAGTGCTCACAATGTGGTGGCTTATCAAAGTTTGTTCAATGTTTTCATGAGGGTTCCGAACATGAATTTGGAAAGAATCTTGTTGAGAAAAAGAGATGAGATAGTCAAATATACTTTGCAGAGTGGAGGTGAAGGTTCTAGATGCGAGTTGGTTACAAAAGAATGCAATGTTGCTGATTTTATTTCAGATTTTAAGGATAATATTTTCTACAAATATGCAAGGCATAGTCATAGGTCTTAGTGGTTGAATCAACAATTCAAGATATGTAAGGACTCTTTTCCGATTGGCACTATTATATCAGTGGTTGATTTTGCAGAAAACTACACATTGCAACCAAAAAATGAGGTACAATCTCAGTATTACAATTCCATTCAGATTGCTATTTTGTCCACATAACATTTAGACATGCACTTGATAGTACAGAGGAGGATCGAAAGATAATCAGAGAGTATCATTTTTATATGAGTGATGATAGATCTCACTCGTCCGAGTATGTCCAACATTATTTCGAGAATTTTTTTGAGTTCTTGTAGGAGCATGATATAGCACTGGGCCGACATCTCATTTGGTCAGATAACTGCACAAGTCAATTCAAGAATGCATGTAGAGAGGGGTGTACCTAATAATTGGAGTTTTTTTGAAGCTGGGCATGGGAAAGGGGAGCATGATGGAGTAGGTGCATGTATAAAGAGAGCTCTAGTTAAGGAGCAATTGAAGATTTCAGGAGAAAAATTCAATGATGCACATTCTATTGTTGATTGGTGTAGTTCAACATTGTCACAGGGAGGGACACTTGATTCAACAATGCACAGATTCTTTTGGTTGGTTGAGGAGCGTACAGTGGGAGGCAGATTAGATTGTCATACAATTAAAGATTCTTCAAAGATGCATTCGTTTCGAAGCTTAGATGCAAGCACATGGACCATTTGGACATGACAGTTCGCTTGTTTTTGTCAGAGTTGTATTCAGTGTGAGTGGGATCAATGCGAGTCAAGTGAGTGGGTGGATACATGGGTTCCACAGTATCTAACTCCTTTATCTCAAACTATATCCATGACAAATGACACAATGGAAATTTCACTTGATTACGACCGCCTTTCAGATCTACTACAACCAGGACATGTTTTTGCAGTTGTTGCACCATAGGGGAATGAAGAGAGATCGGAATATTGGTTGGCTCGATGTGTGCAAGTAAAGCACAAGCTAACACAATCAATGGAAAATGATGATGGATTCGTGTATCCTACAGGTTCATTTTTGGTTGCAAGAACTTGGTTGCGAACATACATGATTAGAAAGAATGGTATACCTGCATTTGAAGACTATGAGAAACACAAAACCATTCTCATGTATTCACACCTTGTTATAGCAATAAATGTTAAGTTGTTGAAGCATCATGCCAAACCAAAGACAAAACAACTATGGACACTTAGTAATGCTAATCATGAAGCAATATTGGATACTCTTAAGCAAAGAGATGACCCTTTAGGCACACTTGAATAGCATATTCAAGAATGGAAGGTACAATGCTTAGGTTCATTATGCTTAAGTTCATTAGTGTTCTTTATTTAATATTGATATTTTGTATACTATTGCAATGCAAGTGTCTTTACTAGTGATATTTTGTATGTACTTTTGAGATATTTTTGGCACGATTGATCATGGACCTGCTGCAACAATAGCCGGCTCTGATCCTTTCAGAGAGGTATGCGATAGATTACAATAATATAGATTGGTTATTCAAAGCGTCTTTTATAGTTTGCATTACCATCTCATCATCAATTAGGTCATTTAGAATAATATAGATTGGTTATTCTAAGATTCTTTTATAGTTTGCATTACCAATTCATCATCATTCAGGTTGTTTAGATTAATATAGATTTGTTAGTCTAAGCATCTTTTTTGTTGTGACAATATAGATTATCATTTGACAACTTTTGTGATATTCCTGGCATGATTGATCATGGACCTGTTGCAACAATAGGCAACTCTGATCCTTTCAGAGAGATATGAGACATACTACAATAATATAGATTGGTTATTCTAAGCATCTTTTCTATTGTATGTAGTTTAACTGCTACCTTGATGGTTTGTACAGGTGTTTGTCACTCTAGAACGTCAACATACTACTCTTGTGGAAGACTGTGCCCTGAATGCCTCCAATAGGTAAATTTTGTAAAATTTGAAATTTGAAATGTGAAACAATGTAAAAAGTTCATAACCTGTGTATAGGCATAATCTATAGCCAGTGATGTTTTTTGAAATACGAGTCAAATGTTTGGCATTGTATAAAGTGTATGTTAAAAATGTAAAGAGTTTTTTGTACTTAATCGAGCTACAACCAGAGGTTTTCTTCCTGGTTCTTTGCTGTCAGTATGCTTGTTTGAACCAGGTTTTGTAATATCTCCTATTTATATATAATTACAATTAAAGATGATTTAAACTCCAATTTGATCGTCAAAACCAAACTTGGGTGCAACTTCACTCCCCAAACCTTGCCACACCCTATAAACTCATCAAACACGCCTATTCAGACTTGCAGAAGCTTGATCCAACCTTAAATATTTTTGGCCCCACATTTCATTGTCATTAGCATATTGTAACCATCACGGTTTCCAAGAAATATCCCTTCAAAGATTGTTGTCTTTTAGCAGTTTGGACTCTTAAGGGAAATTGTCGGTCCAATGTAGCTCATAATGATTCAATGTATTTGGGTGCAAAAGAGGACCATACCTAGCATAAACGTACCCATTCAGATGTGTTGGAATAGTCTGTTTGGTCATACGAGTTGGAGAATGAAATTTGCACCACTTTGCAACTTTACACTGCTTGCATTTGGCAACTTTTCCCTCAACTGAAAACTCATCACCACGGGAAAATGCCTCCGAGATAGCAAAAACCAAGAGAGGTTATTGTAGATAGTCCCAACACGATCCCATATCCTTAGATGGAGATTTTTTAAGTGTCATGGTTTCTGAGAAATAACCCTTCAAAGATTGTTGTCTTTTAGCACTTTGGACTCTTAAGGGAAATCGTTGGTCCAATGTAGCTCGGAGTGATTCAGCATATTTGGGTACAAAAGAGGACCATATAGTGTAAAATTACCCATCCGGACGTGTTGGAATAGTCCGTTTGGTCATACGAGTTAGAGAATGAAAGTTGCACCACTTTGCAACTTTACACTGCTTGCATTTGACAACTTTTCCCTCAACTGAAAACTCATCACCACGGGAAAATGCCTTCGAGATAGAAAAAACCGAGAGAGGTTATTGTAGATGGTCCCAACATGATCCTATAGCCTCAGACGGAGAGTCTGTAAGCATCATGAATTTTGAGTAACATTCTGTCAAATATTGCTGCCCTTCTACACTTTGGACTCTTAAGGGATTTCGCTGATTGATCATAGCTCGGACTCCTTCGGTTTGTTTGGGTGCGAAAGGGAACCATACCTAACCTAAATTTACCCATCCAGATGTGATGGAATAGTCAGTTTGGTCATACGAGTTGTAGAACAAGATTTATTGATTCTCTTACAAGTAGTTTTCAGCCTCCAATCGAACTCCAATGCTATTTTTTGTGCGAAAAAAAGCCATGAGACCACAGCTTGTTGCGAAAAGCTAGTCAAACACCTTTATTTCAACCCCACCACATATTCTAGACTCCTATCTTGCACTTCCCTTTATAATTTTAATAATTTTCCTTCAAAAGACTACATGGCAGTTTTGACAATTTTGAAGCAAGAATGCATTTTTGGCATATTGGACCCCTAGACTCAAAACTTCAACTTAATACACCTTAGATGGTCTTCATTGACCTTATTTAGCATAAATATATCACACCTAACCTCTCAACCTATCAAAATTCAAATGTGTAATCTTGCAAATAGTAGATTAGGTGGGAAACTAGAGAGAAAGAGTTGATGGTGAGTGGCCTAGTGAAGGCTAGAGAAGAAGAGTTTGAGGAATGTGGTGTTAGGACAAGGGATTTTCCTTCATTGTCATATTTGGTTGTGTGGAAAATGTATTCTACTATGGGGATGGTTCTAACCATAAAGAACCTGAGAAAGATTGTGAAGAGAAGAGTTGAAGGGCATAGATACATGTCTAGTTGGAAAAAGCTTATGGAAGAGCATGAAATAGAGATACTAATGTATGGATGTTTAGCTTTGTGTACTGAATTTTTGTGTGCAGATGTCAAAGATTGGGAAACACCATTTGTAGGTGTCAATGAAGACAAATTGCAGCAAGAAGATCCATTTGAGAAGGATCAAGCATGGCAAGACCAAGACAACACAAAGCATGAAGGGTGCAAAATCCCTCGGATGAAGATTTCCATGCAAGTGACTTGGAGCGGGTTTGAAGGGATTGTGAAGAAGAAATGAGTAGACCTATGGAGTGATTTATGGGCCATAAATCTTTTGTTCCTGAGGAGTATGGTGCAGGAGCACCTAAAACATGTAAGATTTCATGAATTGACAAGGCCATTCCTCCTTTTGTATAGGTTGTACCTCAGAGGAATGGGCATGAATTAGATAGGGGTAGGCATAGGAACAAGTTTTTAGGGGTGATAAAGGGATTAGAGTGGTCTGAGAAGGCCGCCTTGTTAAGAAAGACAGATTTTTGTGCCTTTTGAGTAAGGCTAGAGAGTGATTTTTTGAGAAGTTGAATGAAAATAGGTTGGAACTTGTTAGAAACTATTGGAACAAGTTCATTTAATGGTGTTTAAGAGGCCTGAGTGATTAAGAGTAACCTAAGAAGAGTAAAAGTGTGAAACCCTAGTTGGAAGGGGCAAAAACAAGGGAAAATTGCTGATTTTACAAAGAAAGTGTAAGCCAGATTATGGGGCAGCATAATACAATGATGTTTTAATTTTAAGCAAAAAAAATTAAGAGGGAATGAAGTGGTTTCAGGATTGAGTGAGGTCAGAGCGTACAAGTTCCAATAAGCCCTACCAAAAAGCTAGTGAACTGTTTGATAAAAAGCTTTGGTAGACATGTATGAAAAATGTGGTAGCATAGATAAGGCAGTGGACTATTTGAAAAAAAAACCTCAAAGAAATGTGGTCTCATAGAATTCCATGACAAGAAAATGCAATTGACAACTGCTGGACTAGTTTTTAGTTATGCAATGTGAAGTAATTGCATAACTGCTTAGGTTGACTTTATAAAATCTATATTGTAATTGAATTTTTTTCATCTATCAACATTTAGTTGTTAGTTATGCAATGTGAAGTAATGCTTTGAGTTTGAAAGATGTGCAATGCAATGTAATCAGCGATATAAATTTAAACTACATAATATAACCATTCTTTTTTATGCTATTGTACATTGATATTTAACCATTGCTCAAGATAAAAATTTCAAAGAGTTTAATCATGCACATGAGGAACAAATTAAATTTCGATTGTCAACTTCTATATATCAAATTATCCAATAATCAAGTGTATGTCCATATACAAAAATGGCATCGACGCCAACTAAAACAAAATTTTACAAAATGTGGCATATGCCATCTCAATATCTATTCAAAATTTACATGCCAAAATGTCTATCTCATCCTAAACTACTGGTGGATCATCAAAATGGAGCCTCTTTGAAGCACTCATTGGCTTTGAAGGTAGCTGCACAAGAAAAATTGAAACCACGATTCAAATTAGTTATACTATATAATTTAAAATCAATATACATTGAATTTTAATTGAACTCTAAAATTGAAATCCTGATTACTTGGAATATACATCTCTTCAAAGGGCCAGGAGTCCTAGAATATACCAAACCAAATTTTGAAATGCCAATCTATATATGTGAACAAAACCATAAAATTGATTCAAGTTAGCATACAATTATTGGTAATAGGAACATATTTACCAAACACAAAATAAAATAAACACATACCTCTTTAGGTTGATATTTTTCTTTATCTTCTTCAGGTGTTTCGACACCTCCTCCTTGAAGTGTTTCAAAACCTACTCATTGAGGTTTTCCAATACCTACTCCTTCAAGTGGTGTGTCACTTGTCAACAATGATGTATAGCTCATAATTGCCTATACATAAAAATGACAAGTACATATGAAACTACCAATCTATGTCGATGTATGTATAATCAATATAAGATCTTAAAAATCTTAATTCAATCCAATTTGAGTTCAATTACCTTCCCCTTATCTAACTTTGTGCCTCCATAGTCTAGACGAGGCTGCACCTCACTCGCACTAGGTATTTCCTACAAGAGGAAAATAAGATAAACATATAAGTTATTATATAATTTAATTAATGACAATTCAAATGACAAGCACGTATATAATAAAAAATGTAAACGATTGAGTACGAAAATATATATTGTGTGTGTGTCGAAGCCAAATGAAATGACCCTAAGGGTGCTATCATTCACCCGTGTGAGCTCCTCCTCAAACATCAACTGTTAAATAGACCATGTAAATAAATATTAGTACTTGATACTATCTCTTATTAATATTCATTTCAAAACAAATGCAAGTTATGAATTTACAACTTAAATCTTACATGTGTCACTATTCCAACATCCCCCTCTCTAGCAGGAGAGGACTCTGTAGGGTGCGCTCCACTCCCCTGCGACTGATCTATAATGTCCACATCATGGAGGTCATAATCAAAAGTGTCCAAGGGATGCTCAATGGGTTGTACAAGAGGACCCAAGCATATCTGGTGGCACATAGTGCAAGTATGTGGCACACAAATATGTGGACCTAAGGAGGAGGATGCAACAACACTCAAGCCTTTGCCAACATCACCAGAATGTGGCTAAGCTACTGTAAAAGAATGCAAAACCAAATGACCACTCAAAGAGTGAATAGCCTGAATAGTCTATGTGGCTGCATCTTGGATTATCTTTGGATGATATACTGGAGGTGGCAGAGGAAGGGGAGGAGGGGGTACATATGGGTGCGAGACTACTCTAACTGCCCTTGGTCTATCCTGGGGCATACCTCCACTGACACCCTAGAAGGGTTTAATGTCAAAGTATGATGCCCTAACACAAACTCAACATATAATTTTTTAATATAGTAAAATGGTATATTAGAATTGTTGTTCAGTGGTTTATCAAAAACCATACACCAACGATCCCAAAATTTATCTACAATGTCCCTATTTGTGTGCCATTTTATAGAAAGTTTTGGTTTATTAACATTCACTAGCAAACCAGTGCGGGGGTTAGTGAATAAAGAGGCTATTTGGGCTTTGTTTATTTGGAGATCTTTCACATCATCGTAAGACAATCCACATGCATAATATTCGCTCATGTCTTCTCGCCACAAATGAAAGTCATTATGTTGGGTGGAGAGGGTTTCTATATTTTTAATTATTTCCTTCAATGTGTTTGTCATATCTCTCAATCGAGGGATTGTCTTATAAACTTCACAAATGCCCCTCAATTGCCCCAATTTTTCACCAATTAAGTCTTCAATTGGTGGCTGTGGAGGTGGTGGAGCATTTGGCTATGGAGGTGGTGGAGTGTTTGGCATTTGTGCATTTTCATTCTCAGCCATAACACCTAATTAAAGTTAAAAACTAATTAATCTAATTGAAATTACACAATATAAATGAAATTATTGTAAAAAAACCCTAGTTTTTAATAAAAATCCCAAAAGAACCCTACTTTTTCACAAAAATCCATAACAAACTCTAGTTTTTGATAAAAATACATCAACAAAACTAATTTTTATTCAAAATCCATTTAAAAACATTAATTTTTAATAAAAATTCATTGTAAACTCTAGTTTTTAATAAAAAACCATACTTTTGAAAAAAAATCATAAAACTACTTAAAATTATAAGAATCTAATTGAAAAATCGATTTCAACATTAAAAAAACCAAAAACTTACCTTTGAAATTGGATATTTGGTGAAAACGGATATTGGATTTCGACTTCTCCTTGTGCGCCTACGTTCAAAGTGTGTAAAATGACTTTAACAGTCAACTATTTTTTATTTATATTGTTTGCACAAATCGGATATCCGATCCGATTTGTCAAAATAGGTTTGGGCATTGCTTTGGAGGAATGTACTGACACCTGAGCCTAAAAAAAGTCAACTCGACATTTCCGCTTTTTTGAGTCGATCCAAAACGTAATTTTTTTCCCATTGCCACTTTTTGGCCCATCATGATCCTGCACATACCCAGTTGTAGATAGGTAGATGCTAGTGATTTTTAAGAAATTTAAAAATGTGTTGAGTGTAAACTAAATTTGATATACCATAGGACAATTTGTATCATGATATGAGGGGTCGTGATAAATTTGTGTCCTATACGTGAAGGATTGAACCTTACATACAAGTATAAATTCTAACAATAAAGATTCCCCAACACACATACAACAAGACACATTATGATATAATGGACCATGATGATCTTTCTAGATTATGTTGTGGATTGAAAATGAAAAAAACATAAAAGAAATAAAGATGCAAACAAACAAGAACATACACAAATATTTACCTCTCATCAAGCTAAAAACCAGGTTATAAATTGGTGTGATAGTGAATAGTGATGTCAAATTTTGGGAGAGATATATCCCATGGGATGATGAGTAACTTTGAATAAGGATTTCATATATGGTGAAATTTCTAAGATGCATTTATTTGTGTTGCGGCTACTAGATATAAAGTGATAACAAGGGGCATGCCATGATGCCAAATTTTTTCATTAGGGATAATAATTGTACTTATCCAAAGCGTGAGTCAAAGCATAAGTGGATAAATTTTAAAAAGATGTGAGTAAAACTATATGGAATAAATAGGATGAGCCATAATTTAATTTTCCACAAGTACAATGGACTCCCATGGATAATGGAAACCAAGAGCTTACACATGACACACACAAGCATGTTTTCATCATGGTATTCTCCCATCAACATCAACATGTTTTCATCAAAGGGTGATTTTTCTCTTTAATTTTTTAAATTTTCTTTTCCTTTTTTATTTTGTTGGCTTTATGAGATTGTATTTGCTAAAATGGGCATAGAAGCACTTGAGGCTTAAATTTTTTATGGGTTATTCTAGCTCTTAACCTCCAAGTGAAACTATTTTGTATGCTCTTGATCCATATCTAGAAATAATGATATAGGGAACTAACCAATTCAGCTCAAATTTTCTTTTCTTCCAATGATCTTCTTTTGTGTTTTTTAATTTTCTTTGAGCATAAGATTATTGACCTCAAATTCCCTTATTTTAATTCACTATTTGTAGTTGCGATGTAGCTAATTTTTATATGTCTTGAGATGAGTTAGTGGCATCAATCCGATGTTCACCAAGAAACTCTTACTCATACAACTTTGTCATTTTGTGGTCTTCATCACTATTGATGTAATGCAAAGAGATGCACAAGGATGGTAGCTCAATCTCAATTTTAAAGATGACCCTTAACACTAAATATGAGGAAATAAGAAGTGGCATCAATAGTGTATGAATGTTAATGTGATTGGCCCAAAGGGTCGGATAGATGCTTGAACATTTCCCTATGGGTAATAAGGTGTAGACCATTTGTGTTTGATGTGAATTTTTTTACTATTAAGGTATTGGTAAATAAAAATATGATCATGCTTGCTTTAACCAATTTATGAAAAACTATCTCTAATGGATCACCTAGAATTGTGTATTGTTAATGTTTCATATCTTATTTGGTTTCCCAATGAGAATTATTATATTAGGAGCATTTTTGATAGCTTGAATATGTTTTGAGTAACACCATCACCAACCACCTATTTTTTTTTGCTAAATAATTTAGGTTTATCAAGTTTATTTTGATCATTGGAGCATATTTTCACAAGTCCTTTTCCTATTACAATTTTTTGATTTGAACACTTTTTTTTTAATAATTTCAACAAAAGTAATAACATAATTGAATAATAGGTGGAACTCAACTTCTTGGTTTGGGTTTCCAATAAAGATGTTAAGAAGTTTCTTTGAAAATATGACCAAGGGAATTAACTTTCCAGGCCTCTCCATCACTATAAGAAGGATATTGTTTCTCCATTATGTTGTTTGGTATTATAGATGTCCATTATAATGATTTCATAATATATTGTATGATACATTTATAAAAAACCTCTCATCTAAATCTTTGAATGTGGTGATGGTGATATTTGGTAGATGTAAAAACCAATCAAGTGTGTGTCCAAATAAGCTTCATTAAAATAACCTAATCAAATACATGTTGTAAGAAGTAACTTCTTGGAAATCCATTTAAAATTATTTAGCATGCTCTCAAGGATCCCATTTTCCCTTATATTTATAAAATTTTGGAATCTCAAATTGTGGATGGGAATGAAATTTGTGGTATGAAATATATCTAATAGGTAGGGACATAATTCTTCAAATGTGTATCCCTTGTATTAATTTTAGTTTCCCACATGTAAACCTCTTAGTCTCTCAAGAAATTTTGTTACATTCTATGTCAAATCGGGTATTAGGAGGTGGTGTTCAATTGTTTTGATTGTGTACACACTATAGATATGTTAGATTGTTGAGATTGGATTAATTTGGTTGATTTAGATTGGATTGATTTCACAAATCACTTTATTTGGTTATATTGTTTGATTGATTTTATTGTCTTGTGGGTTATTTTGATTGGATTTGTTTTTTTGAGGATATGTATTATTGGGCTTATATTGGTATAATGGATAGTTGTCTTAGAAACTTGAGTGATGAGATTTTTTTTTTGTCTTGATGTAGGGGATCATGTTGTTATTTTCATTTATGGTGAGGCTAAGTAATTTTGAATTAACATTGTCTTGGCCAACATTGGTATTGGTGGGATTTTGGTTGGATAGGTCTTGGTTTATGGGGTCATTGAGATTATACAATTATAACAAGATATAATTTATATCTTGATTCCACAATAATTTTAAGTATGCCACACATTTTGATGTATGAATTAGTTTTTTAAGTTACATCCTTGTTTAGAGTTGAGAAAATCATGAGTCATGAAAATACTTGCTTTGATTAAAGAGATTATCATTATCATTATCACTATCTTCTTGGTTTTCATGTGGAATTTGATAGGAGGTTTTTCCAACTTGGTATGTATTTTGGATGCATAGATTTTCTATAAGAAAAGTATTTTATTCAAGGAACTCCATATTTGACTTTGATTCACATATAGTGGTAGGTCACTTGAAAAACCATTTTTCAGGTATTGGTTTGGACTCTAAAAAGGTTTGGATTGAAAATACCGTCTTTTGATTTTTTTGGATGTTTAGGATTTTATTAGGATTTTAAATGTTTTAGCACTAATTTCACACTCAAAAGGATAAGATAAAATGAATATAATAAAAACCTATTTTATTTAAGTAGGATTGCTTAATTTTGTGAGCCTAAAAATACACTTAGACCTCATCATAGATGAAATTGCCTATTTTCTCAAGGCACTAATCAAATTTTTATCTTCAAAATCACATTTAGACATAAGAGGAGAGGATGTGTGCCATACTATTCCATTTATAAATGTATGATGTGAGTGATTTATCGGGTCTAGTCACTTATTAGTGCATGAAAAAACCAAAAGATTGAAAGGTTCATAAGCTAGGATTGTGCAGGTTCAAATAAGGAAGTTCTTTATATACCTAAAGGTATGTGAGGTTCAAATCCATAAAATTGGGGAGATTTTCTAAGGTGTGTGATCAGATTCAAATACCTCCTCACTTCACTTTGCCCTTTAGAGAAAATTTGCACCAAAAATAACAATTTCTACTTGGAGGAAAACCTTAAATTTATATACCCCTTTGGAACATGTGGTGTGGGACAACACCTACTGATGAAATCCAAGTTATTGTTTCAACTCCCTAAAAATATATAAAAAAGACAAATATATTTTTTCAATCTCACCCAAAAAGTGACAAGAAATAGCATCCACAATATTATTCCTTAGTAACAAATTTTTTTAGGGTGTTTTTTCAATTCTCAAGTTCACACAAGGGTATAAGGGGAGAGCATACACATCTCTATCCACAGAAACACAAATTGTGAATGATTGAATTATTTTTATCCTCAAGTTCTAATGAAGTGCATGAGGAGAGCATACACAATTTCAATCACATAAAACATACATATGAAAAACATCAAATAGAATTTGACTCCTTTTAAGAAAATAGATATAAATGAAGTTTGAGAATCAATCTTCAACAAATGAAACCTACATGCAAAACATTATTTGTTTGAAGGATTTGGCCTTTGAATAAATGGTGCCTACAAGTTAGAATTTTTTGACAAAATTGAACAAAATGATTCAAACCTAAATCCAAAATTTAAATCATGTTTTAATGAAAAATTTATACTCCTTTCATACAAACCATTGATTATCAATTAAATTATTTTAAATTAAATAAAGTAATGGTTTGAAAGCAACAACAACAATTTTGATATTCTTGTTTATCTCAACTCGGTTCAAAGTAAAAATGGATCTTTGTGGGGAACTTCGTCATGTGTTTGTAGTCCTCTCAAGCTATAATTTAGTTTTGTTACACCCCATTTTTAGAACAATTATTGAAGACATATTTCAATTATTTAAATTATAGTAATTAGATGATGCTATGAAAATATGTGATTTTATTTTATATATTTTGAATATGAATGATTATAAGGTGGTGATTGTTCTTTCATGCACTCATGTGAATGAAAAATTTATTACTGGATTTGAATGTTAGAATGATTATGAAATTTATACTCTTAACTTTTATTATTGTTAGAAACAATGGATAGATAAATGATATACATGGATGAACATAAATTATTAATGAGACTCCATGTTTTATATTATTATGTTTCTGATTTATACGAGATGGTCATCAATTTTATATACAAATGTGTATATCTGACTATACTAACTACCTTGATGTTATAATTAGGTGAATGTATGATAAAGTACAATCCCCCTCTTGGTTGAGGAGGGAGAGCATCATCAGGGAGAGGATAGCAGATTGAGAAATGTTAGTTCTCTATACCATGTACCAAGAAATAACTTATGCACATACTATTGGTCTAAATGTTACATCATTTGGTGATTAGTCATGTAAAAAAATTTCATTAAAATCTAGACTACTTGTGTTTCCTATTATAGGTGTATTAGTCTAGAGTTTCATAAATATCAAGGTCGTTATTGTTGTTACCTTGATTACAAGTAGATTTAACCAAATATTAATCTTCTTTTCAAATTCCTTAGTGTTGATTCGAGATTAAAATAATTCTATATCATGCATTTATAATTCTTTCATCTATTTGTTCCTATTGAACATGTGTTGTTGTGAAGCTAGAATTTTTGTAAATAAACAAGTCTTTTGGTTTCAAAATAAATAGATTGTTGTTATATGTGTGTGTAAAATTACAGATCTATGTCACACTTTTATAAAGGAAATGGCCAACACATATACAACTTTTTAACTTCTACCATCTAAAAGTGATAATTATGTTTTGATTTTTAAAATGATGCAAACTAATAAATGTAGAACTCTTAATGTAGCTTATGTTATAATTTTTAAAATTAAAAAAATATTTGGATTTTTTTATAGATTTAAGAAAAGAATTTTATTTTTTGATTTTTTGAAAAAAGTGAGGTTGATGGGAAGTCACAAAAAAAGAGAAACTTTTTTTCTCTAATTTTTTATCTACACAAGTTTAGAAAATTTTCCTCTATTTTTTTCCCATTAAGCATGTTTTGTTTTTTATAATATAAGATGCATTTATAGGGTGCAGAACCCATAACATGAGGGGCCACAAGGGACAAAGTTCAAATCAAAAATAAAAACTAGAATAACATAGTATCCAAAATAGAGACTGTAGAATTAAAAAAATATGATAGCCCACCCGACAACAAACCACACACCCCCCATCACCTAGATATTCCCTCCCACTCCTCCATGAGGAGTTTCAACACATCATCCCCAACCCAATTCTTGTTGGATTTAGCCTCAGTAGCCTTCTTGTCGATTTCCTCTTTTAATACCATTGACAGTGTAGCAACAAAGTGATGGATGATTTTAATCATGAGCCGAGTCAACCTTATGAAATTTCTTTCTAGTTTAGCAACACAAGCAACCAAGTTGTTGGGGTCTTCATCTTAGTAGCTTCCACCTTGGTAGTCTCATCCACCAAAGTCTGATGATTGGAGGAATCCGGTGTGGATTCCTCCTAAATCATCCTATTTAACTCAAGGAAGAGACTTGGTCCTTCCACATGCTCTTTGGTCTCCTCAACAGTGTCCTTCTTTCTCTCCTCTTGGCCTTTGTCCTTCTCCAAACTGTTGGAAATATCATCAACTTGAACCTCCTTTTAATTTTGCACCAATTTGTTGGACCTATGAACATTTGTCAACCTGGCCTAGTGTCAATACTTGCAGCCACCACTGCATCCCTTTGAGAAACTCTGTCAATAGATTCTTCATCTTCATCATCCTTGGGAGGTTCTTCCACATGGAAAGTGGTGTTCTTCTTTCCCTTTTTCAATTCAGGCTTGGTTTTGGCGAGAAATTACCATCCTTCTTAGTGGGCGTATTTTTTAGCTCATAGAGCCCTTCAACGGCTTTGGATTGAGCCAACCTCATGCCACCTTTCTTCTTTTTGGCATGGGGATTAAGTTTGGAATCCTCAGGTTGGTTAGCCATGAGAGGGTTCTTTCTTTTAGGGCCGACATAAGCATTCAGTGAGGGTTTGGTAGGGGATTGGTCAACTATCTTAGGTTCCTTAATAAAAACAATAGAGATGGTCTTAGGTGGGCAAAGGGATAGGTGGAAGTGGTAGAGATAGATAATGAGACCTTGATGTAGGGGTAACTAGAAGGGTTTGTCAAGATTTGTATTTGCAAGTTCCATAGCTTCCCTAATTTAACTTTCTAGAGATGAAAGAAAGAAGAAGGGGAAGCTAATGAGAATTCTATGGTGAAGGTGGTTTAGTAGTGGAAAGTGATAAAAGTATAAAACTTTAAACCTTCCTTAAAGATTAATGTACTTCATTAAAACCAAACACACATAGTCCTAAGGTGTCAGGAGCTTGCTCCTCTCAAACCCCACATGTAGCTTGGTTAGATTATCATTTTCACAAAAGAATGAATGTAGGCTCTCCATATCCTATACCTTTGTATTGTTTGTGAGTTTTTAACCAGAGCATGACAACCCCGTAGATTTAGCAATGACCTCCTCATTGATTTCAAATGATATACCTCCACCGTGACCCTCCTATCACACCATGAGCTCATGAACTAAGAAGAGAGCTTCTCATCATGCCCTTTGAGGGACTCCATTAAAGGAGCAATACCTCCCTCGACACACATATGGAAGAATAGAGGCTCTTGATAGAATTCTTCGCATGATCCTAGTTCTGTTCTAACCCGATCTCCTCCCATTGCACACTCAAATAGTATCCATTCACCAGAGGAAAAAAGTAGGAATTTTTTCAAAATGCAAATGGCTAATGTACACAAAACATTTATCACCTCCATCATAAAAAATCTAAAATTTTTGCCTAATTAAGGCATTAATATTTTCACGTGTACCAACATGCATTTCTGATATACATAGGGTTGCAATGCCATTGTAAATATTGATTAAGTACATCGAGGCATAGATAAATTCCATCATTACATTTATCGACTCTTTATTAATTAAAGGTTTGGTAGAGATTTTGGCCACTGATACGTTCCTTATAAGCAGATTCAAATCAAGAGCTTCATACCAATGATAAGACAACACATGAAGCTCATGGGAAATCTGACTAGGTAACACAAGAAGACCCAACCAAAACCCAAACACCCGACCCTACCTAACCACGTCAACATAAGATATCCACATCATTATGAGACCCGTGGTGAGAAGACAAGTGTACCCATCCACTATAGAGAAATTAGACCTCATCATCAATAGTAGTGTTCCTTTTCTCTTCAAGGATTATTCATTCAATATTCATGGGGAGAGCCATCATACTTCTCCAACATTTTGAAACAACCCAAGAAGAGCTCGAGTTGGCCAAAGAGTCAGCCACTTTGCTGCCCTCACAGAAGGTGTGGGTTAATTTCTTTCTTTCTAGTTTGCAAAGTAAGAATTTTATGTCAAGTAAGGTATCCTTGATACTCCACCCTTGGAAATAATCATGATTAATGAATTCAATCACAAATTTATATTCTCCTTCAACATGTAGGTTTTTTATTCTCAGACTAGCAACAATTTTACCTCCATTGAGGAGTGCTCTTGCCTCAATTTCCATAGAGGATTGTATCGATGCCACCAATAAAACTAGCCACCAAATTTCCATTTTCAAATCTGATAATTCCCCCTATGCTAGCCAAACTAGGATTACCTTTCATTTCACGATCAAAGTTAAGTTTGTGCCAACCATTGTTAGAGGGTTTCCAAATCGTTTTAATCCTAGCCAGTGCTTTGGAGTTGTCAAATGAGTTGAAATCCAAGTTCTTGTTCCAATATTTAACCATATTGATATCCCTTATAGAGGGAGGTTTTTCTGGAGGTTCCAAACATACAAGGATACACTCTCAGTGATAATTCTAAGACCAATACTAAACACCTCCTTAGGGATTTTTTCCATATTTCTAAAAATTTGATTATTCCTTTCTTTCCACAAAAACCAACATAGAATAGGAGGAACCTGTCTCCAAATTTATTTAGGAAGGGGATGGTGATAGGGGTTGATCTAGCTATCAACAAAGCTCTTGAGATCACCAAAAAATAGTCCACTGAATACCCAATCTTTCAAAAGAAGACTCCCAGACTTCCATAGTAAACAAGCAATGGAGTAACAGATGAGGGATAGTCTCTTCCTCATTCTTACAAAGTATACATATATTTGAGATCTGAAATCCCATTTTCCTTAGATTGCCTTGAGTGACTATCATGTTATGGCTCGCCGTCCACCAATTTTTTTTTTTTTTTTGGTGTAACCTATATGTTCCAAACTTGTTTCCAAATACTAATATGGGCTCATTGTAGTGACAAAAAACCATAGGAAGAATTTACTAAGAGATTACCCTTGTTTTCCTTAGTGCAATGTAACTCATCCTCCAAAGTAGAAATAGGTATTCTAGTTAGGGAGAGGATGTCTTGTAGAGTCTTAGCCTGATGCCTTAACTTTAGGGAATGGGGGCAACAAAACTCCAATATTTTCCATTTCATAGAGCCATGCAGCCCACACAAGTAGTCTCTTGCATTCTTTCCAAAAAAACACCTCAACAGGTACCATCAAATTCCTAAAGTTAGATTGAGAGGGGAATTTCAAGCAACTAGGGATCCTCTTAAGAATCTAATTTTGTTGTCATCACCCAGTTCCCATCTCAACCCAGAGTGCAACAACGTTTTAATGTTGCAGATATTATTCCAAATCAACAAACCACTAGGATGGTCCTCTAAGAGACATCTGGTTACGGGAATGTTGTTGAGATATTTTGCATTTAGAAACTTGCACCATTCCTTCCTGTTCCTCAACTGGTCTCATCCAACCTTCACAAGTAGGGCTTTATTAGTAGTTTGTTATGAAGCTACAATTTGTGTAAATAAACAAGTGTTTTGGTTTCAAAAGAAATAAATTGTTGTTATATGTGTGTGTAAAATTATAGATCTATGTCACACTTTTATAACCAACACATATACAAATTTTTAACTTCAACTATCTAAAAGTGATAATTATGTTTTGAATTTTAAAATGATGCAAGCTAATAAATGTAGAACTCTTAATGTAGCTTATGTTTATAATTTTTTATTTTTTTAAAAATAAGATATATTTTTTTATAGATTTAAGAGAATATTTTTTATTTTTATTTATTTTTGAAAAAAGAGAGGTCGATGGGATGTCACAAAATAAGAGAAAATCTTTTTTTTTCTCTGATTTTTTATGTACACAAGTTTAGAAAATTTTCCTTTATTTTTTCCTATTAAGCATGTTTTGTTATGAAGAACCAATTTGTGTAAATAAACAAATCTTTTGGTTTCAAAAGAAAGAAATTTTGTTTTAAAATACATATAATAAAGAAAAAAAATCAAAATCTACCTTTTAAGATTTTTTTTAAAGAGGGAGCATGAGAAAACATAATAGGTTTTATTTTTGAAGAACGGGGAGATAAACTATAGTGGAGTGGGTGAAAAATACCACCACTCTTCCCCATTCTCTCCTTGAATATATTTGATCTCTCAAACGAGATGGACTGGGGGATATGGGAGTAAAATCACATGTGATTTGCGGTAGAAGAGGAGAAAATTAAGGGGGCATGGAACTGTTAAAGAAAAAAGGTAGAACATAAGGGAAAAGAACACAATTATTTGATTTTTATTTGGTAGGAGAAAGAGGGTGAATATTATAGAAGAAGGGTTAAGAATAAGGAAAAGGATTTTGAGAAAATATTTAAGGTTAGACAGTTTTCAAACTCGTTATTTTCTTTGAAAAAATCATTGGAATGGTTGTTTATTTCTCATAGTGGTATACAAAGAAAGTTTATGTGTTTTCACAAATAATTTTAAATTTATTTTTAGGTCTAAAATTAATCTTGAATTTATTGTGGAAATTTTAATTTTAGTAGAATATTTTGATGTTATTTCAAATCTATTATTAGATCATAGAATCAAATCAGATATTTCTCTCTTGGGTCTTTATTGAAAAGTCTCTTGGTTTAAATTATGAGAATTTTTTTTTTTTGATAAAAGGCTTTTCGACCGACTATTTATATTATATAATAATAAAGGTTACAATATTTCTTAGCAGTTTCTTTGTAGAGAGATACAAAATGTCAACTGATACATTTTGAGTATAACCAATTGCTATGCCAACAGTTGACTGGCACCTCCTATTGGAAGACAAAATTCTTGCTAAATATGGGAAAGTATGCATATGTCAACTGACAATAATAACAAAAACAATTGACTTTTACAAAGATAATTTTTTTTTACTCTTTACTTCCAGCCAACTGTGTTGAGCAACTATCTTCTTTTCATTCTTTGCACATGATCTGATGGATTTACAAAAAGCAATAGATTTTAACTATATACTTCATGCCTTTTGTATTGAACAATTATCTTCTTTTCCTTCTTTGCACATAATCTGATTTGGTGGAAGAGATGGTTTAGAATCTGCAGTGATGTTCATGTTAGGGAGGATTGGTTGATACCTTTGCATGAGAGGCTGAGCATTTGATGACCCTAGAGCTGCATTTGATTCTTCAGTTTGAATATCTCCTTGTCGTGGTTGCTTTGGATGACTGAGTAAGGTTGTTTGGTGACAATGATGAGTAAGAAGGAATGAAATTGCATGATATTTGGTTTTGAAGCTTCTAACCTTCTCATTACCCAATTCAATTTGATATATGCTTAATTCCCTGTATAAGTAACTTGAGGAATTGAATTCCAGTGCCAACCTTATACCTATATATATATGTTTCTGAAACTCATTTTGTGGTGCAAATAGTGTCTAGGAAATACTCCTCCAATATAAGCTTCTCATATTTTTGAATGCTTCTAAGAAGTGCATTTTCTTGCAAGAAAACCTCTTTAATAACTGTATTTGCTATCTTTTGAATATCCTGAAAGTTCGGGTTCAAATCCATCACATTGGAAACGAATATTGAAACCAAGTTGGAGGGGAAAATAATTCTTTGTGTTGATGGCTACAATATGTCATCTCCGATTATGTCCTTCACACATTTGAAAACAGGTATACAATCTGTATTGAAAACATAAGACAATTGTTCTCTGCCTAGCCCTTCAGAGAAGGGAATTTCCCACGGTTGCACTTGAAAAGGTGCACAATGATTTCTTGGAAGAAATTCCATTGTAGACCCAGAAACCACTAATAAGAGCCCAAAACTTAACACAGTATGAAGAAAGTCCTTCTAATGTGATAAAAAGCTAGACACAATTAACCTGGGATGTACAAATGACAACAGAGTTTCCCAAGCCACTATATGTCTATCAACGAATCAATAAAAACTCACAAATAGTTCGACATGGACTCACAGACATTACTAAAATCAGAAACTAAAAATGATAGTAAAGATAGCTTCCTGGAAACCGCCTTGAAACTCTTGCAATAATTATGATTTGAAATATCAAGAGAATTTGCAAACACTTTGGAAAGCTTGAACATCAAATTTGAAGTGAAGACAAAATATATTTGTTCTTTACCCTGTTACTTGCACCTCATATATGTACACTGATCATATACATACATATGTATGTGTATAAAAAAATTATATCATTCAACACCCTGGTTGATTCACATGTTAATTTTATTTTTTTAGACTAGCAATATGTAGCTATGTTGGGGCACATAACATGTGACAATGATGTGTATAAAAAATGTATTTGGTTGATACTTAAGAGGCCACATATGATTTTTTAACCACATATGATCATGGCTGACTAAGACGATTAAATGAATGACAACAATATTTTTTTAATAGCAACAAAATATGGATCTTAGCTACCACAAACCTGAGAAACTCTATAAATTGGTGAATAAGATTTAGATTATTTTAGTAATCAAAGTATAACATGTTTTTATATTACTTGCAAGAATCAAAAAATACATTATAATTCTATATCATTGAGATCCATTATAATTTGTTTACTACAAAAGAAAAATAAAGAATTTAACCATTGTTTAGTATTAGATAAAAATGCACTTGAATTATTTAAACTCTTATGCAACAAATTTGTGGAAAAAAAAATATTAGTTCATATGAAAACCAAAACTCAATCCTTATTTGCACATTACCAGATTCTTAAATAATATTACTTAACTCATAATATAATTCATACTTATAAATATTATTGAGTTGAATATCAAGTGAATGCTCAAAAAATGTACAAGTTTAATATGCCTGAATCTTAAAATGATATAGGGAAGAATGATTATATGTTGATATGGATAGTTATACAAGTCAAATAAGAAATTATTACTATTATATCATCATTTATTGAAGAGAGATCACACATAGTTAGATATATGTTATGATGGTAAATAGTTTAGCTTGAATGATTTTGCAGATGTTATAAATATACACACCTACATGTAGGTATATTTATATTACATATATTTATTTTTTATGTACTTGAGAAAGTGTAAATGAATACTCAAATATGCATTTTATTCTTAGTTGATCTTGCATAAAAATACCCAAATGAACTAAGTTGAAATGTGTTTGGTCTTATAAAATATAAGAGACTGATTTATTTTGAAGGTATGGATTTTATTCTCATTTTAGTTTTCATCCACTTAAGTTTACTAATTTTTTCTTTGTTTTGAGTAGTTTTTTCTTAATTGTTTTGATTCAAGTTGAGATAGGAGTAGTGGACAATTAACCCATAGTTCTATTTAGGAATTTTTTATGCTATAAAATTCTTTGGCCAAAGTGATGCATAAGTTGTGTGTATTGTCAATCTATGATACTTGATGGGTTACATGATAACCATATGCCATATTTAGCTAGAAGATATATAGGGTTATGTAATAAGTTACAAGAAACATAGTCAATAACTCACACTTAGATCTTGGTTGGCATGGTATGTTCGTGGATCTCTTTATCTGCCACCCTCGTGAAGGGTAGGGCCACTTCCAATAGGAAGGTGTGTGGGGGATTGTCAATCAGTGGATGGAGGTAAAGAACCTAAATAATTCTATCCCTCCATGCAATAGTTCCGATCACCATAGGCTTGCTACTCAAAGACACATTGATATTCAGAAAATGGTCTTTTTATTAATGTACATTGATTATTGTATATTGTACTTGTATCTAAATGAAGATTGGTTGTCATTTTTAAAGAATAAAAATATGAGTATATGTTTATGTTGAGTATATATATAGTTGCTATAAAAATTAGAATTATCGTATTCTACTCTTGATGTGAAATTGAAATGAATCCTAAAAAGTATTATTATTAAGATGAAATTTGTTTGGGTGTTTTTATTTATCATAAAAATGTTGTTCTATATATTTTTATTGCTTCTATTAGAATGATGCACTCTTGTTATATTTATGATTAAAAACAAGTTGTAGGTTTTGGTTGATTTTTTATGATATGAACGTAATATTCATTACAAGTTTTACTATTAATCTTTCAATAAGTGTATCTCGACTTTATAGTCATGAACCTATCGAGGGAAACCTTAGGATTGCAAAGGGGTTAGAAATCAAGATAAATAAAGATTTACCGTTGACCATGAGAAAGACTATATCCTTTAATGTTCAACTAAATGTATCTAAATGCATTGATACTAAAAATTAAGCATAATATTCAAATGGTGGAGGATACTTAAGAGAACTTTCCTTGGATGAAGGAGATGGATGACCATGATTAATTTTTCTAAAGATGAATGTGGATGTGTTTATACAACTAAAACTACAACAAAATCATAAATAATTAATTGAAACTAAAATAGGAGGGAAAAATAATTAGTTGATCATTTATTTTTTAGATGGTGGAGGGAAATTAGATTTAATTAAATAATAAAAAATATTTATTTAATTTGGTTATAAAATTAGATTAAATAATAAAAATATTTAATTAATTAATGACGATGAGAACAATAGTATATAATGGGTTTAACTAAGATGATGTTGATATGGTTTTGAAATGATTTTAGATGTTTACATTTCCCCCCATTTCAAAGTCTCTTTATGACTAAAATTCATTGAGACAGAGGAGTAATGGTGTTTCAAGGGAAAGATAACATGAACAACATGGTAGGATGGTGATGGTGAATAATTTGTTCTTGGTATTTTGACTTAGAAATTTTCTCGATGAAATGATTGATTGACCTGGATTTTGAATTTAAGATGCCCTAAAAATATTGACCAAGAAAAATCCAAAGAAAAACTTATTTGCCATCACCATCCCACCATGGTGTTCATCTTATCTTTTATTCAAACCAACATTACTCCTCTTTATCTCAACTAATTTTAGTTGCAATGATCCTTTGAAGAGGGACAAAATATAGACATCTAAGATCATCCTAACACCACATTGACATCATTCTAGTTAACCAAATTCTATACTAATGTTCTCATCATAATTAATTAATTAAATTAAATATAATTCTTTAATTAATTGAATCCAAGTTACTAATTAGTTAAATAATTTTATTATTTAATTAGTCTAGCATAATATCTCACACAAAATTGTCCACTCTCTTAGTGCAAGAGCATGACTTCATGGTGGAGGAATTCCCACAAATCACTTGACTATTAAAGCTTCCAACTCTCTAGTTGGTGATTTCTCTCACAATGATAATTATTCTTAGGATGTTGAGTCTTCTCTTCCCATTCTCCATGTGTCGAGTATTGTTCTTAACAGGGTTTCTCATTTTGGCATGAATTTGGAGAGTCCACTCCTTTGGCTCCTATTGGTGAGTCTCACCTAGGCTCTAATTTAGTTACTTAGTTTCCTATTTCTACTACTCCTATTATACCCTCAACTTTTGTATATAACATTTATCTACTCTTCAAACTTGGTATATTTATGATTGTAATACTTAGTTGGATATTCTTCTAGTTGTGTTGTACCCTAAGATGGTCCATCTAAGGGGGAGTCTCCTCTCCATTCTCTTAGTTCCAAGGACTTGGATGATGACATATCATGGATAATTGTTCAAAGGTAGAAGAAATGACTTCCCAAATCTATCTCTCAATCACACACCAAGTTTAAAAGTGTGAGGTTTATAGGGTAGGGTCTGATATTGTTTAGGCTAGATCATTGGGTACTCTTTTATTCTTGGAAATTTGGTTAAAATTATGTTAGATCTTTCTTGGTAGCTTGGTTGTAGTTATACTATTTTTGTCTCTTCTAGGATTTTGTTTTGTAGAGTTTACATTATTTTATCTAATGTACTAGGTTTATGGTCTTTGAAAACCAAACAATATTAATCCACCTCGCATTTCTAAATTAATTACACAATATTTTATTATTTAATTAATCTAATTTCTCCCCACCATTCAAAAGATAAATGATCAACTAATTGCTTTTCCCTCCTATTTTTAGTTGTAACTAATTCCTTATGATTTTTTCTATTTTTAACTAAATAATCTCATTCCTTCATCTTGAATAAACTTAATCACAGTCATCCATCCTCTACTTGATCCAAGGAAATTTCTCTCAAATAACCTCCACCATAGATCTTCCAAACAAATCTCAATTATTTATGCTCCCTATTAAAAATTATAAATAAAGCTTCAAAGGGTTAAAAAAATGAAATGAGTGTGCATACTACTAACATTTTGAAGCTTCTACTTAAGGAACCGTATCTCAATCCATTGATTAAATCCATTTCCAATATTGGATTTCATATTTGGTAACTTTATTTGGTTAATTTTTATTGTTTGAATTTCATTATTCTCTATTTTGAAGTTTGCATTTGATTCAGAATAGGATTTAGTTTTATTGTATCCTACTTTTTAATTCTAGATTTTAATTAAATGATGAAACTTATTTAATTAATTAATAATGAGAATATTGGTATAGAATGGATTTAAATAGGATGATATCAATATAGTGTTAGGGTGATTTTAGATATCTATAGTTTGTCCCTTTAAGCATTGTTGCAACTAAAATTCATTAAGATAGAAAGAAGTGATATTTTTTCAAAGAAAAGATAACATGAACACCATAGTGAGATGGTGATGGTGAATAAGTTGTGCTTGGTATTTTTATCTAATATTTTTCTTGATCAAATAATTGATTGAGTTGGATTTATTGATTGGATTTTTAATTTAAGATGCTCCAAACAATATTGACGATTGTACATGAGATTAATGATATCAAATTTTCACATCTATATTGTTGTTCAAAGAATTCTAGATTTGATTGTGTACAAGTTAAAAAAAAAAGAACATTTCGGATCACACTCCGTGATCCATCATTAGGATGAGCAAAGAGCATAAGAAGAAAAGTAGATAAATGCAGACCTAGAACATCTTTAAAAGAACAAAAAAGGGGAGAGAAGGTTGCACACAAGCCAAAAAGACAAGACAAATAAAACTAGAAATAAAAAATAAAAAAGAAATAAGAGAACCAAGGGAAAGAAAAAAATAAAATAAAATATAAAAAATCACCAAAATTGAAAGAGCACAAGAAGGACTACAACAAAAGAACAATAAAATAAAAACAAGAATGAGAGTGAGGTAGAAGAAAATAATAATAAAGTCAAAAGAAACCTTAAAGACCTAGCAACATTCAAATAATAACAGGACCTTGAAAAGGAAATAAGACACTAAATATCAAATTAAAAGAGACTAAAAAATAAAGAAGAGAAAATTAAATGAAAGAATAAAAATGGGACAAATAAGAGAGAAGGAAATTAAATGAAAGAAATAAAAAGAAAGGAAAGGAAAGAATAAGAACATTAAAAAGAAAATGAAACAACTAAAGAGAAAGAAATACAAAAAAATTAAAAAAATCAAAAGAGAAGAAACAATTAAGAAAGAAAGAAATAATAAAGAAAAGAATAAAAAGAATTAAATAGAAGGGAACAAATAAGAGAGTGAGAATTAAATAAATGAAAGGAAAAACAAAATAAAATAGAATTGAAACAAAAAGGGGAGAAAAGAAGGAATTAAAAAATGAAATAAATAAATGTGAGACATAAAGGAAATAAAAAGAATTGAGACATTAAGAGAGAAAGAAATAAGTAAAATAAAACAAAGAAATGAAAGAATTAAAAATGAAATTGAAGAGAGTAAAAGACAAATAAAAGAGAAAATAAAAGGTATTAAGAAAGAAAAAAGAGAAGAAACAAATAAGACAGAATGGAAAGAAATAAGCAAGAAATAAAGAATAAAATAAAAGAAGAGAAATAAACAATTAAAAAGAAAATAACAAATTAAAAAAGGAAGAAATAGCATAGACAAACATAGATGAAACAAATAAAAGAAAGATGTAAAAGAATTAAAAGAGAGAAAATAAAAGAATTAAAAAGAAAAGAGCCAATAAGAGAGAAGGAATAAAATAAGAGAAACCAAAGAAATGAAAGAAAACAAAGAATGAGAATGAGTTAGAATTAAAAGAGGAAAATTAAATCAAAAAAATATGTAAAATGAAGAATATATATATTAAATAGAAAAAATAAGAAAATAAGAGAAACCGAGAATGTAAAGAGGAACAAATAAATGGAAGGAGAATAAAATAAAAGAGGAGAATGAAAAAATTAAATAGAAAATAAACAATAAGAGAAAATTAAAAAATGAAGAGATAACAAAGATAAAAAGAGATGAAACAACTAAAATAAAGAAATAAAGGAATTAAAAGAGAGATGAAAAAAAGAGAGAAATAAGAATTAAAAGGAAATGAAACAATTAAGAGAGAGAGAATAAAATACGAGAAAACAAAGAAATGAAAGGAAAACCGTGTATATATATATATATATATATATATTAAGAGAGAAAGAATGAAATAAGAGAAACAAAGAAATGAAAGAAAACAGATGAAAATGAATGAAACCATTATGAGAGGCTATATAAATATAAGAAGAATAAAATAAGAGAAACAAAGAGATGAAAGAAAACAGATGAAAGCGAATGAAACCCATAAGAGAGGATATATGAATATGAGAAAATAAGTATATATAAAAGAGAAGAAAAAAAGAAAGAGAATGACAAGAATTAAAATATAAGAAAAAATAAATAGAGAGAATAAAAGAGAATATATATATATGGAACCCAAAAATCAAAACAAAAGAACCTCAAAAAGTGAAACAAGAAGAAGAAAGGATCAAAAATGAAAAAGAGCAAGAAAAGAATGAAAAAGGGAAACACAAAAAAGAAACAACAAAGAAAAACCAAGAAAAGAAAATGAATGAAAAGGGACCAAAATAAATAAAAGAAATAGATGAAGAACTAGATTAATGAAAATGTACACGAGATGCTAAGATAGACCAACTGAGTAATACAAAATATTTAGTTAGTTGTGATGAACTAGATCAATTAACTAGTGGTGAATTAAAATAATTAAATAATATAACATTTAATTAATTATTAGTTGATTAAGTAATATAATTAATTAATTATGATGATAACATCAGTATAGAATGGGTTCAACTAGGATGATATTAATATGGTGTTAGGACAATTTTAAATTTCTAAAAATTCTATTGAATTTTGTGAAGAAATTATAGTAGAAACTTTTCAAACCATAAAAATATATTGTATTAAACAAAGTTTGTAGTGCTGGTCACAACATAATTGCCTCCACCTTCTTTAGATCTATATATTATCCATCCTTAAAATTAAAAAAAATCAAATATACCAACTCCTCCTCAATGAAGTACTTTTTCAAGTTAAACAAAAGCCTCTCCTCCTTAAACCTTTTGTAAAAATTAGTGCAAATGTCTCATATTCTCCTTCTTAGTTATACTAAATATGATTATATCATCTATGCATACTATCACAAACTAACCAATGAAAGGATTCAACATTTCATATATGAGTCTAATAAAGGTACTTGGTGTGTTAGCCCAAATATCATAGCCAAACACTCATATAATCCTTCATCTTGAAAGATGTTTTCTATAAATCTCCTTATTTTATGTGGATATGATGATAGTCACTCTTTAATTCAATCTTGGTGAAGTATCTTTCTCCACTCAAAAATCCATCAAATCATCTAATATTGGTTATGAAAACTTGTACTTGATTGTGATCTTTTTGGTGGATCTAGAATCAATGCACATCCTCCATTCTCCTTCCTTCCTAGGCACCAACATATTTTCATTAATACACATGGGCTTAGACTCTCCCTTATCAACCCCCTTTATAAAATATCCTACACTTCACATTTCATTTCCTAATTTTCTTTCAACATCAGCTAATATGAAGCCTTATTTTGTGGGATTACTTTAGGCATTAGATCCATTTCATGACTGTAGGAGTTTGTAGTGAACTCCTCAACACTCCAGGATCACATGCAAGACAAAATAACTACCACAAGAGAGATGGAAAAAATATGATGCTATGATTATAGATGCAAGATTTTCAGAATGAACTTGATTGTTGTTCATAGATGATTGATTGATTTTTATGTACATATGAATCCTTGTTTATATAAGCAAGGGCAATGATTTAACAAAATTAAATGAGTGTGTCATAATTAAATGACATGACTCGGAGTTAATTGATGTGGGAAACAAGCATTAAACAAAATCCAAATAGATAAGATATGGTAAGATCTTATCTAGAAAATTAATACTTCTAGAAAAACCAACTAGGACCTAAGTGGACTTAACAATGTAAATAGGACCTAGATAGGTAAAAAGCCTATTTACACCAACACTCCCCCTTATGTACAACTTAGGGAGTACTTATGTAAATGACACAAAGATGGGTCCCATCTATGAGGTCATGTTAGGTACCCATGTACAAATGCAAATGCAATCTCTCAAAAATGGAGAAAAGGAGAAAACCCAATGGGACAAAAATCTTCCCCAAAAGAGAGATAGAAAAAAAAAATGCTCTTAATGATGCATGAGAAGGATAAAATTCCATTCAAGGAAAAATTCCCCCATAAGAGAGAAGAAGAGAGACCATGCAACCTACCCAATGTAGAGTCTCCTACAAAGATGGTAGATGTCTAAAAATGAATTTTGAAGATGATCCATGATCATTGAACAATGTTCCTTCCCTTAGGAAGAAACAAGACCAAGATGGTATGCAGGATGTCTTCCCATTCTTGAAAGGAAGATGCGGGAAGAAATATGATATGTGATGTCTCTAAAGAATGCTCAAGTGTCTCCATGTCAATGTTGAAAGGTGTCACCCTTCAAATAGGCATTCTAGGCCACACTGCAAAAGATGACAATCTAGGATTTCCTAGAAATAATTGTAGAATACAATCCAAAGACAAAGATATCTCCTTTGAAGATAAAGAAACCTCCTCCAAATGTTGTCCAAAATAATCCACACTCATGTCAAACTCCAAAGGATGATCATGTAGAGAATGAACAAGAGGGTTAGAGTGTTCCATCACAACAAATAAAGAAGGATCATCTTCATCAAAGAGAAGATGAATACAATCAATGATGTCTCCAAAATCTGAAATATGAGACTCACGAAAAAAAACCAATTTCTGTCAAGTACTCATCTTAAGTAGCCATCTCTAGAAGACAATGAATGTCCTACTGCACTAAATCACAAGGAGCCAAATCTATGGTTTCACAAGCATCCTCAGGTACAATAGTAGATAAAGGAGATGAGATCTCAGTGCATGTCATTCGACTACACCTATCATCCCCCATTGTGTCCTCAAAAACATAATGAAGTAAGAAAACTAGATGATTCTGTCAATGTTGGATTACAAGAGTCCTCAGCCTCAAGATACTGACTCATAGATGAAGAAGATGAACCCTCTAAATCTAGACTAAGAGCCGTAGAAACTAAAGTTTCAATATAAATATTAGTAGGAGGAGAAGGAGAAGGAGAAGGTTTTATGTCATCAAAACTACCAAACCTTTCCCAATGAGTAAGCTTTGTAGCTGTTTTATCATCAATAGGTCGAAACTCTATAAGTGGAACAAGACAACCCACAATAGGATCATATGGGAATGGAGGTTCATTTGAGTCTCCATACATCTCCCAAAGTTTGTTCATAAGGTCACGAGGGATCTCAATACCATCAATGGCCAATTGTGTATCAATATTACAACTACAACCAATTACTCCCAATATATGTTTTGTTTTTATGTCCCACACAACTCTCTTCCATTTAGATGAAGTTTTTGGAACCAATCTGTATAGATATGAAAAAATATTAAGCCGCCTACAATCTATTAGGATTCTATCTCACCAAGTCTTAAAGTTCCATCAATTTAAACTTATTACTGCAAGATGTGTTTTGATACCCATATTAAACTCCTCAATTTTAGTCACACAATAGACCAATCAAGAGACATAATCCAACAAAAGAAAAAGATTACCCCCCAAATTACTCAATCCAGAAACTCCCAAAGCAAGATATGAGGTTGGAACTTTATGCTTAGTGTGATTACAAGTGCCACTTACCAACAACAAAAAAGTGGACTTGATCTTAGTGCATACAGATTGCCAAATTTGGCCACAAGTTCAAAGTAAAATTTTACACAAGATGAGATAAATATAATCACACCACTACAAAGTACACAAAAAAATATGCACTTTCAAAAAATCACTCAAAAATGTTACCATAGGATCAAGAACGAAGCCCCTAAAATTTTGATAATGAGAATAGCTCAACAACACCTATGAGAATCTACAATTCTTGGAAAAAACTAGGCATCAAAATAAAAAACCAACTACCCCACTATATAGAGCACAAAATTCTACCCCAAATAAAAAAAATTGCATTGAAAAAGGAGCTCATATGACCAAGTTATGGGCCTTCAAAGTTTTCCTTCCAAACAAAAACTACCAACAAAGAGGGGGCTAGAAATTTTGAATGGATTGTTGATGTTACTGCTGACACAGTAATGATGTCAGTAGTCAAAAGGGTTAAATTTGATGGCTAGGGGGTTGTCATGTTGAAATATACCCTCACCTGTCGAAATATTTTGCACACGGCTAACAAAGGAATCTCGACAAGAATCAGTGTTGATGACTCTAAATATTTTGAAATTGGGCAACAAAATCTGTTGATGAAGTAATGAAATATTCGATTTTTACTGATGGCTAGTCATGGTCGGCGAGAGGAATTATGTGGCGAGGCCAAGCCAAATGAAATAGCACCAAGTGACGCACTTTGAATTGCCTTTTTTCGCCCTTAGATTTTTCCTTTTTTTGACTCAGTCAATTTTTTTCTGCAATAATGACAATCATACGATCATACAAATGGTGAAGGAGGGCATTTTTTACTCTAGCTCTAGGTGAAGTCTAATTTTGTGATTTGATAGCCATTTTTAGGGTTCTTGGGCCTTTCAGAGGCAACTACAAGGGTGAGTTTGGCCCAAATTGCTTCAAAAATTTAACTATCTCTTGGATTTGATAACCCTTTCCTAACTTGAAACCCTTGTAAATTAGACAATATATGATGACTTTTGATGAGAAAAAGCCAAAATTGACTTTCCTTGATGCCTTGGATTCAATGGCAAGTTCCTCAAAATCCCAACTCACACCTAGGAAAAATTTCATGCCATGATTGGTCCCTCAAATCTGGGAAGAAGCCTCCAACACTAAAGTTCTGATACCATGTAGGAGTTTATAGTGAACTCCTCAACACTCCAAGATCACTTGCAAGAAAAAGTAAATTCCTCAAGAGAGATGGTAGAAATATGATGCTATGATTATGGATGCAAGATTGTCAGAATGAACGTGATTGTTGTTCATAGGTGATTACTTGATTTTTATGTACATATGAAGCCTTGCTTATATAGGCAAGGGTGATGATGTACCAACATTAAATGAGTGTGTCATAATTAAATTTCATGACTCAACATTAAATGACCTGGGACACATGCATTAAATAAAAGCCAAATAGATAAGATATGATAAGATCTTATCTAGACAACTAATACTTCTAGAAAAAGCAACCAGGACTTAAGTGGACTTAACAATGTAAATAGGACCTAGATAGGTAAAACACCTATTTACATCAACAATGAGTAATAATATTTTCTATAACAAATTCTCACACATCTCACTTGAGACAATGTCTTAATATTTCCTTAGCAAGATATTTATTTACTACAATAACTCCTTTATTATTACCATGTATCCCTCTAAGACTTTAGTAATCAATGCATACCACACTTATTTTATCTTGAAATAATTAAAGAGTTATTTTCCTAAGATCAAGATGATCCTAGAATATGTGTTTTACACATCCTTTTGATCCTTCAAGTGATTCAACACAAAGTACTTTCACCTTGACAAAAATATACAAATTTTCTCTCTCATCATGTAGGGATTTCTTATCAAATTGTTAAGGCCTTCCTATTAGTACATGCCATAAATCCATGGGCATGATGCCAAACAATAATTCATCTTTGTAAGAGGTAATACTAAATCTCACCAAATATTATTTCTTCATGAGTCCCACTTGGTGACCTTTCTAGAACCAAGACACCTTGTAAGAGTTAGAATGAATCACCCTCTTTAAATCTAACTTGTCCACCATTTCAATAGGCATAAGGTTTTTAGTCTACCACTATCAATAATAACCTTGAAAAAGTTATCTTTGTACTTGCACATAGTATCCATAACAAGCTTCTACATTTAAAAAGTTTTTTTTCTCCTAAGAAAACTCCAACAAAACTCTCCCCATCATAAGCATCTCTTTGCACTCTAAATATTTTCTATCTCTAGTGATTCAATTGGTCCTTATTCTAATTGCAAACCATTTATGTCAGCATATATCTTCATATTGCCCTTAGATTCATCTAATGATATCCAATGTCTTAGTGACCCTATTGACCACACTTAAAATGTATACCTTTAAATCCTCTTTCATTAATTTTAAATCCTCCTCAAACTTTCATTAATTAGTATGTTTATTACAAAAATATTGAGAATTATTTGTTGCCTTTCCTCCTAAAAATTGCTAATATTTTTTAACTCTTGTTCTACCTTTCTTCTAGTATTATTTTGTTGAGATTCTATTTGGCCTTCAAGGAATACTAGTAAGTACCCTTGATGGTGTAGATCCTTAGCATAATCATCTTATCTTGGAAAGTAAGCCACAAGTTGTAGATTTACTACACCACCTTATCTTGATTGACCTCATGATATTTAGACTAGATGTCGAGTCTATAGAAATCTTCAAAATTATCCTTTGCATTATGCTTGAGTTGTCATAAATACTATAAATTCTTCAAAATATCCACCCCTAATAGGAATTTAACCTTTAACTTGGAAACCAATCAAATATAATTGGTGGTCATGTCATTTTGGTGTCTACTTTTGATGCAGGAGCATCCTTAGTTGTAAAGCAATCCTGTATCAACCAAAAATAATAATTATTTTCTTGAAATTTAGTCTGTAGCTATCTTAGCAGTTTCTTCTGCATTTTACCGCATTATCATTTATCATCTCACGGAGTAGGATATTGGTTCTACACGAGGTCATCTTCAAACATATCTAGATTTCAGGTGATTTACATTCATTGCAAAAATTCATTGCTCTCAGAGTTTTAGTATCAATTCTCTAGAGAAGCGTTTAGGGCCTATCTAGCTCAAATTCATTGTGCAAAAATTTTCCAGAATGTGTATAGCTTAATGTTACATCATACACATAATTTTAGGTCTAGGAAAAATTTCTTGGAGATCCAAAATAAATTCCATCTCTCAATGTGTTATCTTCTCATGTTCTTAGGACGACCTACACATTTGACCTTGCATTGGGTTTGTAAACCCTTGAGGGGGATGCAGGATCATAATTGAAGCTAATGATTCATATTTAAGATCATTTTTAATCCATTCGAAAAAAATCAAGTTAGTTAGATAGTGAGATTCAACCTTTAAGGTTGTTAGACTATAATAAGGCCTTGTGCCAATTGTAATATCTTATAATGTCCTTGCGGTGGGCCTGTGAGCCCTAGTCATTTTGTATATGTGGAATATGGTTCATGAAAGACTACAAGTTACTGAATCAATGATAATTTAGGTTTGTTGAACATTTCTTATGTTATTTATGTTGTTTTGAACTCTAGGCTACATGGTTGGACAATCCTTTCTAGACTCTCCATCTATGACTACACCAAGTGGTATCAGAGCAATTTTGTGTCCTTTGGGAAAGAAGGAATTCCTTGTGGTGAATAGATCACTGACCTAAGGAAACTTGCAAGTTTTTTCAACCGAATTCCGATTGTGAGGTAGTTGAGACCTTCTAGCCAAATTGTTGAATTGAGGTAGTTGCACCGGATCCAAGGAGAAAGATTCTACCAAGAAGAGCACCTAATATGGAAAATGTTGCAAGCCAAATGGATGAAGTGTTGGAGATGATGAGGGAAATGATTGTCTAGTTGGATTCCATAGAAGAGGATAGAAGGATAGGTCTAAACCCTAGACATGAGGCCGAGAGTGATGATGAATTAGATCACGCTGCAAATCAAAATGAAGAGAACCTAGAAGAAGAAGAAGATCAGGTAAAGATGTTTAAAGCTATTTCCAAGATTGGTAAGAGACCTAGAATTGAAATTCAAAAATTACACGAGAAATTTAAACCCTAAGGAATTGATTGATTGGATTAACGATATAGAAGAATACTTTGAGTATGAAGAAATTGAAGATCAGAAAAGAGAGATTCACAAAATCTAAGTTGAAAGGACATGTTGCTATTTTGTGGAAAGAAGTTCAATTAGATAGGAATAGGATGGGAAAAGAGAAAATCACAAAGTGGGATAGGATGGTTAAAAAGTTGAAGAATCAATTTATACATATTGATTATGAGCTTGAATTGTTGAAAAGATTGCAAAACCCTAGGCAAAAGGAGAAGTCTGTAAAGGAGTATATTGATGAATTCTAAAAAATGATCATCAGAGCTGTACATAGTAAAGAAAGAAAGGTGAAGGTTGTGTCGTACATAAATAGACTAAGAACAAACATCCAAGAAGAGTTGAGGCTAGTGAAGATGACAATAGTTGAAGAAGCATACCAATTTGTGCTAAAGTTAGAGGAAAAGTTGAACAAGAAGTTTGAACAAAGACAGAGAAGTGAAAGAAGAATATTCTAGAGAAGCGGATCACAATCTAGACAAAGGAAACCATATGTGGAGAAAAACAAGGATGGAAAACCCTTTTGTAGTGAAGAGAAGGAAAATAATTCATACCGTAGAGGAAGAGAGGAAATTTTTTTTTACCACAGTGATAGAGGATGTCATAATTCTTACTACAATGATTGATATATGAGAGATGAAGGAAGATCTGAGAAGAGATCATTTAGAGGAATTTGTTTCAAGTGTGGAGGTGAAGGACATAGAGCATTTGAATCTCATCAAGGAAGTACGGACAAAAGGACTGAGAATACCGAAAGAACAATTTATGTGGATGAAGAACCTATTGGATCCCCTAGTTCAATTGGGAAGCCAAAGAAAGGCGAGTCATTAATAATGAGAAGAGCTTTGATGCATGAAGAAGTGACTAAGGAATCACCTCAAAGGAAGAATTTTTTTAGGACAAGATGTAGATTTGGAGGAAAGGTATGTAAAGTTATCATTGATAGTGCTAGTACCAATAATTTAGTTTCATAAGAGATGGAAACCAAGTTGAATTTGAAGAGGTTGAAACATTGAAAAGCCCTATAAGATAGAATGGATTCAGGATGAACATAAGATCTTGGTAAGTGAGCAGTGTTTGGTGAATTTTCACATAGGGTCATATAATGATGAAGTGTTGTGTGATATTATTCCCATGGATGCATGCCATTTATTATTAGGAAGACCATGGCAATATGAAAGGAAAGCAATTCATGATGGAAGGAAGAATACCTATATTGTGACTTGAAATGGCAAGAGACATATATTGATACCTTTGGGAGAAGAGGACAAAAAAGTAGCTTGTGGTATGACCAGACTATGTTTGGTAGATGGAAGGAAGTTTTTGGAAGGATTGAGTCATGAGAACATGTGTTTTATATTGATTCTAAATAAGTGTAGTAATCAAGAGATAGAGAATTCTACTGCAAATGTGGGAGATCCACCACAAACAGATATAGTAGAACCATTGAAAAAATATTAGGATATCGTATCAATGAATTTATTAGATGGATTACCACTATTTTGGAGCATTAGTCATCATATAGATATAATATGTGGAGTAATTTTTACTAACAAAGAGGCACGTAGAAAATGCGAAGTTAAATTGACAAATACAAGAATTGTTGAAGAAGGGATTGATC
>CM021109.1:265354169-265625713 GCA_007115665.2 Sequoiadendron giganteum | reverse complement strand
ATATATAAGAAGTAATTGGTTAAATGTTTTATGTTCAAACATGCTTATTTGGGTCCCTAATATGCTATGGCCAACTATGGGTGGTGCAAATAAATAATTAGTTGTGGATTTAACCGACAGTTGAAAAGTATTCTATGTTTTATAAAAGCTGACATATGGATGATCAATCTTTGGTAGCGGATATATATATGAGATCGGTTGTATCATTTTAAAGGTGAAAAAGTATGTGATGTGAAGTATTCTAATGTATGATGTGAAATTCAGAAGGATAGTGATGCGAACTCATCTGTACATGGATTTATGATGCAAAGAGCAGAAAAGAGCAGAGAAGAGCGAAGTGCAGAATCAAACAAAAGGTCCAGAATCTGATCCATGAGCCTAACCAGAGTTGTAACCTGGCATAAGTAGATGCTATTACTTCAATTCAAACATTCAGATGGTCTTAATCTGAACATTTTGTAAGGCAGTGAGCCTTTCTATTTTGAGCAGTGAGCCTGAATGTAAGTGCATTCCATTTTGTAAAACTTATATTTGAGTACTCAAATTATGGATTGACCTCCACCGTGGTTTTTCCCCTAACAGGGTTTCCACGTAAAAATCCTTGTGTTATGATTTTGTGGATGATTGCTTTGAATGTTTGCATCTTTTCTTTGGTTTAATGTTGAAATGGTTTAAATATCAGATTAATAAAGTTTAGATTTGCAGAACATTGATTCCTCCCCCTCTCAGTGTTCCGTTGAGTCCAACAAGACTAACCATCACAAGGAAATACAGTGTGCTACAATTGCAACAAATACAGTCACATTGCAAGATTCTGCAGAAACAAAAATATGGATAGAAAAGGTTTGGTATACAAAAGCATAAATACATAGAAAGATGATAAAGGAAAAGGAAAAGTGAGTGCGGATGAAATAAGAGATCAGATGAAGAAGACATGGGTAAGGAAGAACGAGTTTGATGCTGGAAATAGTTTTGCACTAGAACCTGCTTCTGGTAATTCCTACAAAAATTGATCTTAGGCCATTGGCCTAGGGGAAGTTATTCAAGAAAATCCTTTTCCCTTATCTGTAGCTATTACCAGAACACAAATGATTGTCAAAAAGGAGTATTAATGATCTACAAAGGTTTTGGAAAAAGTTCACAAGGAAATTCAAGAAATCATAGGTCTGCAGAAGAATTTTTCTCTTGCTGTTTGGAAAAGTAGGGTATCTAAAAAACCTAGGGCAAAGGCATTTATTACAAGTGTGCGAGCTATAAAAGGCAAGTTGAAACTCTCATTTTTCACTTTGCATCAAAGAAGAGAAGAAAGAGAGCACTTGGTAGCAAAATTTCAAAGCAGTGAAGTTAATTCAGCGTTGAATCTCAAAACACATAAGGTATTTCAAAATTTCCATATAATTTGGTGTGTGGTTGATAAACATAAGTACGGAAGGCAAAATGGAACAAATCAAAGGGACAACCAATTTAGATGAATACAATAGTGAGAAGATTAGGGATGTGAGAAATTTTTTGTCACCCGATGAATTGGAAGTGGTTGAGAGAAGCCAAACACAAGAATTTGGACATTTGGAATGAGTTTCCCTATTTCAAAGATGCATAAATTGTTAAACTCATTTTGACAGATTGCATAACGATACCTTGATTTTGGACAAACCCTACATCATTTCAAAGGAAGTAATTGGAAATTTTACTGGATTAGGCAAGGTTGGGGATATATTGAAAAATAAATCCATCTGGAATAAAGAAGTTGAAACCCTAACCAGAGTCATTGGAGATCAAAAGGCACTGATAATCACGACAATAAAAAACCCTGTGATAAGGTACATTGTGCATGGAGTATCATATAAAGTCTTTTTTAGAAACAGAGAAGGAGCAACCTTGGCTGGTGCAGTTTACATCTCTCACAAAATGATAATGGAAGGTCAGGAATTTGACCTATGCGGACTGCTAAAGGATCAACTGATGGAGAATGTGCAATTAACAAAGGAGACAAATTACCCTTCAGGTTTGGTACTCTGGTCATATGTCTAGTAATGTATTTTTTGAATTATTTACCAATGAACAACAATGTGGTGTGGAAATAAAATGAACCGGTATGCAAACAAATCTACACAAACTTTAAGAGTTTGGCCAATTATGATCAAGAATTTGGAAATTTCTTTAAGAGTTTGCTACGAAAGCATGGCTTAGTTGGTATTTCTCTTCTGGATAGAGCACTTGAATTTGGTTCCTCTTCCAGTGAGATGGAAAGAAAGAAGAAAAGAGAAAAGGAAACTATTGTTTGTACTCCTCTAGAATGTAAGATTCCTAAAATTGAAGGAAAAGGAAAGGAACAAGAAATTATGGATATACTAGATGAGGAATCCGATGAAGAAATTGAGGACCCATAGGGAAATGAACTAGAATTAGCCAAACCATAACAAGAAAAGGAAATGTCAAAAACAAGTGAAGAAGAAGATGACCTGGCAAAAGAGAAGCTGCAACAACTTATTCACAAGGAAGGTGGAATGCAAAAAATTGCTAAATTATGGTCTATTAGACCCTCATATGATTAGGAGATTTTGTGCTCATGTTGTGCACAACCAGATCAAATTGGAGATTTTGCAGAATATCTTACTAGAAGAAATGATTGAATGCATAAAAGAAACAATGGAATCTAAGTCTCAAGACAAAGAAGAAGGTGAAGTTATCTCACATTTGAAGGGGCAGTTTAGGCTATCACTCACCAAGTTGAAAAAGAAAATGAATGAGCTGAGGCAATGCATAAGTGCAACAAATAACATCTACAACTATTGCATCTGTTGGCCTCATGCAGTTGAGAAATACAAAGGGAAGTTGGAGAAAATTGAAACAAAGTTAAATGGGATTGGAAAAAAATTTGATATGTTTCAAGATCAGTATGGTACAATCAAGAAAAGGATTCAAGAGTTACAATCTGAGCACACAAAAGTTCAACTCACTAAAAACGTGCACTTGTGGACACTTTGAGGAAAGGAGAGAATCCAGAGGATGCGATCACAATCCCTGAATCCCTCACTGAGATTGTCAATAAGACATCTAAGAATAACAACATGATCATAATCTTTGGGATTGCAATAGATGCTTGGAAGAAATTTCTTCCGGAGATGAAGGAAAATCACAAGATAATTTTCTAAGTCAAGTAGCAGTTGTTATTTTTCAAAATTTTGAATCAGTTTTGAAGTTTTTGGGAGATTGAACACGTGTTTTGTCATTGAATTATTGGCATATGGTTTCTATGTTTTGTCATTGATGTCAAAGGGGGAGAGAGAGCAGTGAAAAATGCCTCATCAATCTTAGGGGGAGCTATGTTTTGAAATTTTGAAGTTTGGCAACATACTCATATTGATTCTGACACTTAGTCATTTTTCACTAAGTGTTGCCATCAATTCCAAAGGGGGATATTTTTATCATATGGCTTCTAGTGTTTTCATTGATGGCAACCTAAGTCATTCATCCAGTCCACAATTTAGTATTGGTTCATACTGGCATAACAGAATGAAGAACAAGGTATCCAGTTAACAGTCAAAGTTGTCGATCTATATACTTCACCAAACTATTATTTTGAGTTGTGGATCTCAAAGAAAGGTATATTGACATTCTTACTATATTATTCAAGAAGTATCGAGGTGCACATTTACTAGTGTATGATCTAGGAGATCCGGTACACTGATCTTCCTATTATTTGTGCTAGAAGGCCGACTTGGCGGATATAGTCGTTGTGGATATCTAAGAAGTAATTGGTTAAATGTTTTATGTTCAAACATGTTTATTTGGGTCCCTAATATTCAATGGCTGACTATGGGTGGTGCACATAAAGAATTAGTTGTGGATTTAGCTGACATTTGAAAAGTATTCTATGTTTTATAAAAGTTGACATATGGATGATCAATCTTTGGTAGTAGATATATATATGAGATCGGTTGTATCATTTTAAAGGTGAAAAAGTATGTGATGTAAAATTCAAAAGGATAGTGATGCAAACTCATTTGTACATGGATTTATGATGCGAAGAGCAGAAAAGAGTAGAGTAGAGTTGAGCGAAGTGTAGAATTTGATCCATGAGCCTAACCAGAACTATAACCTAGCATAAGTAGATGCTATTACTTCAGTTCAAACATTTAGATGGTCTTAATCTAAAAATTTTGTAAGGCAGTGATTCTTTCTATTTTGAACAGTGAGCTCTAGGCAGTGAGCCTGAATGCAAGTGCATTCCCTTTTGTAAAACTTATATTTGAGTACTCAAATTGTGGATTGACCTCCACCGTGGTTTTTCCCCTAATAGGGTTTCCACGTAAAAATCCTTGTGTTATGATGTTGTGGATGATTGCTTTGAATGTTTGCATCTTTTCTTTGGTTTAATGTTGAAATGGTTTAAATATCAGATTAATAAAGTTCAGATTTGCAAAACACTGACTCAACCCCCCTTTGAGTGTTCCCTTGAGTCCAACAAGACTAACCATCAATCCTTGCAGTATTTAAACATTCAAGGTAAGTTGAACCAAGACATATGAGATGGGTTGAGTTCTTGTAGAGTTATGCATTTATGTTGAAGAATAGGAGTGGTAAGTCAAATAAAGTTGTAGATGCATTAAGCAGGAGAAGGAATTTTTTGTCAAGAATGAGGATAGAAGTATTGGGTTTTGAAGAATTGAAACACATGTATGAGGATGATCCATATTTTGTTGAAGCAAGGAGGGCATGTAAGGAACTAGTAGTGACAAATAGGAGACAATGGTTGGATTATTTCATTCAAGAAGTTATGTTGTTCAAGGGAAACTAGTTGTGTATTCTAAGGAGTTCAATGAGGGCGAATCTGATTAAGGAGACGCATAGTGGAGGACTAGTAGGAAATTTTGGGGTAGATAAGATAGTAGCCTTGGTGAGCAGACACTATTTTTGGCTGCAGATACATGAGGATGTCAGGAAGTATGTTTAAATTACTGAATTTGTCAAATAATAAACGGGAGTAGTCAGAATACTAGATTGTATAAATCTTTGACAATACTAGAGAGACCTTGGGAAGATATAACAATGGATTTCATTTTGGGATTCCCGAAAGCACATTGAGGATATGATTCTATAATGGTAGTAGTGGATAGGTTTTCCAAGATGACACACTTCATTCCTTGCAAGAAGACTAACGATGTCGTGCATGTTGCTGACTTATTTTTCAAGGTGATTGTGAGATTGCATGGACTACCAAAGAGCATTGCTTCAGATAGGGACACCAAGTTCATTGGATACTTTTGGAGGACATTGTGGAAGAAGATGAGGACATACCTGAAATTTAGTTTGGCATATCACCCACAAATAGATGGAAAAATAGAGGTAGTAAACATGAGTTTGGATAACTTATTAAGATGTTTGGTTGGAGACAAGGCAAGAAATTGGGACATAGTTCTACTGCAAGCAGAGTTTGCATATAAAATTTCAATAAATTAAAGCACAAGGAAGACACAATTTGAGATTGTGATAGGGATACATCCCAAAGGAGTTGCAGAGCTCAAAAACATCTTTATGGAGAATAAGAGGAGTACATAGAAGCAGAATAATTTGTAGGATTCATGGAAACATTGCATAGTCAGGTCCAAAAACACTTGGAGGACATGAACAATAAGTACAAGGAGCAAACGAATGAGAAAAGGAGACATAAGTAATTTGTTGTTGGAGATGAAGTTATGGTATACCTCAGGAAGGAAAGGTTTCTAGTAAGAACATATAATAAGTTGAAGATGAAGAAGATTGGACCATCTAAGATTCTCAGGAAGATTGATTTAGGAAATGCATATGAAGTGGAGTTACTGGAGACACTTGGTATATCACCTATTTTTAATGTTGCAAACATCTATGAGTATCATGAAGGACAGTCAAGTGGCAGTAACAAATAGGTTTACTTGAAGGAGCAATTACCACTTCAACCACCATAGCAGATTGAGCAGATCTTGGACAACAGAATTGGAAGGAGCACTAGGAACAAGCAGTATAAGGAGTATCTGGTAAAGTAGAAAGGTAGACTAGTGGAGGATTTATCATGGATTTCTCAAGCTGAGGTAGACCACTTTGGTTTTCCTCCAGCCCCTGGAAAGTTAGGGACTCACTTTTCTTTCAACCCTGGGTGTCTAATGCAGGAACATCCCTAGCTGTAAAGCAATCCTGTATGAACCAATAAAAAAATTTCTTTTCTTTCAATTTAGTTTGTAGCTTTCTCAGCAATTTCTTTCATATTTTACTGCATTATCATTTATCAGCTCAACATGAGGTCATATTCAAACATATCGAGATTTTAGGTGATTTGCATTAATTGCAGAAATCTATCACTCTCAAAATTTCACTATCAATTCTCTAACGAAGTGTTCAAGGTCTATTTGGCTTAGATTCATTGTTGGGAACTTTTTCGAAATGTGTGGAGCTTAATGGTACACCATACAAGGCATTTTAGGTCTAGGGGAACTTTCTTGGAGATCCACAATACATTCCATCTCTTGATTGGTTATCTTCTCATGCTCTTAGGTTGACCTACATGTTTGACCTTGCATTGGGTTTGTAAACCCTTGAGGTCGACGTAGATCATAATCGAAGCTAAGGATTCATATTTAAGATCATTTGTAATCCATTAAAAATCAATCAAGTTAGTTAAATAGTGAGATTCAACCTTCAAGGTTGTTGGATTGTAATAAGGCCTTGTGCTAATTATAATATATTGTAATTCCCTTGTGGCAAGCCTATGAGCCCTAATCATTCCACATATGTGCCATATGGTGTATGTAAGACTGCAAGTTATTGAATCAATGATAATTCATGTTTGTTGAGAATTTCTTGTGTTATTTTCGTTGTGTTGAACTCTAGGTTCCACGGTTGGACACTCCTTTCTGAATTCTTCATTTGTGAGTGCACCAACTTTGATCCTACCATAACTCTTTCCACCACAGTGTGGCATGGTAGTTTTTTTTAATCTCGATAAAATTTGTAATTTGATGGTTTGAGATATTCTCCAAACCAAATTACTATTCCATTTTATGGATCTAATTGATCAATTATTTTAGATTTGAAGATCCAAAAAATTGGGTACCTTATATGTGCATCTTTGTTAATCCTTGAGATGGCTTGCAATAGCCTTCCATCTCTTATGTTCAATTTTAGACCTTTATCCTCACATCATTCCTTATCTTTTGAAACTCTAGTATCTTCCCTCTAAAAAATCATCTATGGTCAAAAGTACTCCATCACATCCATTCTCATTTGTATATCTCACAATATCTCTATGAATTCATCCAATCTTCTAACCATGTTGGAAAAATTGGTTCAATATTAGGTAATAATGTGAAATATTTATGACTAAGCCTTCTTAATTTTAATAATGAAATTTGCATACCCATGCCCTCTTCCATATATTTTTGTGCCCATTTTGAGGAAATGTCTTGATACATGTACATAGTGACAAATGAAAAATCTTGTGTAATTTTGGGCTCATTCACCTAACTATTTATCCATTTTTATACACACACAATGATATGATCTTAGCCTCCACCTCATTCATATGCACAAAAACTCCTATATATTCACCTTATTTGTCCATTTATCACATCCACCTATGTGCCTACCTCTAGGTAGCCATTAGCCACTTGGATCTAACTATGTGTTCATCTTGAGAAATAAGTTGATCACAAACTTGTTCTATTTTATTTCATATTTCAAAATTCAAAATTCAAAATTTAGATGAATGGCTCCATTCACCCTTCCACCTTGAGTGAAGTAAACATACATTTGACACAATTTGATGCTATGTTGGTGCATATGAAAAAACAATCAACAAGACACAAGTAGTTTCATTCTGCAATCTTCGAATGTCAAACTTATTTAAAAATCCGCAACTTTAACACAAACAAGAATTTTAACCTCTACACTATCACAAAAAAACTTAATCACAAATTCACAATTTCACAATCTTCGTAGCCAACACTATTTATTTTGACAATTTCATTTGTCAACTTAAACCAGACTAAAAAGTGTACAAGCATAATGGAAATAAATTTATTTTATTTCTATCAGTAGTTTGCAATCTAATTACAAATTACAGAGGTTCATATCTTCAGCTATTTCCTATCTCCACACCACCCCATCATCTATTCTCTCTACGATTCATTGGTAATTTTTTGTTCTCTTCACATTTTACATGCTCAAACCCTATTGTCTATCCTTCCCTTTGACATCTATTATGCTCTTACCATGAGTCCAAAGTAAGACCAATTACTACTATTGCAAAAGACTTTGATCATTGTATTTAAGAACAATAAGAAAATGAAATGCTCAAAAGGATAAAGGGAAAATGAAGCAACAAAAATCAACCTATGCAACCAAACTATTATTATAATCTTGAGCATTTCTTCCTCTTGCTATTCTTAAATGTAGTGATCAAAGTCTTTTGCAACAATAGTCATTAGTTTTCCTTTGGCCTCACAATGATAGACATTCTTTTATCCAATATGGGCCCCAATGATTGTTCATAGAATGTTCATAAACATTTGGAGCTTTCTATGTATTATCACACCCTCAACAATTCTTATGTGGTTAGTGAATGATTGTCTAGTAGCTTCTATGAAGGCATAGAAGTTCAACAAATCATGTTTAAATCTCTTGATCATATTGTCCCTTTTCATCAACTACTTGATCTTAGGATTATTCAAAGTTTCATTGTAACACAACAATAATATGGGAAGAGATTGGTCTATTTATGTCAATGCCAAAATAAAGAAGCTAACCCTACTTAAGTTGCCATTCTTCAAAGTGGTTGAAAGTCAAATGGCACTTTGATGAGACTTTGCCCAAACCACATAAAATCAAGAGTAAAGTAATTTAACGTCTTCCTTAAATAAAATAGATTAAACTTAATGTTGATGGGGGCCTCTAAAAATAAGTGACGGGGCTATTTAATGTAATTACTCTGGTGTAACACAAAGCATTGTAGAAGTGGAGGTTTTAGTCCTTAAATCACAAACTCAAATAGTTTATCCTTGGAAGCACAAACTTGAAAGTAAAAGACTTGATTGACAAGCCAATCCACTTTTGGAAGCTAAGATTCTTTTTTGTAACATTTTTTTAAATTTAGCTATATAATTATAAATTTAACATTCCTTCTTATAAAATAATCATAAGACCACCACTTTTTTTTGAAACTTAAATTTTAAATTCATCTATTATTATATAATATATAGAACCCTTACTTATAAAAACTCTTAAAAATTCTCAACACCCACTGAGATATTTTAGAAAGCCCCTCTCTATAAAATCATAACCTAAAACTGAATGATACTTCTTTCTCTCAGAGTGTTAGCAGAGGCAGCATTAGTCCCTTTTGAAAATCTTCTCCTCATCATATGCTCTCGATTCTATCCATTCTCTGGTTTATGGATAAAACTGATTGTATCTGCAGTTCTATTTCCTTACCCTTGAGCCATATCCTCATTGCAATTGACAGAGATGATTGGGCTTCTCTTTCTCTATCAAAACCTTTTGGATAGAGCATCATAAGTGCCATGGCCTCATTGTAATCGACACAGATGATTGGGTTTTTTTATCTATCAAAAGCTTCTGGATAGAGAATCGTAAATGCCATGACCTCATCCTCATTATATAGAAGAAACAGAGCTAAAAGATTTAGATATAACCATGTGCTTTAGCATAAAAACTTTAGGACCATATTCAGTGTACATTGGGAGCTTTGTCAGCATTGGGAAACTACACCATTCTGTAATTAAAAAACCAAAATCTTTAAATATAAAATAGGTTTTAAGTTGATACAAGTAAAGGAGCTTTCAGAAATCAGAGGCCATGGCCCATTACTTTAGTAGAAGTTTTCAAATTTTGTTTTGTTATTTGTTGGAATCTATGTGGGTGTTCTGTAATGCAATCATTTTTGTCCCACTTTTAACTGTTTATTTGTACTTTGGTTGACTTTACTTGTGTTAATGGCATGAATTTAGATTAGTGTAGGGGCACAGAATTCAAAATCCTTGTAATTGGCACATGGGTTGTTACTATCCTTCAACATTCTGATCAATCAGATGGTCCACATGTTTCAAAACACTTCTACCTTAATAAAATTCTTCTTTTTGATTGGGTTTAGTATTTTCTTTTCCTGCAGAAACAGGCTTTACAGCATATTTCCCCACAAGCTCTGCAATGGCAATTTATAATGATGATCACATTTTCATTTCTTCATTTGCTGGTTGTTTGTTGTTGTCATTGTCGGGAGGTTTCTGAATTTTTGCAGTTATCAAAAGTGAGGCTGCTCTGCAAAGCTGCAAGTTGAACAAGGTTTCTTTATGCACATTTTGCTTTACCATGCACTTTTTCTCATATTCGTCTTACATGTAAGGCATATCAAAAACTTTGGTTGGTGACTGCATTGTTCCCTTCCCCCAGCAAAAGATTGCATATCTATTCACATTTTTGAATTATTATTATTATTATTTTTAAAGACTGCAAAAATCGGGTAACTCAATTTTTTTCACATGATCAGTGATGCTGGCGTAAAATGCTTCGGTACCACAGGATGGAGGGGAGACTAGACCTCATGACCTCTTGACTGTAACAGGATGCTTTAGCCATTCAAGCTAGGTCCTCTGCCCCAATGATGAAAATTGAATACCCATTCTTATCTTTTTTTATTAGAATGTCTTAAATGCGATACAAAGTTAATAAGTGATATTTTTGTGTGAGTTTAGTTTATAATATTGTTATATTTTGTTGATATTATAGATCTTAAATTTTTTATTCTTCATCTATAGATTTATTATCCATCACTTTTAGATCAGATTTATGGGTACATACTTGACTTGAGTCACTTGAGTGGACCTTGAACTTTTAAAATCTCGCATTTCAAATTTACATCTCATCGACCATTTCACTAACCATTGTGAGTCAACCTAGTGCATGTTTGTGTTGATTTAGGTGCTATGTTATATTTATCAATATTCGTACATTCATTTGAGAACCATCTAGGTGTTATCAAGGAACATCTTGAGTTGTTGGTGAACATTTATAAGAGCATTCTAGCAGCACTATATCAACATGCATCATCCTATGTTTATTGAATGATTGTTTGTTATCCTCAATTTTGGTTCATTATCACCGAATCAGTTCAAATAAGGGTTTGACTAATTAGAACATATGACCCTCACAATTCAAAATATTCTCCGAAGGTATTTATAAATATTGTAAATCCTTACACACATAGATATCAAAAATTGAGGTAACCAAACTCTAATAGTCCATCATTTGTTAGATCGTTTATGTGAATATACATTCAAAATTCTATGTCTAGGGTACAGTTTTGTACTCATAAAATTGATTAGTTTATTGTTTACACTTATATAGATCTGATTTAGCCAAATTCTAAGAGGCCCAAATTTAGAGTTCATCATTTTGCTTTCAATACATCTAAGAGGTATTAATTTCGAGTTTTTAATTATGTTTATTTACAAATTGCTAATTTATGTTACCCAATCTATCATAGCTCTAAATTATATTACTTATATTACATTGTTTATTGCATTCATTAATCTTAATCTTAGTAAGGATTTAATTTTAATTTTTTTAACATTTTGGTGAACTTAATATCCCTTCACAAACTAGGATTTTGAACTTATGGTTTATTCTTCTTGCAATAATATTTTTAGATTTGATTCTCTATTTGCATTCATTTTATATTATAACTAGTTAAGGTTTGAATCAACCCTTATTTGTGTCTTATAAAATCAACTAATTGACGAAACATCTTTCATAACCTTTGGCTTTCCCACTATTGCATAAGCACATACACATGGATATGGGACATGTTGAGAATGACATTTCACCTTATTTAAACTACCTCATTATTGAAATTAGACATCTAAAAAATTGTATTAATGATTACAATCAAATATTAAAATAGAAAGATCTTATCAAATAAATAATGCACAATCCTTTGGCACATAATATATTAAAGGTATTTATAACATTGTAAATCCTTACACACATATAGATATAAAAAATTAAGGTAAGCAAACTCTAATATTCCATCATTTGTTAGATCATTTATGTGGATACACATTCAAAATTCTATGTCTAGGGTGCATTTTTGCGCTCATAGAATTGATTAGTTTATTTTTTACACTTATAGATCTGATCTAGCCAAATTCTAAGAGTGGCCCAAATTTAGATTTTTTCATTTTGCTTTCAATACATCTAAGATGTATTAATTTTGAGTTTTTAATTATGTTTATTTACAAATTGCTAATTTATGTCACATGATCTATCATAGATCTAAATTAGATAACTTAGATTACATTTTTTATTGCATTCATTAATCTTAATCTTAGTATAGAATTTTATTTTAAATTTCTCTACATTCTGGTGAACTTAATATCCCTTCACAACCTAGGATTTTTACCTTATGGTTTATTCTTCCTTGTAATAATATTTTTAGATTTGATTCTCTGTTTGCATTCATTTTATATTATATTTGGTTAAGGTATGATTCAACCCTTATTTGTGTCTTATTGAGTCAACTAGTTGATGATACATCTTTCCTACCCTTTTAACTTTCCCACTTTTGCATAGGAAAAACACACATGGATATGGGACATGTTGAGAATGACATTTCACCTTATTTAAACTACCTCACTATTGAAATTAGACATCTAAAAACTGTATTAATGATTACAATCAAATATTAAAATAGAAAGATCCTATCAAAGAAATAATGCACAAGCCTTAGGCACATAACATTTTGACTTATGTCAGACCAAGTGGATTTGCGACACCTTATTTGTAATAGCATGATGGCAAATCCATGATGAAATTTTAATACTTCCAAACTATGTGTCTCCTTTATTTTCATGATGATCGATTGCTTGCGAGAATGTTTCTAGCAAGCTTAAGTGGTCTTGCATTCACATAGTTTTATTTATTATCACATGATTCTATAATTTCTTTTATGGATTTGACTAAATGTCATAAAATATTTTCACCATAATATTGACCTAAGATATTTATAATACAAGCAAGAAGAAAAAGAGCTAACTAAACATTACATATTACAATTTCAAGTGTTGGTTACTAACTCGAGTTCCAACTTCAAGAAGAAAAATTTCAAAACATCTTTATGAATGGTTTCTTACCCTATATTTAAATATAAGTATACTACAAACCTCATCATTCATTCTCATATTTATATGGAAAGTATTATGTAAATATAAGATTACTTTATTGAATTATCTTCTCTTGTATCAACATATTTCTAACACTTTTTCTTGCACTCATGATTTAACAACACTCTCACATTCAAATAATGAGGGAAATGAGGATGTAGCTATTGATTATTTTCATGCTCAAATAAAACCAAAGAAAAATAGAGTTAAATAAATTAGAGGAGCCTATGCATGTTGTGTTGGAGTAAATTTTGGAACACTAATTTATTACTTTATAAAGTTGTCTAAGCTAATAGAATATCTAAGCTTGCATGCCATATGGCTAAATATTTGTGTGCTTATCATCATATACATGCGCATTCTATGGGTACATGCATCAAACTCAAACATTTAAATTGAATAGTCTATATAAAAAATGCTAAAAGTTGAGGATAATCATATTGAACTCCATACCGAGGATCCTTCTAGTGTTAGTCATCCTATTAGTTTTCTTAATCATTGTACACCATATTATATACATAAATGATGGGGTATGGCTTCATTGGATAGATATCCTTACCTATTCTTCTTAAAAAATTGCCACATTTTATAAATTTTCTTTCCTTTCTTGGCCATATGTTTATGTTTCCATGTTCAGGTAGTTAGCATGTGGATGACACAAAGAAAATTTTAGTTGTGCATATTGACAAACTATGACTTTGAAAATATGTTGTTTTATTACATCACTTCTTCCTTGTGTTTTGTACCTTCTTACATTGACCTTTTTCTTATACAATGTATGTTGTGATCCTCCTTCCTTTCATTTACCTTGCATGTCCTTACGCTTTGGCCTTTTATTTATGTCATGTTTGTTGTTCATATATTTTCTCCTTCTATATTATGTTTTGAAATGAGGAGAAATGGATGAGAGTGTGTTTAACCAAAATGGAATGATGATCTAGGACACCCTCATTTTCCCCTAATTTCTTTAGAAAAAGAGATCTCCAAAGGGTAGGATTGACTTTCAACCTTGAGGTGAGTCAATCCTATTAGGGGGACTTGGTGTTTCCTTGTGACTAAAAATGATAAAAATGATTGTTTGGCTGTTTTGGGAGATAAAATTAAATGTATTAACAAACTCAACTATGTGACCTAAAACTTGAAATGAAAAGTATTATGATAGCACAAAAAAAAATAGTAACTTTCTAGAAGATCCAAGAAGGGCAGAATGGTATGTACCTGGCCTTAAAATTTGATTTTGTGTTCTATAGTAGGACTCATTCACCTAAGGGTGGATGGGTCCTAGTAGCCTTTTCTGAAACTTTAAAAAGTTGAATTTGGAGTCCTATGTCTACACTATCTTCCTGTACTTGTAGATTTGGGCTTCCAGATCTAGACTTGTAGTAAATCTACAAAAGAAAATATTTTTTTGTGTGGATAGGGGTTTGCCTCGATCAAACGCCAAGTTTGGTAATTAAACCTTGATAAAATGATGTAAATTTGATAAATGACACCATGTGCAAGCCCTAACTTTAAGTGCATCAAAGGTCTAAATGTGTTTACTTCACATATCTATAGTGTCAATAGATTGGAAAATTATCAAAAATAGGATGATTTAATTTGTGGGTATGCTAAAACCAATTAAACACTATCAAATAACCATAAATTCCACTTTACTAAATAATAAATAGTTCCACTTTTCTAATCAAATCATTTGACATGAACATGTTACACCATTGGCCTAATCAAGATCACACACATTATCATTCCTTTGAGAAATATTACACATAGGATAAACTTGCATTAATGATAAGAATATCTTGGTGTATCAACCAATAAGCTCTTTTGACTAGTGGCACATGACTCCTTGGTATTTCCTTCCCTAAAATTGTTTGAAAATCACATGCACCATTGATCAAAAGCCAACATGTCTTAATCCTACAGCTAAAAAACATGCTAGTCCATAGCTTTAAGGTACCTTAATTTTTCCTAGAAACACATGCTTTGTCTTTTAGATTTTGATCAATAGCCACCGCTGATCAAGAAACCCATGCAAATTCATCAATGGAGGGAATTGTTGATGGTTAAAATGACACAAACAACATTAAAACAGAATATTTCTACTCTATTTCTCCTAAAAAAGAAAGACTACATGTAGTGGCCTAACTCCCAAGGTCCTGGTAGTTGGTTCTCAACTGTCTGATGTCACTCAATTGGTTCATGCAACTATAATATTCAAGGGGCCTGTGCTGGTAACAAAGGATTCAAGCTATGACTCTCTTTATCAAAATAGTTCCTGTAAATCAATGGGTTTTAAATAAAAGAAAAAGATAGATCCAAAGGGTAAATCAGTAAGTATGAATTAAATTTATCTAATATTCAGACATATACTTCTTAACAATGAATGTTTTCTTAACCGATCACAAAAACCATAGCATGACACAACCCACAGTATGACTGTACCATCATATACATCTTAGGTGCTTAATTCAATCCCACTATTCACATATCACAAGTATTTCCAAGATTTCAAAACAACACACATTCATTCATCATCAAAACTATAGATCAACAGACTTCAATAACTTTAATTCAATGACAATTTAACAAGATAATCTTTAAACCTGGTTTCTTCTAATGAATTTCATCACATAAGAAACTATCATGCTTCAGCACAATCACTGGCATTCAGGTGGATTATAACTCATTAACCTTATCAAACACACAATTCAATGCAAACTCCATATTTTGTAAACCTTCAATTCTATTAATTGTAAAAAAAGATCTGGTACAATGTATCTTTGCAAAAACTCTACAAAATTCTATCTCCTAGCACTAGGTAAGCCAATCCAATTCTCAATTAGCCAACCCTTACAATGTGATACCCATCTGGTATTTATAGATATACAAAAGAAGTTCAAACTTCACTTCTATCTTAGGCTTTTCCACCTTTTTAGGAACAATCAACTTTCTTGGAAACTCAGATCAACTTTGATCTTGAGTTCTTACATTATGCGTTCAGTTTGATCTATCAATAGAAGATATAAAATAGAAGAAAAGAAGTCACGCGCCCCTTAAGACTGTCAGTGCTGCATGCATGCAACATGCAAGGAAAAAGAACATCATGCATGCAGATTTTTATGCATGTGAAGCTGGATCCGCTATGAACTCATCATAACTGGTGAAGACTTGTTGTAGCATATCCATATCTGGCCCATCAATCCAATCATCTTCAAATTTGATGTGATCCAGCTCAATTGCAGCAAACTCTTTGATACTTTTTACTTTGATCAATTCTATCCCTGCAGCTTTTATTTCTTCTTTAACTTCTACAAGCCGATCTATCAATAAGTACTGGCCACTGTCAATATTAACTCCAGACACTGAACTAATAAAGGAAACACAATGATATGTGCAATACCGGAGTCAACAATCCTTTGCGTTCTCCCTATCAAGTTTGCTCATTCTGCAAAGGTCTCTTCATGTAATTCTTCAAAGCTATACTGGCCCAAATTAGTATCTGTGATATCTGACTAGTCTGATTCCACCTTGCTTACTTTCACCACCGGATTCCTATGATCATACCTCAATGTATAAGGCAGCTGTTCTGGTTTCACCTTCTTGATTTTCGGTGTTGTTTTTGATGTTCCAGCCGGTTGATTCCTTCGAGCAGCCTCTTCTGATGTTCCTAACATCTCTCAAATCTCCTGCAAGCAAGCCTCTAATTAGACCTTTAGATAAATCATCATAAAACATGCTTTTAAAACATACTTGTAACACATATATTGGAGTCGAAACCAGACAGAAGCTCAAAACAATCTCTTTTACAAAACCGATGGACTTGGAGCAAAAACCGATATAGGAACTTCACCTAATAACAAACGGGCTCGGAGTCGGAGTCGGGAAGGTTATCGGAACCAGGATCGGAATGAAAAAGTGATTTGGTTTTCTTCGAATTCTCATTTTCATATTCTATTTCCATTCTGCCTCCACCTCTGATTTGATCATCGTTACTTTGAAGAAAGACATTCCATTATATGCGGAGCCGGAAACGAGATGAAAACGGAATTGATAACCTTCGCAAACAAAATTCTTAAATTCAAGATCAATTCCGATCCCGCCTCCGCCAGTTATCACATACTTCAAGGAAACCTTTTAAAACTCAGAATCGGAAACAGGATAAAAGAATGGGATCGATGACTTTTATAAAACAAAACTCTTATGTCCATAATCCATTCCAATCCCGCCTCCGCCTATGCTAATCATGACATCACCAAATTTATTCATTTTCAACATAACTGCATGATTAAAACCTAGGTCACTATAAAATGGAAAAGGAGCTTTAAAACTCTACCCTCATATGACCATGGGGAATCAATGGCATTCCAAGATATCATTTTTTATTTAAAGTAATTGCAGAGACCAATGAAACCCTAATCTAACAAACCTAATAAAATTAGGGCACGGGTTTAAAACCCTGCCATTCTGCCAAACGACGAAACCCTAATTTAAACAATAAATCTAATCTATCCTAACTCACTGTAAAATCTCTAATCTACCTCACTATAGATTCTTAATCTAACAAACGCCATTAAAAACCTTTAATCTAATATAATCTACTGCAAATCGAAAACAAACACGACGCAATCACGATTAAGACGTGAAAGCGACAATGCCCTAAAATAGAAAGAAACGACACGATAAAACAAGACAACAAAGATTAAAGCAAAACAAACAAGCGAAAACAAGAATCTGCTCATTCAATCACATCGATGATCATAAAGTTGCTTTAAAACACCATAATTGAACACGCGAGTAGATATAAAGCAAAACACAACGAACACAACTGCAAATAAACAACGAACAACAAAGATAAAAGACCTACCTCAAACGCAAACAAAGCCAAGCCCAACTTTCTGAATCAATTCGCACACAATATCCCTTCTCTATCTCGATCAGTTTGCTCAAACGAACTCTGCTATTGCTCTTCGCGCTCTCAGACTTGCAATAATAACAATAATGATCGGCTTTAACCCTTAATAAAGGAAAATATGTGAATTTCTACCTACACCGACAACCACCATTAATGCATTAAAATGCAGTAAAGGTAGAGTCGGAACTGTAAGAGAACGAACACTGGTCTGCAGTGCAACTTCAGTCAAAAAAGTCAACAACAAAAATTGGCGGGGGCAGAACTAAAATGGAAACAGGATCTTAAACTTATAAAATTTCCAAACCTTATTCCCATTCCGGCTCCGCATACGACAACTAAAAACAAAACAAAAACAAATACAAAAAGTTAAGTAAAAGACCAACCTAATAAAACAAAACACAAAAACCGAGACAAAACAAAAATTAAAAAGTAGCGGAGGCGGGATCGGAATTGAATTTGATTTTGCAAATTTTGATAACAACCATCCCAATTCCCACTCCGGCTCCGCTTCTGCTAAAAACCAAAAACAAAGGCAAAGAAAAGACTGTCGGGATAGAACCAAAAACAAGCCTCAAAAGAACTTTCAGAACCCGATTCAGCTCCGGTTCCGATTCCGACAAAGAAACCAAAAGAAAAACAAAGTATTGGCAAAACTAGACTCCAAACTTTGTTTCAAAAACAACTAAGTACAAAGACACAAAGGGGGACCCATTTTGACCAAGGCAAAAGATGGGGTGGTTATACAAGGCATAACAGGAATAGCACACACCTTTAGATTCAATGTCGATGAATGGTTTTTGCTCCTCAATTTTCACTATACTTTCACCTTATCTATTAATTTGGTCCATTGATCCACATAGAATCAATATCTAGTCAATAATGAAATTTTAAAAAACAATGCACAAGAAAGGACAATTCCTTAGATTTCATATAGATTTCAATGTACCAATCCACCATGAACACATAACCAAGAGCTTAATATAAGTAATATAAACATTTACTCAAGGAAAAAAAAAAATTAAAAACCATTTTACAAGAATTAACACAGAAAAATATAAATTCATAATAAAATACTCTTAGATTAGAAATGGGACCTAAATTTGAAGTCGACCATACCTATCAAACAATTTTTGTATGATAGTTATCTATTTGAATTTATCCTTCAAACACTAAAATATGCCTTAATATAAATTCAATTAAACAGAAATTAAATATACATTAAAATAATTTTATAATAATCTTCTTGAACTTGTAATTTCATTAAAAAAAAATAATACTTAAACCCTTCTTTCACAATACTAATATGCTATGAACCATCACTTCCCATAGCAAGCTATTGAAATCTATTAGCATCTGTAAAGCTATAACTCAATATAAAAAGAAAAAAATACTGAATCCTTGGAAATTGTATTGTTCTTTGTTATGGGAAAATGAACAACAGCAATGTGAGGCACAAGCGTAGCAGCAGGACAAAATCTGGTGATTTTTTTCACTACCATTTCTGTGTATTTCATCTCTTAAATTTACTCCGAAAAAATGGATGCACTGAAATCAGCCTTAATCTTATCTGCTGTTGTCTAACTTTTTCTAGAATTTAAAGGTTGGATTTCAATAATGTTAAGAGGCCATACCCACAAAGCGATAGAATCATCTTAGGCAGGAAACAAAAATTCAAAAAAGTTATGCTTCCATTTCAATGTCATTAGTATGTAAAGGTTTAAGGGTACCTCTTTGCTCTGTGCCTTTAATTTCCTTCAAAGTTTTTGCCATGAAGAAAGAAATCTACCAAACCAGAAGGCTCCTCACCTCTCTCCATAAGTGTCTTGCTCTCATGAGCACAATATCATAGATTTCTTGCTAGCATGGGTAAAACATCCTTGGCTATCCTAGAAAATTAATGAGTAGCTTCATGAGATCAGTATTGGTTGTAATTCTTATTGAATAGTTTTTTGGGTTCTCCATAAAAATATTTTGTAAAGTTGATATTTATGTTTTTTAGAGTCTTTAAATCAATGGGCTTATTTTCTGAAGTCATCTCAATCAATTTCATTAGGTGTATTAGAATTTCTATTGAATTGCCCCTTGGTCTCTTTAGTCAAATAAGAGTCCCCACAAAATGTTGGTGTGAGATTCATGTCCCTGTAGAATGTCCTTAGAGCAATGGGCTTATTTTCTAAAGGCATCTCAATCAATTTCATTAGGTGTCAGTGGGTAGTTTCATGAGATCAAATATTGAATTGATTGGAATCCATATTGAATTGCTTCTTAATCTTATTAGTCAAATAAAGGCCCACACAAAAACATTTTGTGAAGTTGTGAGATTCAGTCCCTATAAAGAGTCTTAGAGCAATGGACTTACCTTATAAAGACATCTCAATTAATTTCATTAGGCGTATTGAAATCTCTATTAAATTGCTCCTTGGCATCATTAGTCAAATAAGGGTTCCCACAAAATGTTGTTAGGCTGATGTCTCTGTAGAGAGTCCTTAGAGCAATGGGCTTATCTTCTGAAGGCATCTCAATCAATTTCATTAGGCGAAAATGAATAGCTTCATGAAATCAAATATTGAATTGATTGGAATCTTTGACTTCATTAATCGAATAAGGGTACCCAAAAAAACATTTTGTGAAGTTGTTAGATTCATAGAGAGCCCTTAGAACAATGGGGTTATCTTCTGAAATACATTCAATCAATTTTAATAGGTGTCAATGGATAATTTCATGAAACCAATATTGAATTGACTGGAATCCTTAATGAATTGCTCCGTGGCTTCATTAATCGAATTAACTGTCCTCATAAAAATATCCTGTGAAGTTGTGAGATTCATGTTCATGTAGAGTCCTTAGAACAATGAGATTATCTTCTGGAGATGTCTCAATCAATTTTATTATCAAATAAAAGTATCTTCTGAAAATGTCTCAATCAATTTCAATGAAACCAATATTAAATTGATTGTAATCCCTCTTGAATTGCTCCTTGACCTGAAATAGTAAGATCCATGTACCTGCAGAGAGTCCTTACAGCAATGGGCTCACCTTCTAAAGACATCTCAGTCAGTTTCATTATATCCTACCTAATGAATTCCTCCTGTACTACAACATAAACACCCAAAGCCCTGAGTGTGAAACTGGTAGCAAACAAATGTCTGAGGTCCCTGTGCTCTTCTCTAAACATATATATAAGATTGTGCTCTGCAAATACCTTTTTCCCAAATGGGTGTCTGATCAGACTAAAACATCTGATTTTACATTGGCAAAAATCTTGTGGGAGAGTAGTTTTTATCTAAATTAAACCTTAACCTAAACCTAGTTTTCACTGTTCACTCTGAGCTATTTGATTCATTTGCCACCAAGACATTGTTTGACAAAAAGTAAATTTGAAGCTGTTCATACATGTCCAGATAAAAAGCACCCTAACAGTTGTTACAACATGGTGGTCACTGGTCAATTTCAATTAAATTGTAGTGGTCAAATATGATTAACAGTTAATATGAAGACATCCACAAATACGGACAAAAAGGCACACCATTAACGTTTTCATGAAGTTGAATACCACGGAAACTGTGTGCGAGATAAGAACAGCCCAACGCCTACAACGATTCCTCCACAGACTTTACAATCTTTTTATATAATTCAAACCTTGTTCTTACTTAGGCTTAAATTTTCCTTGAGTTCCCTTAAATATTACCTAAACGTGTAAATGTGTCATCTACATGATTAAAATATAAGGTGGAATTATTAAAGAATATTTAACTAAGCTAGTCTGACTAGGATTGAGTGCACAATTCAGGTGCCCAAACCCAGACATGTTTGTCTTCTGTTTATTACAATGTTAATTACAGATAGAATTTTAATTTGTTTTAGAGTGAGTGATGGAGGCCAATTCAGTCACATTTTCACAACTTTCTTATATTTGAAAGAGGGGGGAATTCTTTGGGTTTGTGTAATTTGTTTGTGGTGATAGTTTTAAGTTGAATTATACATTGATCTTTTATTTGTGTGTTTTGTAGATTTGAATATATTGTTCAAGTAGATATGAAAAACAATTGAAAATAATTCTTTTGAATCCTTTTTGAATCAAGTACAATATTTATAGTTACATTTTTTCACTTTAATATACATGATTTGCTTAAGCTCACATAGTGCTTCATATAGTGCCTACATATATTTCCACAACATAACTAATATGTACATAATTATTTCTACATATGTATATATTTTGAGGCTTACCTTTGAAGTACATGATAATAGCCATATTCAGTCATTTTGTATATTTTGTTATGATATGTTCTTACAATGTTTTCATCCATGGTAGGAATATTTAACTATTGTGGTTCCTTTCTCTTTTCTTAGTGTGCATATGGTCAATATCATCTAAACTCTCATGGGAGCTTCAATGATCATCTAAGACCCTCCAGACCTCTTCCCGCCATGCCTACATTGCATGAGATCTCAATGTTTGGAAAAATTATCAAGCAATTTGACATACTTGTCAAAAGATGGCTAGAGGTCAAAAGGCCACATTTAATCTATAAATTTTACCATCTCATGTCCTTTAATATTTCCTCCACATAAATTGACTAACCAAAAGCCTAAAGTTTATGATTTACTTCATTAACTTAAAAAAATCCCTATAAAGACCATCCATTGACCTCTTTGATCTATTAGTCTTTGTCTCATCCCATTTTAATTTGGAAGTAGGGGTTTTACTTTTTGTTAGATATTATTTGTAATATGTTTGTTGTGTTTTCAATAGTTATTTGTGTAATTATTGTATGGATTTTTTTGAATGTGTGATTATAATTACCAATCCTCTAGGATCATTATATATTTCAATAAAATGCTCACTATTTTTTTAAAGGTAAAGTGTAAGAACACATGTGTTTGGTTTACCTACAACATGCCTAAAAATGTAATTATCTCAATTTCAACATATATCTAAAGGTGCATCCATAAATTCTCTTTTTGAATAGTGATTATTACTCCTACAACTATATTAATTATTATGTCATATGAATTGGTAGGTGTTAGTATAATAATTGTTGATAAAATTTCTCTACCAACATCCTTAATAATTTTAATGATCATGTTAAAAAGTACATGAACAATTTCTTTCTCATTGGATTATCATATGATATCTATAACAATAAACAATATTTTTATTCAACTTTAAATCTCTAATAATAAATTCCATCAAAAACATAATTATGGATTTATTATTGACAATATTAAGATATTCTCATGCACATTATAACATGATATTCTTCTCATAGTAATTTCACATTTTCCTTGATGATAAAATCCTATCCCTTTACAATCATTCCTAATATCTTATCATTATAACATAACTTTAACTCTTCTAATCATAAATATTTATTTCAATAATGAGATAGTGACCTTTCAACCTTGATAATTTTATAAGGGATCCTTAAGTATATTTAGCCACACAAAAATTGATCTGTATAGTCCTATCATTTGACTATTATATAAATTCCGTCCGGTAACTTAAAGATATTACTTATTTTAAGCAACTCCCAAGTTAGACTATACTAGCATTGCAATCTCTATGTTATTATATCTTATCAACACACCTTAATAGATTAGTGATCGACAAGAACTATTATACTAGGTTTTACTTGCCTAGGATTACATACTATTTCTTGACTATAAAAAACATGCTTAGCAATGTCTTGGATTTCATTCAATTGATTTAAACTAATTTATACATTATACCTTTTCCCTTTAAATGGTTAGATAATGTGTATATGGTACATGGTCTTGGTGTGTCTCTTGAGATCTAGAGGACTTTGTGACATTATTTATAACAAGACTTCATTTGAATATAATTTCAAATATGTGATATAAGATAGTGTTAAGAGATTGTACATTTTTGGCTAACATCCTATTTTACAAAATTAACACTTGGACTTGAGCTCCACCCATTATGGACCACCTATGTATCCCTTCCCAAAAGAATTAAAGGAGTTGCAATTCAATTTTATTTTCATTGATTGATTCCCCATCTCTAGGTCTTATTTTAACTCTTTTGATTACTTGGTTTTGACTAGGATTTTATTATCAAAAATTATGAGTTCAATTATGATATAGAAAAGTTTAGGTGTCATGAAAAATATATTTCCAATTTATTTTATTGACTAAGGATTATGATTACGAAAATTAAATTAAAAAAATTGTTTAGTTTTATTATATTGTGGTGATATTATAAAGTAGGCTTCTAGTTTGCAAACTAATTAATATAGTTTTTCCTATAATGATTCAACTCATAATATTAAATGAAATGAAAAAAATGCTAATGATACACATAGTCAATCACTTCGAGTAATTACAGTCTCAATCATTTTCACTTGATATATTTCTAAAATTATATAATTGAATAAATTTATCTAGTTATAATTTAATCATTCCTAGTGGTGTGATGTTACGTATAATTGATTGTTTCATATTGAATGAATATGCTAAGATAATATTTATAAGGTGATTGACAACAATATTACACAATTTAGCTCCCTGATATCACATCCTATTTAGTAATGACTATAAAAATGTGTCACCTAATTGAATACTACAAGAGGACATGGTTCTTATTTTACATATCAAACTCATTTATCTAACTATCTATTTGATATACTAATAATTTAATAATAAAAGTTAAAGTAACAATAATTTCTAAATCCCTTTTTAATACAACCATCAAATGAATTAAATAAATTGTAATTCCTTATGAGGGGGTCATGGGTCCATACATAATTCACACACCCTTTAAAACAGTTGTGCCCTATGTATAGGGGTGCAAACTATCATAGCGTTGTGCCTTGCTAGTTTTGACCTATATATAGGGATACTTACTAGGCCAAGCTTATATTTCTATATATTATTTTTGTGGGTAATATTTCTAAAGTTTGTTCTACCCAAAAATATATTTATATGTTTCTTATGTTAGACATACCATTGTTAGATATCTAAGTATATATAATATACAAGGAAATGTATAATAAATTAATATAAAAGAAGGGTTGAGGGGCCTAACTTGATTGGCTAAAGAATCATGTTGCAGGCAAGAGGTAATGAGGTCTAGTCTCCCCTGTCCCTATGGTACTAGAGGGCATGTCACATTAGTGTCACTGGTCATGTGAATTATTTTTTACCAAGCACACTTGATGTAAGAGGAAAGACACACCCAAAAGAATTCACAAACACCTTCTCAAATAATATATATTCTCCCTTCAACCAAACTGAAAATGAAAATCAGATTTCAAAGGAATTATATTCAAAACCCCAAAAATTCACTATTTGCATACCACATTGTGTTATTACAACAACAAATAGAAAATTAAATAAAATGATCCAAACACGACCCAAATGGTGTAATATGATTAGGAAACTATAAATAAACTCAAATCAAACATGCAATGACATGCATAGGAAACAATTCCATATTTGTGTCTCAAAATGGAAAAAATGCATTGTTCTCTCATAAAATCTACAATAAATGTGTTTTATAACAAGTGCATAAGCATGTTGGATTTATAATAAACCTCTAGTAATCTGATATAACACCATTAAACCTACAAAATGTGCTTAAACAACAACCTTCCTTCAAAAATCTGAAATTTCACCTCATTTGGAGCTCCCAACCTTCACCTGCACTATGAAACAGACTAGTGAATTTGCCCTCTTCTTTTTGTAAATTTTAAAAAATTAAAAAATGGATTCAAAGCTTTATTTTCTTCTGCAACACACTACCAAACCTGTACAAACATGACTCCAATCTACCCAAAAAGAAATTTCTACACCCCAGGAGAGACTTCTCCAAAAATCTAGAAAAACAACTTGTGAATTTGACAAGCTAAGACTTAAATATTGCATTCAACCTTAGCTCTCTTGTAACTCCTCATTCTCCACAACCCAGCATGGTAAAAATCCTCGTTAAATACATTAAATGAACATATTAAAAATGTTAAAAGGCATCTTTGAACCCACTTTCATGAAACTTCCAAAATTGGTTGACAACTCAGACTCCCACTCCACTCAACATGATGCAAAATAGCAAAAGGCATACAACTTAATCTTGGGCACCCATTTTTTTTTAAATTTTTAGCATTTAGGAAAAATGTAATAGTTATGGAAAGTTGTAACTCCTAAATTACATGCCCAATAAGGTATTTTTGAATTTCAAGTTTTAAAATTGCCTCCTTAATTATCTCCAACACAAAAAATTGTAACATTAATAAATACCAATTTACTAATATATTAATTGGCCAAATATTTCAAGTTATTTCTTCAAATAAATAATTACCAAACCTTAAGAAAATTAAAAAATAAAATGGATTATTTTGGTTGATGCAAGATTGCTCTTACAACCCAGGATGCTCCTACATCAAACACCCAGGGTAGGAAATTTTTGTGAATTTGGATTCACAAAATGGAGTTGAGTGGCAGTACCACCCTTTTAGATTGCAAGCAATCTACAACAAACTCCATTACTGATATTAATACCTCTGATTTGTTCTTCTTCCTTCTCTTCCAACACCTAGCTAGAATAAGCATCCTCCTTCTTCAACAACTCTTCTTTGCACTCAACCTTTTGAATGTGGAATCAATTCTGCCATAGACCGAACACCTCCTTCAAATGAAAATATCACTCTCCTCTAATCTTGTGGGATTCAACACACCATAGTCCATCCACCTCCACCAAAATTCACCTTCACTTAACTCTGCAACCCCATACAAATCTTTCTCTGCATACCATACACCACTAATAAATCCTTCTAATCTAACTCATTCACATTATGAAAATCATCATCATTCTCAAATTTAATAAAATATGAATAAATATTCACCTTTACTGCAAGCTCATTATCCTCAAATCCATCTTTATAATAATATTCAGAAAAAATGAAATTTACCTTAGTTCCTTTCACTGATGCAACAAATTTCTCCATTTCTCCATTCCTATCTTCATCAAAGAAAATATTAAAACCTGATTTTACCTCACCTTTTGTTGAAACCTTTATTCCTCCTAAAATCAATTCATTCCATTCTCTTTCAACTTCTTCAATATGCATTATTAAATTATCTTCTTTACTCACATCTTCACTTTCCAATTCCTTCTTGTCCTCCAAAAGACTCTCATCCATTATTGCAATTTCCTCTTTCTTGCCCTCGACTTCTACAACCTCACCTTTTCTCTTTTCCTTCATTCTATCCTCAAAGCATACTTCTACAATATTTTCTCCTCCTTTTTTTCCTACATACACAACTATGAAAAAATTTGTTCCTTTCTTCTTTGGAATTTCTTCAAACAATCTCCACACACTCTCAAAGCCTTAATAACACAAATCTTCAAACCCTTAGGTTTTACATATGTAAACTGTCTCACATTCAGTGATTTGTTTACAAATATTCAACACTTCCAGGTTCTATTGAAAACTACCTCACACTTGGTGATCTGTTCACAACCAAAAGAGCTTCAGGTCCTCAAATCCTCCAAGTAATTCTTCTTTCAACTTGCAGATACATTTTCAAGAAAAATTCACACACACACCAACCTCTCAGGTCTTGGTGCAAACGACCTCACATTCGATGCTCTGCCTGCACACTTAGGAACTCCTACTTTGATACCACTGATGTAAGAGGAAACACAAGCTCAAAATAATTTACAAACACCTTCTCAAATAAGATATATTCTCCCTTCAACCAAACTGAAAATGAAAATCAGATTTCAAAGGAATTATATTCAAAACCCCAAAAATTCACTATTTGCATGCCACACTATATTATTACAACAACAAATAGAAAATTAAATTAAATAATCCAAACAAAACCCAGATGGTGTAATATGACTAGTAAATTATAAAAACTCAAAAAAAACATGGAGACATGCATAGGAAACAACTCCATAATTGTGTCTCAAAATGGGAAAAATACATTGTTTTCTCATAAAATTTGCAATACATGTGTTTATTACAAGTGCATAAGCTTGATGGCTTTATAATAAACCTCTAGAAATATGATATAACACCATCAAACCTGAAATATGTGCTTAAAAAACAACCTTCCTTCAACAATCTGAAATTTCACCTCATTTGGAGCTCCCAACCTTCACTTGCACTGTGAAATAGACTAGCAAATTTTCTCTCTTCATTTTGGACATTTTAAAAAAATCAACAATGGATTTAAGGCTTTGTTTTCTACTGCAACACACTACCAAACCTGTAAAAACATGACTCCAATCTACCCAAGAAGAAATTGCTACACCCTAGGAGAGACTTCTCCAAACATCTGGAAAAGCAACCTATGAATTTGACAAGCTAAGACTTAAATATTGCATTCAACCTTAAAGCTCTCCTGTAACTCCTCATTTTCCACAACCCAACCTACTAAAAATCCTAATGAAATACATTAAATGAACATATTAAAATTTTTAAAAGGCATCTTGGAACCACTTTCATGAAACTTCCAAAATTGGTTGACAACTCAGACTCCCACTCCACTCAACATGACCCAGAATAGCAAAAAGCAGACAACTCAATTTTAGGCACCCATTTTTTTAATTTTTAGCATTTATGAAATAATGTAAGAGTTATGGAAATTTTTAACTCCCAAATCTCACGCCCAATAAGGTATTTTTTAATTTCAAGTTTTAAAATTGCCTCCTTAATTACCTTAGACACCAAAAATTGTAACATTAATAAACACCAATTTATTAATATATTAATTGGCCAAATATTACAAGTTACTTCTCCAAATAAATAATTACCAAAACTTAAGAAAATTAAAATTAAAAATGCATTATTTTGGTTGATGCAAGATTGCTCTCACAACCTAGGATGCTTCTACATCAACACTACAGTTTATAGGGGGGCTACTCGATTCCTTTAGTCTAAAAAAAAATAAAAAAATAAATTTAGAGAATAATTTGTTAAGGAGGAATATATAAAATAATTTTTAAAAATATAAATATTTGGAGTCTAATCTCATGCATCTAGATCTCTTTATTGGAAACGTTTTTCTCTCAAAAAATGTCTTCTTGTTATCCTCTCTCCTATTCTCTTTCACCTTCCTTCCTCTCTAATTTCATTCAACATTTCTCCCCCTACCACAATTTTTATGAATCAATTTATTACCAAATTTTTCTTGAGTCCTAGATCTTTTGTGCACTTATGCCTTACTTTTCCCATCACATATAACTAATCTAATAAATATTTGTATGGGTCTTCATTTTTCAATCATACCCAATTGTTTCCTTTTGTTGTCCTTGATGTGCCTATTGTGTGTTGGTAGTTGCTAAGGTCTCAAATGTTCTAAGTGTGAAGTTTTTATGTTCAAATTTATAAAGGATTGTGCTTATGTCATATTTTTAGATTTTTCTTTCTTTGTTTTCCTCTCTTCTCAACTCCATTGTTTCCTTTATTCCTATCAGGATATCAAACTTCCCCATATTTAAATACCTTTCATTTGTTTACAACCTTTTCTCCTTACCTTTGTCACTGTATCAAAATTTATCTTACCTTCATGATTTCTTATCAAACCATGATTCCCCACCCTTTGCACTAAGTTTCATTTTTAAAAGTTGCAATTTTAGCCATCCCTTTACTTGATTACCTCTTCCTTGGTATTCCCAATCCCCAACCTCCAACATTTTCCTATGTATCAATTTTTAAAGTCAAAGATGTGGAAATGCCTCTAGTATGGTACAAGGTATGAATTATCCTCAAACCCTAATACCCAAAACTTTTTACTACAACATCTTATTGATATTTTTGGTTCAAATATACTCCAATTTGCATGCCTAGATAGATAAATTCCTTGGTATTTATTGTTCTTGGCTCTAGATAACTTCCTTTATATAACCTTTCAAAGTTAGAGATGTAGATGTGCCCTTACCTATTTAAATAAGCATAAATCATTGCTTACTCTCGATACCCAATCCAAAAAAAAATATGGGTCATGAGGTATCCCTGATTCCTGACCCCCAAAACTCTAAAACTCCCATGTTTTGCATTGTTCATTCCTACCTACCTTCTCACATTACCCAAGTCACCATTGATGACCTAATTGGGATAAGGGGTGGTTGTGTAGCAGACCTTTATTCTTTTGGTTATGAGAGTCTTTCTAACTAAGTCATTTGCTTCCATGATCTCTATTATCCTTTCAAGTAAAAATGCTGAAATTCATTTTTATCCTCATTAATTCATCAATTAATTCCTCGATGAGATGTCCTCCCACAATCCCAATAAATTCTTTAATAATGATAATAGGAGAAAAAAATGTTAAGATCCTCCCAAAAAGTACAAAGAGTAGCCTTAGTGAACCCTTCCATCTCAATCATGATCCCAACAACCACATCTTTTCTCATGATTAATTTTTACTTGCACACTTTCAATATCTTCATTTTATGTTTAGTGGTGTCGAACTATTCTATGTGCACCTCTGAGTTATCACCTTGAAATACATTCTTTCTCTTTAGCTCTTTGAATGATACCATGTCCATTTTATATAATGAGGGCAAGTGGTCCTCTAATTGCATGAGTTCTTGATTTGAAAATTCTTCAAACTCATTCATTACATTGGCCCTCATCACTCACCTTATGGTATAACTAGATTACCTTCTTGATAAGCCTACTTCATTTTCATTTCAATGAATTTATCTAGTTATTAGTAGCACTAATCACTCCACCTAAATATTTATTATGGTTATCTTTGCCTAGATTTTAGATTCATAAGTGTAGGGGAGCTTGCATCAATAGGGCTAATGAGGTACCCTATATATGCCTTTAGCTTATGAGATCTAAGTTCTCTATTGGTTTTAACATCTTTGTCCATTACAATTATTACATTAGATACTATATTAGTAATAGAATTTATTTCTTCTTCCTTGATTTGGTGTCCTTGGTGAACTATTTGAACTTCATAATTCCCAAGTTTCATATCTTCCTCATCCTTGTCTACTAAGGTATTTGTAACTTGTAAAAATTTGGACCCTTGTACATATACTATAATTGCTAATATTTTATTTTCTCTCTTTTTCTTTGGTTGATCTTGGAAAACCTCTAAAAATTTAGAGGAATCCTCTATTATAGATTTGTATTCTTTTTTCATTTTCTAAACTATGGTGTTTAACCACATTGGTATACCGACATCTTTATAAATTTCACCTAATTAAAATTTAGTAGATGTGATTGTATTCTAGGAGGAGAAATGGTGAGAGATAGTAGAGGAGGAGTGAGAATTCTCCTTGAGATTATATCTAGAGAAGGAGGAGGTGAAGGTTAAAGTAGCTAAGCTGGGATATAAGAACCAACCTCAAAAGATGATGTATACCTTGAATTGTGCTTTCCTTGGGAACTTCTTTAAAGACTAAAATATCTTTCTAGATTGATTATATTATTGCCCTTCCTCCATTATATCATCCTTCTTAGTGGATGTATAACACTAATACATAGAGGGGAAGACATTAGATTTGATGGAAATAGAAACAAAGGAGGAGAATTAAGTTGAGAAGGGACAAGAGGGGTGGGTAGAACTTGAGTAACTACATTTAATCCTTGAGTAGGAGTATATGATCTAGTATGTGCTATTATCTATAATGGGTCTTCATAAATGGGTTTTTATTCTTCATCCACTACAATCCTCACATTTCATGTCTCTACTTTATTCTTCTTGACTTTCCTTTACTCAGTAGTAGTAGTAGAAGATTATCCTTGTACCTTCCTTTTTTAAGGATCTTTAGAAAGTTTATATTATTATGGGTGTAGGTCATCCATGAGATAGGGATTCCTCAACCACCTCCTTGTTCTAATAGTAACTAATTTTATCATATTTATAATGCAATAATCCTTAATTATTGATAAATATATCATATCTAATGGCTAATTTTGGATCATGTTCTTATTATATGAAGATTCCAAGATATTGAAATCTTTGTGCATTGTCTTGGAGACATTTTTCAACTTACACCCCTTGATTAATGGAAAAAAAATCATGCAATGGTCTCTTATTCTTAATTCATGCTCATCAAGAGAGTAATCTAAAAAATATTTAATTGTCATTAAATGCACAAAGAATGACCCAATCAAAGGTCTAATTCTCTCAATATAATCAAATCTATCTCTAATATAATAAATATGCATGTTTAGATGATTCATATCAAGTTCAATAGATTTAGCATTACGGGTGCTAGAACATGAATACTCACCCACCTTGATGGGGAAATAAATTATAGCCTTTTTCTTGTTATCTATTAATATCTAAATCTCAATCATCTGCTTGCAAATTTCCAACAATATTATCTTATCACTTTGATATTTGGATATCTCATAAGGTGCTTTGTTAAATCCAACTATATCGATGTATGAGAAGGTTTTGAACTTGATGAAACACTTCCCTAAGAATTATGTTAATTCTATTTCTTCGTTAGGTAGCTTCTTATCATAATCATTCTCTAAACATCTTATTATAGCAAAGGTGAAAGAATCATTAACTCTATTATAGTGCTTCCAACTTTCTTTCACTTCTATTAGGGAATAATCATCATATATTCTAGTTTCACCTACTTAAATAGTTCCCACCTAGTTCAATCCTAAAAATTTGGCTTGAAAAGCCACAAGGTATACCATAAGGTTCTATGAAAGTTAGTAGTTTCTATCACTTTTGATAACCACTCATGCATCATATCATTGATGCTAGTATCCTAATTTATTATTTTATCATTTCAAATATGAAGGATGAAATAACACATCCAAGGGTAGAAGTCACTCAAATTGGGAAATCCAAACACATTTCCTATTAAAGTGATGGAATCCTTTGGGTCCTCCTAAAATTTACTTATTTGGAGGATTTTGGCCATCTTTATGGTTGATTTTCTCCTACATGGGATGAGGGTATCATTTACAATACTTTGGAAATGTAGTTATCATATTTTCTAAGGGATTCCTTCATACTCACTTTATCATATGTAACATAAATAGAAAGTCCAAACACTCTCAATTACTTCAATATCGATATCTAATATAAGTTACCCTATGAGGCCAAATCCCTTCTTTATTCCTAGTTGTATGTTTTTACACATTCCAAAACCAATTTTGTTGCTTGTAAGGAGATGAAGAAGGTAGTAGTTTGTACCAATATTTACTTAGCTATACATTGGTCCATGAAGTTTATATCTACATCTACATTCTCCCTTTTTAAGAATTCTTGGATATTAACATGATCTATATTTATATCACCAATATTATTCCATTTGGAGGAAATTTTGGAAGCCACCTAATTTCATTTGAACTTGTATTCCATCTCATTTTGAGGCACCTACCCTTCTTACATTTTTTGTTAGACACACAAGAAATTATTTGTATATTCATCTAGGAAAAAATTCATTCAATTTCATGCTAACTATCTATTGTATTAATCCTTTTAAAAGAAGTTGGCTCGACTATCATGAAAGAAACATGTAATCTTGAAATATGCAATTTTTTCCCTCAAAATAACTAGCATAGAACTAAGAAACTTATTATATAACCTAGGGAAATAAATCTTAAAAAAAATTGAGTTCATGGATTGGGATACCAATAAATAATTACTCTAAATGAGGGAATTTTTATTGATGAGATATAAATATTTATCATTATGTCATGATTAGACTTCAAACTTACCACTAATAAGGTACTCTATCAAGAAAACCTTGAAAGTCTAGATTTTAAAGATATAACTATGATTTCTAATGCGATTGGACTTTGGAGTAACCCTTAACAAGGTGCCACAATACGAATTTAATATGACATGTATGGAAATCACATACAATCCTACCTATTTGATGAGATTATTCCCACAAAGTCTCATGGGGCCAGTCCTAGATTGGTTCACACATGTGCCTCCAGGGATTAGAACATGGGGGGAATTGGCTGATAAATTCATTAATCACTTTACTTTTAACATTGAAAGTGATGTAATCCTTGAAAATTTATGCACCGCTAAACAATAATAAGGGGAGTCACTTACCTCATTTTACCAAAGATGGAAAAGTATATCTAGCAAGTTTCCTTGTCACATCCCTAAGAAACAACTAGTCACCATGTTTGTGGAAAACCTTAATGTAGAAACGATGACTCATCTTCACATCCAATTTTGCATGACTTTTGATGAAATCCTTGTGAAAAGTGTCCTTATTGAAAAGGGTCTTGTCGCAAAGGGACTAGTCAAAGTACACAAAGAGACCTCAAAGCCTAATATTGACAAAATAAATGTTTGGTCCTAAAAAAAAAATGTCACTAATGATGGAGTTGTTGATGCTAAAGTGATAAACAAAGGTCCTACCATTCATCTCAAAGGTCCATCCACGTTAAACACATCAAGTAAACAAACACAAGGTCAAACATTGAACACAATCCAAAACAACCAACAACACAGAGGTCCTCCACATTCCAAGAGAACATACACCCCATTGGGTGAACCCATCGAATCAATCTTGCAATCCAATGTCATCCAACTATCATACATCAAAAACTATGAAACCTCATTGATCAAATCCGACTAGTGGAAAGAAAATGAATATTGTGAATATCATCATGGAAAAGGACATAAGATGTCTTCATGTTGTACACTCAAAAATTTCATTCAAAACCTCATTGAACAAGGAATCATTTCAGTAGAAATTCATAGGGAAAGACAAATGCTAATCATACCATATTTAAAACTCCCTTGCAATATCACAACAAAGGAAAAGCCTCAAGTTTAGGGAATAAAAATACTGCCAATTATAGCATCGTCAAACATGATTATAGCACCATTATCCTTAACCTAAGAGCCTTTGACGATCATGTCGCCACTATTACCATAAATAAGAAAAGCTCAGATTTTTTTGTCATCTTTCACAGAGCCAAGATAACTCTTCTAGGACCTCCTTCTAATCCACAACTGAAAAGCCAGTACAATCTCCTAAAGCATCTAGGGAAGATTCCTACATAAATTTATATCTTGGAGCTCCTTCGCACATCCCCTCAACATAGAGCTATCCTTGAAAAATCCTTGCAGGAAGTGTGCATACCCGCCAACCTATATGTTAATGAATTTCAGGCCATGGTTGGATACCTAGCTATGCCTCATCATGTCACCTTCTTTGAACAAGACTTTTCTGCACAAAAGCCAGATCATAATGATGCCCTACACCTTGAAATCTGCGTTAATAAACATAAGATCATACGAGTCATAGTAGACGATGGAGCAGGTCTAAATATTTTCTCCCTAAAATTGGTAAAAGCATTGGGATACTCTGAGAACTGCATAGATGAAACCAAGAAAATTGTTATTAAAGCCTATGATGATGTTGATCATTCGTCTGAAGGATTAATTTCACTTCCCATAAAAGTTAGTCCATCTATGCAGAACATAATGTTTCATGTATTGGATCTGGATTTACACTACAACCTTCTCCTTGGCTGCCCATGGACTCATGCCATGAGGGCCATACAATCCACATACCACCAATGCCTCAAGTTTCCACATAATGGCATCAAAATTACTATTCTTGGTGATCCCAATCCCTTTTAGTATTGCACTAACCTAAAAGGAACTGTTGAGCGCCAAGTGCCCATAAATTGAGAGGGCCCATCTTCCACCTCATCCCACTACATTGATCCATCCAACCTTGTCAAATCAACCACTCCATTCACCCCACCATCCAAACCTAAAATCTAAATTCAAGAAAAAAGATGCAGAGAATGCAACATGAAGAGTCTCTTTTGCATTGGAAAGTTACCTAAATCACCAAAGTCTTATGGAAAGATGCATCCCATACATCCTAAGTTTATCATCCACAATCCTCTTACCACTTTCACTAAATGGGGGGAGTTAGCAAAATAATCTTTGGATGACAACATTTACACATGGTTATATAAAGAAGAGGAGGACATATAACCTAAGCAGATGCAAGTTGACCAATATCCAAAAGGGTTCCTCTTGATGAAGCAACGAGGTTATGATGGACATAGAAGCCTTGGTCTAAACAAAAAAGGAAAGTTGGAACCCTTACTGCCTCCTAAATTACTAAAGTATCAAGGGTTAGGGTTTTTATTAGTAAAAATGACTATCGAGGGTACCTTGTTACCTTCAATTGAGATTATAAATGCTTCAAATGAAATCAAGACATATGATGATTATTATTTTTACTCTAATTATAACCTATGGGAATTGGATTTGGAATCCAATAGATCTATCAGTAATTATAACCTTGATGAAACATTTAGATTACCTGGGAGCCTACTTTTGAAGAAAGATTCAACCAAATGTTTAAAATTAGTCCCTCATAAAATCCCCACCAAAAGGTCCCCTTTGGTAGAGGGTAGAGGGTAGAGGGGTTTAGGGTTTAAGGTTTAATGGTTTAGGGTTTACAGTTTAGGGTTTATAGTTTAAGGGTAGAGGGTTTAAGGGTTTAGGGTAGATGGTATAGGGTTTAAGGGTTAAGGGTATAGGGTAGAGGGTTTACGGTTGTGTGTAGGTGTTTAAACTAAGTTAGAAATATAAAACTAAAAGTAAATGCAACAAAGAAAACAAAAACAACACCTCAATGATTAGGTCTAGTTGAATCTAAGTAAAAAACAACAAAACAACATGAAAATGATATACCTTGTTGCTTGCTTAAATTGTTGATTTGGTTGGCCCTTGATAGTGTTTTGATGTATGCTCTTTGATGACAATGTGATTGCAATAATGGAGGTATTTGAATGATGGAATATGGTAGGTGAGATACTAATGGCTAATATGGGTTGAATGCAAGAATGCAAGAATGCAAAATGGCTTGAGTGACTTGAATGCTTGAATGCAATAATCTCAAAACTCTAACTTCTAACTTTAGGCCAAGGCTCTCCATTTAAAGAAAAATGGATGGTTGAGATTGATCCACCATGGAAAAGATGAAGGGCTGTGGTGAGTTGAGGAATTACAAGCCCTCACATCTTTACATATGGATGGGGTGATCCCACAATACTGGTTTACAATTTTTGGGCAAACTAGACATTGAACCGATTTTTTTAAAACTAAATCTTCACTTTCGGGCTCCTATAGCGACTAAACCACGAGGAATTTGAAGATGATGAAAACTAGTGATTTGTGAAGTTTTTTCTATAGATTCTAAATATATTGTTTCAAAAAAATTCAAATCAGATTGCACTTCTTTTTCCACCTCCTTCGAAAACTAGCTTTTAAAAAAAACAACATTTTTATGGAGTGACGCTCACCGTATACAACACAACTTTTTTTGTATGAAGGATAAAATTATAATTTTTTCAAATTTAGATTTTTAACTATGATATCTAGCACTTTCATTTGGTTTCACAGTGTTTTATTAAATATTTTTTTCTTAATCAAGTTTCAAAGTCAAACCAATTACAATTGAAACATAGGTGAACTATATACAACATAACTTTTTCTGTATGTATCAGAATTCAAATATATATTTTTTTAGTGGATCAAGGACATCAATACCCAAACTAAAAATATATTTTTTAAAATTATTTTTATAATATGCTATTTTTCCACATGTGCAGAACAAAGAGCTTGATTTTCGGTGAAAAACCTATGTTTAATAAAACTAAAACAACACATACACAATCAAACCAAAACATATTAAAATTATATTTTTTGGAAAGCTTGTTCTGAGGACTACCATGATCATTTCAAATAAATTTTAAATTAATTCATTTGATCCCCCAAAAGGTAAATCAAAAGTGATTTTTATCAGCATTTTGATAGGTGTAAAGGAGACTCCGTTGTAGGTATGGTTTAAAACTAGCAGGGTTCTATCTAAGGGGGTTTGATCTAAGATGGTTTGATCAAACCCTCTTCAATTGAAATCATTAAAATGGAAATTTTTAAGGCTTAAATCATTATATTTTCTAAAACTATGCGATTTCAGCAAATATCAGAATCTCCCAGAAATTGTAAACCAGCTTTGTGGGATCACCCGACTCAGGTGAGATGGAAAAGGACAAGGTGAAATGGAAAAATTCATGTGGTCCCAAGGTACTTGCAAGTACCTTGGGATTGGAGAGGATTTCCTCAAAAAGTAATTCCTTGTTCCCAAGTGGGGCTGAAAGTGACAAGTGAGGACTTTTAGAAAGTCCACTCTTGTCACCATGGGGATTGGAGAGGGTATTGGAGAAATAAACATGTATTTTTAATTCACATGCTAGAAATAACCCAATGGATAAGACAAGGTTATCTTAAAGGAGGTCCTTGTCCCATGTACTTGATGTGACCTATGAGAGGTCATGGGGAAGAGAAATGCATGGGGGAATAAGAGTGAATTTTTAATTCACATGGGGAAGAGGCCAAAATTGATTAGGTAAGTACCATGAAAGGTTGACTTAAGGACATGCTAGAAAAGGTAAGTGATTAAGATTAAGTTTGTGCAAACAGGTGATTAGGAAAATTAATGAAGATTAGAGGCAAGTGGCTAAATATGGAGGATGTGACCTTAATCCTAATTAAGGATATGCACATCCTAATCAAGGATTAATTAGATTAATCCAGATTAGTGAAAAGGCTATGGAGGATGGGACAAGGAGAGAGAAAGAATGAATTTAAAATTGAAGAGGATAATTGACTAAATTAAATAAATTGATTTATTTATTTAATTTAGAGAGGAAATGGTAAAGGATAAAGTATTTAATTAAATACTTTTAGAAACCTTAGAGGAAGGGGATAATATCAATTAAATATGTCATTTAATTAATATAGATGAATTAGACAAATAAATGATAGGACTTTGACCATATGGGATTGGTCAAATTTGGATGTCTACATTTTTCCCCTCTTTGAAATATTGTTAGAATAACAGTGTTTTGAAGAAAAATAAAATGTAGATGACTCTATAGAGGAAGCAATTAAAAAAGAGATGCCTTGGCATGGGAGAGGTTGTGTGAGCTCCTCAAACAGAGGGGAGTGAAGGGAGATACCCCAATCATGTGGGAAAATGACCGAGGAGGTATGGATGGATATGGTAGGGTATGCCCCTTCGAGAGGGCAGTTGGGGAAAAAAAAGGGCCACGGGTGAATTCTCGATATAAAGAAGTAGAAGGTACTATTGGATAGAGCTCGAAAAACCATGAAGATTGGATTTTGAACATATGCATGGGGTACAAATGGTGGCCTCAGGAAGTTAGAGGATTAAATGAAAGGGAAAAAATTTAAATAAAGGAAAAAATACCTTTTATTTTAAAAAGGGGTAAAAGGGGGGAAGTTATAAATAGTAATTTTATAGTTACTATTCCTCATTTGCATAGTTGGCAGTTGAGTGAGAGAGAGAAGAGGAGAAGAAAGAGAGAAGGAGAGAAGATGTTCAAGGATTACGATGATGGCATCATCCACTGAGGAGATGAGGTACGGAGTTTCTATGTTGAGTGCACAGTCCCACGCCAAGTTAGGCTCAAAACCCTCTTTGTGATTTCTAGCATTTTATGATGTATTTTTAAGTTATCATGCTAGTTGAAAACTTGGGTTTGGGAATAGGGGTAGGGTAGAAAAATTGGTAGAGGATGAAAATCAATTTCTGCCACCGGGTAGGAAGAAACAACAATTAGTTTTGGGTGAAAAAGGGGGTTTATTTTAACAAAAAACCCAATTAGATTAGAGGAAAACAGGGTTTGGCTGCCCACATAAGGGTGGCCGCACCCTAGGAAGGGCAACCATGCCCAAACGATGGGCGGCCCTACCCAAGAAAGGGAAGTTGCCCACTTGTGAGGGGTAGTCATGCCCTGACACGAGTGGCCCCACCCTCATAGGGGCAGCCTCACCCCCAAGGGCAGTGGCGCCCCAAGGGGCAGCCCCACCCTTAAGGGCGATGACGCCTCGAGGGGTGACCCCACCCTAAAGGGACGGTCGCATCCCAAAAGGGAAGGCACCAAGGGCAAAGAAGGGGGGCCAAGAAAGATAGACAAAAGAGTAAAGTGTTGGAAAGACAAATATTTGAAAGGGGGACAACTTAGGAAAATTATCCCGAGAAGGAGTGAAGAAAAAGTTAGTGCAAAAAGAACCCGGCGCCGGGAAATTTAATGAAGGAAAGGATTTGGTGACTGACAGATTGTGTGATGTGATTGTAGTGGTTTGATAGCTTGCAAACATGAGAGAGGAGATCAGAGGTGATGGAGGTGACACGCGGGTGATGATGGGAGCGGATCATCAGGCTCTGGCCCAGGTGGGGCTGTTGCATATGTTGGGGTATCCATCCATCAGAGCGCATCAAGTGATGCTAACAACCCTGATCGAGTGTTGGGATTTAGCAACCTAAAATTTCCATCTCCTGATAGGGGAGATGAAAGTGACGTTGGAGGATGTCTGGTGGATATTGAGGCTTTTGATAGCAGGCCGCATGGTGAGTGCGATGAGATCAGAGGGAGAGGTGTTGGATTAGATCGTGTGGGTCCTATTTGAGCGAGAGGACCTGTCTGTGCAGAAGAAGGGGCTAGATGTAGATAAATTTTTGGATTTGAGAGTACCATCATTACCATTATACCTATGCGAGTTGATCAGCGAGATACTCATACTGGATAGGAGTGGTCGATTCTGCAGCCTCAGCTACATGGAGGTGATTTGACATATTATCGAGGGGAAGGAGGGAGAGTTTGCATGGGGTCCATGCATCCTGGTACAGTTATAGAGGGATATGCATGTGATATGATACCAGGAGGGACTCAATGTGTGCCATATGATGTTGCTTTAGGTATGGGCATGGGAGCACATTAGTGTGACTAGACCAGATGCAGTGAGAGTGGGACATGAGGATATGACATTGCCAGTGGTGTATTGGTATGGGGCATAGTATGACTAGGTGTTTCGATATCAAGGCTTGGAAGATTTAGATGGATGGAGGAGGTTATTTGATGATCTGGAGGAGGAGATAGTGTGGAGGCCGTATATGACATGGTACTTTACGAAGTGGAAGGAGGATAAGGTGAGACATAGGAGAAACTTCTTGACTCAATGTTATATAGTCGGGAAGGAGCCTTGGATATTAGAGTCATATAGGCCAGACCGAGTGACGAGGCAGTTTGGGTTGATACAGGATATTCCACGTACAACTGAGAGGTTTAGACATATTTCACGAGAGCGACTGTGGGGGAGCTGATTCCACCAAAGTTTATGCGAGAGCACTAGGAGACACTGGAGCATGATCTAGTGACTTATCTAGGGAGGGCTGGAGGGCTAGTAGATGCAAGGGTGACTATTAGATATGTAGCATTGTTCACACGACATTGGCCCATATGGATTACACTGGAGGAGCTGATCAGGGAGGCATTAGGATTCAAACCAGGGGATGAGATCAGATTGGCAAGATAGGGGAGAGGGAGAGGGAGAGGGAGGAGGCCAAGAAGAGAGCCAAAGGCAGGCAAGACAGGAGAGCAACAAAGGAGAGGGATAGGGACATCCATAGTAGAAGGAGAGCAACCAGGAGCAACTATTGCAGGAAGAGGTCAACAACAAAGAGTGCCAGAGGCAGGCATAGTAGGAGGACATCAAAGGAGAGTGCCAGAAGTAGCTAGAGTAGTATATCTGCAAGAGGGAGGGTAGGGGGAGGATGAGGAAGGAGGTCAGCGGAGGTTAGGTAGGAGGAGGAGGAGATGGAGGGTGCGGGTCAAGCCCAAGGAGGAGAGACATGAGGCAGAGGTGATGGGGGAGAGGCAGGAGACTGAGGTGATGGACATAGGAGATGAGGGAGGGCAGAGGAGATGGATATGGGCATACATGAAATTCGTCCATTGGCCATGATGTTGTCGATAGCAAAGGATCTATCCACATGATTGAGAGGAGCCAAGGGGAGATTACATATCACCGAGTAGAGGTTGAGAGACTCATAGGTGGCGAGGAGTAGATTGGAGGCTGAGGTGATAAGGTTACGAACTTAGATAGCATAGAGTGAGAGAGAGTTCTGAGCGATGGTCGATGCAGTGTTGCATCATGAGATGGAGATGCAGAGGGAGGGAGAGAGGCTGCAAGCTGAGATAGATGAGTTGTGAGCAGAGGTGAGCGAGTTACAAGAAGAGGTGACTTGTTTGGAGGGAGAGGTATCAAGGGATCTTGAGGCAGGGAAGGCAGCAAGATGGGAGAGAGACAGACTAGAGGTGATGGTGATGATACTACAGGTAGGAGGTCATCGAGAGTTTGGAGGAGGGGTAGGGTAGATATCAGTAGAGATGCTGGCGGAGGTAGAGCGGGATATGGAGGATTTGAGGAGGCAGGTAGAGGGACAGTTGAGAGAGTGGAGGGAGTTGAGACAGGAGTGAGATGAGGTTTGGAATAAAGTTTAAGTGGCAGAGGAGACAGTGGGAGATATGGGATAGATGCAAGAGAGGGAGGAGACCATGACGACTTGGGTACATGCGATGGAGATAGAGAGGGATTCCTTACAGACATAGATATAGGTTCTGTAGGGGGAGAGGATGTAGCAATGGCACGGATACAGGTTATGGAGAGAGATGCAACATAGGGGCAGGCATAGGAAGCACAGGGTGGTGAGGTCAGGGTAGAGGTTCAGATACTGCAGGTATAGGTACATGTTATGTAGGAGGAGAGGGACAAATCCATGGATCAGGTGTTGTAGATGGGAGTGGAGATTGAGGAACTTCGGTTAGCATGGGGTGCCTAGGCATAGGAGAGGAGTTCCATTTGTGGATATCAAGACAAGTATGGAACAGAGCAGGTCTCAGCCAGACATCAGGTGGGAGATTGTGAGGAGTATATGAGAGAGGCGAGCTACTATATGTGTGCCTATTACTTGACAGTGATAGATCCAACACAACGAGTACCCGCCTATGTTCGAGCAATGCCATAGATGCCAATGCCATCCTAGTCAGTAGGGACACATACTTGGGAATATAGTAGCATGAGAGAGACACCACCGTGTAGAGGGCCAGTGTCGGAGTCACCACAAAGGTTGGATGCAGGCAGCTCATGGTTTAGAGGATCAGAGGGATAAGATCCTAGTTATTGATAGGTATAGGATGGGATTCAGTATGAAGTAGCAGAGATCATAGTTGAGTCATAGCTCTGTACTCGTATTTTATTTGATGACATATATGATGGATATGTTTTGTGATGTATATGATGGAAATTATTATGGATGATGTGATGGACATTGTATTTTTTTTGTGATTTTTGATATGATATGTGAGAACCCTTATTGACATTATATGATGTATGTGATGGATGATATACTTATGCATATGTATATGTTTATGGTTTTATTGTGGATGATTATTATGATGTGATGTATGGATATGCCTATAATGATCTATGCAGGATGCCTAACATTTATGATGCAAGATGTGATGGATGATTATGATTGTATTTATGTATGATGTCTAATTCAGGATGAGATGGATGGATTTATCATTTTATATGCCATGGATGTGAAAATGAACCTAACAATGTGTGATGTAGGGGACAATGCATAGGAGATGTTAATGATATGAACTAAAGTGAATATTCCAATGCAATGGAGTAATAATGAAATGAATTTTAATATGTATAGAATAATTAATTAAAATTAACCTACACAACTTAAAAAAATGAATATGCACAAGGAATGCAACTTAGTGAATCTAAAAAATGGGATGAGGATGCAACTAGATGCTAATAAGTAATGTGATCATAAATGTAAATAAGGGCCTGCATAATAATGGAAGCAAGGGAGGTGATGAGTTTGCAACCACACCTATCAAGAACCATAGGAATCTTGAGGAGAAGGGGGAAGATGGAGGGAATCACCGTTTGCACAACTAAAATCCTAAGTCATGGGTTGGAGGAAAAAGGTATGGAGGATATGTGAATGCAATGGTGGAGAAAATGGAATGAAATCCTAATGCAATTTTCCATCATCGGAGCATTGATTTTTTCTATAGCATAAGACACTAGGTACCATGGTATGTGGACCAAGGTGGGTTAGTGTCAAATGCATAAACAAACACAACAAACAAGAAGGCTATCCCAACACCCCAAAGTCACGATGAGTTTGGTCAGGCTAGGTATTGGGATAACCACAAGCATAGAAGGATGTCCCAGCATAACACAAGACCTCAGGGGTCCTGGTGGGTACTATGTGGGACAACCAGGAAAACAACAAACAAAAGAAGATTCAAGATGTGTCTCTATGTAAACTAGTCAAAACACACCACAATATGATAGATCATGGTAGCCCTGACGAGTGATGATAGGGAGCTCAAATGAGAAACATAAACCAAAAGCATCAAAATATTGTAATCAATTTCAAAACGTCCTTTGGCATAGGATCGAGATGATGGATGCGGTTGATGAGGTCTGTTAGGAAGGATACATACTATTGAGACCAAAGATGGATGCTAAACTAAAAGATTGATAATGACGTAGGATATTCTAAAACTGATTAAATCTTGTGACATAAATGGTTTCCATTTGTGAAGAACCAGCTAGATAGGGACATACATGATAACACGACACAACACACAAGACTGGAACACCCTAAAGACCTAGGGGCTTGGGGGTTGATCAAGGATCAACCTTGCTTACATGAAAGCGTAGATTCCTCATAGTTCAAGAAAAGACCATGGATAAAAAAAGAAAGAGGACAATGGATACAGATGGTGGAGGAAAAATAGACCGAAAAAAATGGCAACGATGAAAAGAAAAGAAACACAAAATAAAGCAAAGCCCCGAGGGTGGATCAAATGATCGACCTTGCATATGTGCAAGCATAGAGGCAACGTAGTTTGAAAAGTATGAAAGACCAACGATGGATAAGAGCGAAAAGAGGACAATGGAGACAGATGATGAAGTACAAAAAAGATGGTAGATCAAATGATTAGCCTTGCCTATGTGAAATAAAAGGGGCAACATAGTTCGACAAGGACAAAGAAAGATGGGGAAAAGACAAAAAACTAGACAGGAAATAGCCAAGAGGTGGATCAAGTGATTGGCCTTGCCTACGTGAAAGCGTAGGGGAAACGTAGTTCACCAAAGACAAGATGGGATCTAGATGAAGACCGACATGATGAATGATCCTAGATGGAGATGACCAAGGCGACGAGACAACACAAGCTCAGATTAGGATAAAAGCTCAGGATGATAGATAGCGGATGAAGTTCATCCAATTCTCAACCAAAATATACCAAGCGACCAGATGATGCAAGCGGATGGAAGGATAGGATTGATAGGATGATGAGGATATGAGATCTGGATGGATAAATCATAAAGTAACTAGGATGTGAGGTAGATAATTATCAAGCCCTGCACGAATGGTGCATGTTTCTAGGTTTTCACCAATCGTAAGTATTCAAGGTGCCACCAAGGGTGGTTTTCACCATAGGAAAAATTATTTCTCTTTACTATTTTTTGGATTTTTTTGTATTTTTTTGGTTTTTGATAGGAAGGATACCCTAGCCGACCTAAGTATAAAACTTCTTCAAATGCATGATATTGATGGGTTCTTCTAGGGGCTCTCCTTAAAGTGTAGACAACCGGTATGCTCCAGAACCATATTTTGTTGAGATGATGTAAGGGCCTAACCAATTTGCTTCGTATTTTCCCTTCTTATCCCGGTCTTCCTGATTCTGCTGATTTTCTTTAAGGACTAAGTTGCTAACATTGAAGTGACGAGGGAAAAATTTCTTATTGTAGCTTCTCTTGAGATGATGTTGATAGGCTTGTAGATGGTTGTAGGCTTTGATCCATTTTTCATCCAGGAGTCCCAATTGAGCAATTCGTGCAACCCGGGTGTCTTCATCACTTATTAGATTCTTCAGAGATATGCGAAGTGATGTGATTTCAACTTCAATCATCAAGATAGCTTCAACACCATAAACTAGTGAGTATGGAGTGGTGCCAGTGGGGGTGTGGATCGAAGTGTGGTAGGCCTAAAGGGCAGGATGGAGGTGGAGATGCCAATCTTGAACAGTCCTGTTAACCATCTTTTTAATGATTTTAATCAAGGTTTTGTTGGTTTCTTCTGCTTGTCCATTACCTTGGGGGTAATATGGGGTAGACCAACGATGTTGGATATGATAAGGCTTGTAGAGGAATTTCATGCACTTGTTTTTGAATGGCTTTCCATTATCAGTAATGATGGTGGAGGGGATTCCATACCCACAAAGGATATCTAAACACCATTAATTTGGGTGAGTGGTATGGTTTCCACCCACTTAGTAAAGTATTTAGTGGATGTGATGATGAAAGTGTGACCATTGGAGGATGGAGGGTAAATCTTGTCGATCAAATCAAAACCCCATTGTGAAAATGGCCATGGTTTTTTGATGGGTTGTAACTCTTGCGTAGGAGCATGAATAAGATCTGCATGTTGTTGACAGGGAAGGCATCTCTTGAAAAAATTGAAAGAGTCATGCTCCATAGTAGGCCAGTAATATCCTGCTTTGAGAATCCTCTTGGCTAGGGCCATGCCATTAAAATGGGCCCCACAGATACCACTATGTACTTCTACCAATGCGGTGCGGGCTTCGGTCTCATTTAAACACCGGAGGAGGGTTCCATCATACCCACGTTGATAGAGCATATCACCTATGATTGTGTAATGGGTTGTGTGTTGGATAAATGATTTTGATTGGTTATGTGTGAGGTAAGAGGGTAAGGTGTTTTCATGGAGATAAGTGTAGATGTCTTCGTACCAAGGGGATTTAGGACCTACAATGTTGCATACCATTTCACTCTTAGGGATGTCGTATGCAGGGATTAATAGTTTCTCCATGAGGAACTCACATTTAGTACGATCTCTAGGCATGTCAAGGAGGGAACCAATGGTGGCCATGGCGTCAGCTAAGCTTTATTCTATACTCTAGGTATCTAATCAAATTGGATGAAGGTGAAGTACTTCTTGAAGTCATCTACCATACATTTGTATGGTAACAACTTATCATATTTTTTGAGGAACTCATCATTGACCTGCTTGATAACCAGTTGGGAGTCATCGAAGACTTGCAGGTGAGAGATACACCATTGGACTGCAATCTTAAGGCCTATGAGGAGAGCTTCATATTCAACAATGTTGTTGGTACAAGGCTAATTTGAATGACTTTGGTATGTAGTCACCTTGGGGAGTGACGAGCAAGACTCCTGCTCCTGATCCATTGTATGTGTGTGATCCATCAAAGTATAGTGTCCATGTGGTGGCTTCTAAAATTGCAAAGACCCCTTCATCAGGAAACTATGTTTCTAAAGGATAAGCATATACTAGTGGAGCATCTGCCAGTTGATTCACAATTACTTGTCCTTTGATTACTTTATGATCCACATACTCTATGTCAAATTCACTTAGCAGCATGACCCATTTAGCCATGCGGCCAGTTAGTGTGGTTTTGGATAACATATATTTGAGTAGATCAACCTTAAAGATGAGCTTGAATGGATGGCTAAGCATGTAGTGCTAGAGTTTCTATGAGTTGAAGACAACAACAAGGCAAGCCTTATCCATTAGGGAATAGTTGAGATATAACCTACTAAGGTACAACTGATGTAGTAAATTTCTCTTTCTTTGGATGACTCATCGTGTTGTGCTAAAAATGCCCCCAATGCCATGGAAGTAGCTGAAATATAAAGTAGGAGTGGTTTTCCCAGAATGGGTGGCATAAGAATAGGTGGGTGGGCCAAATATTCTTTGACTTGATCAAAGACAAGCTAACATTGTTGGTTCCACTTAAATGCAGTATCCTTCTTCAGGAGGTGCATGAACGACTGGCACTTGTCAGCTAGTTGAGCAATGAACCTTCAGATGGATTGGAGTTTACCTTGCAAACTTCTTAGCTATTTCAAATTACGAGGTGGAGGCATTTCCATGATTTCCTTGACCTTAGTAGGATCGACCTCTCTTCCTTTGCAGGAGACAATGAACCCAAAGAGTTTTTCGGAGGTGACACCGAAGACACATTTTTTTAGGTTGAGTCGTAGCTTGTACTATTCCAAGTGTTCAAAGATATTGTTGAGAATGGTAGGGTGTTCTTCCCTCGTTCTTGATTTTCCTAATAGGTCATCAATGTAATCTTTCATTATTATGTGGATGAGGTCATGGAAGATGTTTGTCATAGCACACTGATATGTTGCCCCTACATTCTTGAGGCCAAAAGGCATGAAATTATAATAAAATGTACCCCAAGGTGTTGTGAAGGTAGTCTTGTGTTGATCCTCAGGGGAAATCTTGATTTGGTTGTAACCAAAGAAACCATCCATGAGGGACAAAATCTCATGTCCTACGGTGAGGTCGACCAACATATCAATATTTGGCAAAGGGAAGTCATGATTGGGATGGGCTTTATTAAGGTTTTAGAAATCTGTACAGATTTTGATATCTCTGTTGGGTTTAGTGATTGGGACTATATTGGAGATCCAGTCAGAGTAGTCAATTGGTCAGATGAATCCTACCTCCAACAAATTTTCCAATTCTTTCTTAACCAGTAGAGCCACTTGAGGGTGCATTTTCCTGAGTTTCTGCTTGAAAGGTTTTACATCAGGGTGGACGTCTAGGTGATGTACCACCAAAGTAGGATCAAGGTCGGGCATGTCAAAATATGTCCAAGTGAAGTTGATGATTCCTTCTTTAAGGCGCTTGGTGATGGTAGAGTTTTCTTCTTCTGACAATGCTTTAGCCACATAGGTGATCTTGGGATTCTCCTCGGTTCCCAAGTTTACTGCTTGTGTTTCTTCGATCAAGATGAATGATCGACTAAATAGTTGAGTCCCTACAAGGGGGAGATAAACATCCCCATCTTCTAGTGCCTTGTCGAGGTTTTCACTAGTAGATATGCCCTTTGTTTTTACTTTTTCAAAGTCATAAAGTGCCTCAGGGAGGTTTTCACTGGGTGGCCCATTTTGATTTTGTTTCTTTTTATTTTTGTGGTTGGGGCGTTCATCTTCCCCCAATCCCATGAGGTGCACATATTGGTCCACTGAGGGAAAGGTTTTGGGAGGTGTGGTACCTTATAAGTCATAGTCTATAAGCTCAAGGTGTTTCATGGATAAGGTGATGGCGCAAATGGATAGGCATTCAAACATGGAAGGGAGGTCAATGTGATCAACGTCATCGTATGCATGTATGATGGACTCCTCCTCTGGTATGTCCTTGAGGGAACTTTCATCCACACTAACATTGTTAGAGGTACTATAGGATGAAATAGGACCCTTCTGTTCAGTATCATAGCCCAAGCCCATCTTCTTCGAATGTATAGAAGCTTCTATCGGTTGTCGCCTTCCTTGCTCTGCTACACCAAGGCCTCCCCCCTGATAGTTATGTTTTTTATAGAAACTTAGAAGGCCAAGGATAGGCCTCTTGGAAGTATTCTTTTAAGGGCAGAGATGGTTCAGGTTCCTCATGGTACACCCACTGGTTGATGTCATCTTCAGGTGCATCTTGTCATAATCCAAGAGAATTAAAAGTGCTAGACCTCATGTTTGGAGCATTGAGGGTGATTGTCTTCTCTTCATCTTTTGGAATAGATTGAGATGGTTGACCATATGTATGTGGCGAGGGTGGAATGGTTTCCATGTTCAATGTTGTATGCATTTCATAGTCACCACACCCCTTGTCAATGATCTGGACCTTAGTGATGGTGGAATTAGGTGTGGATGATGGAGTGGATGAAGTGGTGGTTAATGTGTTGGTGGATGGATGAGATGATGATGTATGAGATGCCCCCATTTCTACCCCAAGGCAGTAATGAGAATGGGGAAAGGAAGCCTCTAGGGAATGACAATATTCGAATGGTTGTGGGTCAACTTGTATAGTTACTTCCATTCCTTGAAATGGGAATTTTAGACATTGGTGATAGGTTGATGGGATGGCTTGCATAGAGTGAATCCATGGGCGGCCAAGAAGGATGATATATGGAAGTTCAAGGTCTAGAACATGAAACACAATGTATTGCACAATGGGGCCCACTTGAATAGGAAGACAAATAGTACCCTGAGAATCTCGTTTTGCGTTATCATATGCTTTAATGGTGATAACCTAATTATTTAGGTTAGCTTGGATGTATCCCACTTGTTGTATAAGCTTTAATATACAAAGATTTAGGGAAGATCCATTATCTACCAGTACCCTTTTTACTTTATGACAATTCACCCCAACCTCAAGGTGAAGGGGGCAGTTATGACTTGAGTCAAGATGGGGCATATCTTTTTGGTTGAAAGCTAATTGGTAGGTTGCTGAGATATTTCCTACCAATGCTTGGAATTGTGTGGGATCTATGTTGTTCGGGAATTGAGTTCTTTGTAAGGCCTTATTCAGGATGTCTTGGTGCACGGGAGAAGACTTAAGCAAATCCAAGATAGAGATCTAAGCTGAGGTCTTTCCTAAGTGATCAAGGATGTTGTATTGTGAACTGACAAGTGGTGGTTGGGTAGATGCGGAGGCTCTTGGGATTGTGATGTGGGTATGAAGGGTAGTAACAACACTTTGTGGATCTTTACCTTTGATGTGTATCATGGATACATGCAGCTCCACTTGGTCGATGTGCATAACAATTCCTTGGTAATTGTATGGCACATTTTTATAGCTAATGTTATTAGCATTGTTGTTCTGATTGTTGTTGTTACTAGGGCCAGGATTGGAGTTGGATGTACTAGGAACCTGATTATGCTTGGGGAAAACATTCTAATATATTTGAAGTTGAGCATTAGATGAAGTTTCCATATTATCATCCACATGTATTTCACCTTGATCTATGAGACCCTGGATGTAGGTTTTTAGACCTTGACACTTATCCAATGTATGCCCCTTTATCTTGTGAAATTCACAATACTCGTTGTCCTTGAACTAGGTTGGCTAAGGCTTGGAATCGTCGGGGCTTGGTGATAGGATACGTGATGGGGTAGTTGGCTTGAAGGAGCTTGTTAAACATGACACTAAGGGGTTCTCCTAACTGAGTAAACTGACATTTATTTCCCCCTTGGTTGTTTTGATTTGACTATTGTTGAGGACGAGGTGCTCCTTGGGGCATGAATATGGCATTTGGGATCGAGTGTTGCTGCTGAGGAGGATATTGTAGCTTTTGCGAGGCAGTAACCACTTGGACATGTTTGGTGTTAGTGACACCATCGTTGAAATAATTCTTATTCTTATTCCAATAATGAGGTTTATCTCTAGAGGACCTCTCTTTATCAGAATTGAAAATTTTGACCAGCCCTTTAGCAACAAGGGCTCTTTCCAGGATATGACCTTTCTCCACTAGGGCTGCAAAGGTGGTGATACAGTGGAGTCAGAAGTTTTGAGCCATGTCTGGATGGGAATTTTCAATGAACAAAGTAACAATGTCTCTTCCCCTTAGTGGGGATTTCATCCAGATGGCTAAGACTCTCCATCTTTGCAGATAGCTTGCAAATATTTCTTCGTCACACTATTTTTCTTTTAGGATATCAAGCATCTCAATATCATTCTCTAGGTTAAAGGAGAAATGGGAGACAAATTCTTCTGATTGCTTCACAAGGGATTTGATTGATTCCTTCTCTAGACCCATGAACCAGTTAAGAGCGACTCCCTACAAGCTCTTAGGGAACAATCACATGACGTAGTTGTCATTGTGCATGACTTCTTGGCAGTGGGCATAAAAATCTTGCAGATGAGCTTTTGGATCTTTTGTTCCAGCTTGCAAGTCCTTCAATGCAACTTTGACTTCTTCGAAGTATTTGTTAATAGGTGTTGTAGGAGTCAGATTAGGCTGATTGTATGAATGATATTGTTGGTATGATGAAGATGGTATTGCAATGGTTGGATCATAAGTAGGTTGTGGTGTATAAGGATGCATCTGCTAGTTTTGATTGGTGTAAGTGGATTGGGAGTTAATGTACGACATGTATGAAGATGAGGGATTGTGATGGTAAGAGGTGGAAGTGGTTTGTGAGTAGGATGGCTGTTGTTGATAATAAGAAGTGGATGAGGCACCCTACTTATTTTGAGTAGCATTTTGATAATATGAAGAGGTGGAAGCCCCTTGTTGATATGGTGGTGATTGTTGGTAGTAAGAGTTGGATGTGGCACCCTGCTGGTAAGACTATTATTGTTGGGGATAGGATGGATATGATTGGTAGTGCTGCACAATGGTGGGTTGTTGTATGATGTATGGGGGTGGTTGTGGATTTGATGTCTGTTGATAGGGATTGGTATGTGACTACAGAGGGTTGGTGTAAAGTGGCGGTTGGGTCCGCGTTTGATTTTGAGCGACCTGATGAGGATTGGAATTAGGATGGGATGGAGCAGTGTACATGTTGGATGGATGATAAAGATATTTCGTAAGAGGAATATGTTGCGTTTGTCTAGGAATGTGTATATGTTGTTGTGGAGGTTGTTGTTGTTGTGGTTGTTGGTAAGATGGGCAAGATGGAATATGTTGTTGTTGTGGGACTGCTACTGAAGTGCCCTATGGTAGTTGTGGTGGCTAGGATGTAGTTTGTGTCAGCTGGTGTGGTGGTCATGTAGGAATCAAGATGTTTTGTGGTGGGATTGGGAGGTTGTGCTACAGAGGTAGCTAATGAGGTGGTAGGGATGAAGTAAAAGTAGCATGTTGTGGTAGTGATTGCAATGCAGTAGATGGGTGAGGATTAGTAGGAGGTTGTTGAAATGCAAGTGGTGGTAAGTTGCTAGCAAGTGTAGATTCTGGAGGTGGAATTAATGCAAGGACATTGGTGCTCCTAGTATTGATGGGTGGTTGAATAGGATGTTGAGATGGAAGTGGTGGAGCATATGAGATGTATGGTGGCACACCGTAGGCATAGGGGTCATGATGCTCGAGTTGTGCTACAGAGGTTGTGGTTGGGAGGCGAGGATAACTAGCAACTTGGTGTATCACAATGTTTCCAAACTCGGGATGATACCAATTCTCCATGGGTGCACCTTCAGGGACATATGAATATCCTGGGACATTTTGTGAAGTTTGTGTGTTGGTAGGTGCTAGAAGAGTGTGGGTACTGACATATTGTGATGCATCAAAATTGGATGGTGGTTTGAATCCTCTCATGAGGAGAGTGGCAAGAATCTTATCCCCATGTTCATTGAGGAGATAGTTCATCATCTGAACATTAACATGATCATTAAGGTATTCATCAATAGTGACTTCGGGTTGATTTACCATGTTCTCGTCACTGGGTGGTGTGGTGTTTTGGATGTCGGTATTGGATTGTGATGAAGCACCATTATGGGGATCTTGTGGGATATTTGGGGCGTTGTTAGGATCTTGTGGGATGTTTGGTTGGGAACCTTTGGCTTGTTATTCTGCCATTTTCTTTTTTTCTTGTGAGCGGGTCTGAACAAACATGAAAGTGTAACACAACTAGGTGATCTAAGATGTAACATAACTCCTAGGATGCAATGTAAAGATGATCTAAATGATGATTGGATTGATTGATTGGATTGGATGAAAGATTCAATTGATTGGATAGTTGGATAAATTGATTGGATAATTGGATAAAGATGTGATTGGATTGGATTGGATAGGATTGATCGATAAAACAATTGATAGGATTAGATGGAACCAGATTAAGGATCAGTTGATTAGATGATTGGAAGGGTTTATAAACTGAGTTCAAAGATCACCCTAGGTGACTTAAGGTGTTGATTGATCAGATTAAAGGATGAACTAATGATCACGACACCAAATCTTCCTTGAGATGGAAGGGGATTGATAAGGCCGAGGATGATGATTGACTTAGGAAGGATGGTGATCCTAAGCAGATGATAAGGGATGACAATCAGGTTTAGGCACCTAGTTCAATTCGGATAACAACTTCAAACAAAGTTTAGAGGATTTGAATCAAGAAAATGATAATGGATGTGTAGCCTAAGGATGATTAAGGACACACCTATATGATTTGAATGCAAATGGATTGAGATGCATATGAACTAACGTGAGGATTATGAACAAACGAGATGTGCAAATGGCTAGGCAGACAACAAGATTTTCAAAATCCTAGTGGGTTGGTTTTTCAGATCAGACCTGAGTAACAGATTCAGTTTCAGGGCAGGGCTGCCCAAAATTATGCAGGGTCGCCCAAACTAGGGTAGGGTCACCCAAACTTGGCAGGGTCACCCAAATAGGGGCAGGGTCAACCAAACAAATTTTGGTTTGGACTTAGTCTGAAAAATGATCAAGTGATATCGATACACAGGGCTTCAAATGGGAAAATGGGTTCACATAACAGGAAAAAAATCACTTGGAATGGGTGAAAGGATGCACGAGATGGGGGAACAAAACTCGAAATAGGAAAATGGGTTCGTGGAATGGGTGAACGGGTACCCAGAATGGGAGAACAAATTCCTAGAATGGGAGAACGGATACTCGAAAGAAGAAAATGATTGGTGGGAATGAGGGAACGATATTCAAAATGGGAAAATAGATATTCAGAATGGGTGGATGGATGGTCGAAATGGTTAAACGAATACCCAAAATGAGGGAACAACACTTAGAACAAGAAAAACGGTACCCAAAATGAGAAAATGAAAGCTGAAAATGACTGTCCAGAGGGCAGGGTTGGCCTTTTGAGGGCAGGATTTCCCAAACAGGGGGTAGGGTCACCCCTTTGGAGGGTAGGGTCACCCCTTCAGAGGGCAGGGTCACCTAAATAGAGGGAAAGGTCACGTAAACAGAAGGCAGGGTCACCCCTTTAGAGGGTAGGGTCACCTAAACAGGGGGTAGGGTCGCCTGTTCAAGAAAAGTTGCTCAAATTTGACTTGGACAAGGTAAACAACAACTGAGATAGGAGGGAAGGGTCACCCCTTTGAGGGAAATTCCATCTTTTTGAGGGTGGGGTCGCCCCTTTAAGGGAAAGGTCACCCAAACTTGGGCAGGGTTGCCTCTGTGTGTTGTTCTAAACTTAACTTAGGCAAAACAACAAAAAAAATGCAAAAATTGACTGATAAACATTGGTTTTTGCACAAGAAGACAGTTCAAACAACACAAGCCTAAGATTAGTGTTAAGGGTATGGCTAACACGGTCCTCTATCTAGGATTAACAACGCTTCTAAGGGAGTCTCCGATATACGCATGATACATGGGGCACAACTGTGAACACCAACCCGTCTACGGACGTGAGTCGGGATCAGCTAGCGAGGTATTGGGAGCTCAAACCAACTCTTCACGTATTATCTAGGTATCACCCTAGCTTCGATGCTCCACCAAACATGATGTGACTAGATTGAGGTACAACTTTCACCTCCCCCTTTATATACCCTGTCGGTAACACGTGGTTGGAATCATCCCTTAGGGTGATGAAATCCCCAAGCAGGTCCCGCTAAGAAAAATAAAAAAGGGTAAAAGGACTTAAGTGGACTATGATTTCTCTTCACCCAGGATCACCAAATGGTGCAAGGGGATTGGATACATCACTAGTCCACTTGCAAGAACAACAAACAAGTTTTTTGACCCTTTTTAATTAAATCTATGTGCCTAGTTAGGAATGAAAACAACAAGTAACTAACTAGATAAAATGGATTTTCTCCCCTTGCAAAAAATGTGTTAGTAGTTTGTTTTTTCATTATCTTCAACAAACGAGCTACACAAATGTTAGTAAACAACACACTCACCAGCGAACAGATATTAGCAGGTTAGAAATAATGAAAAACAACCTGAATCTAGTCTCTTAAATGAAAAATTGACTATTTGTTTGCCTGATTTACCTCTGTTCCAGGTGGGTCTACCTCTGTGTTTTGGACATAGTCATCTCTTAAGGTGGGGTCGCCCCTTTGTGGGTGGGGTCACCTATTAGTGGGCGGGGTCACCCCTTTGTGGGTGGTGTCGCCTATTTAGTCTGGAATCTACACAACTAGTCAAAAACACAAGAAAAATAGAAACAAAAAGTCAGGATGTTGGGTGGGGTCGCCCCTTTGTGGGCAAGGTTGCTTGTTAAGTTCAGAATCTGCAAAAACATTAAGAAACATAAGAAAAATAGAAAAAAAAAAAAAGAGTCAGGATGTTTGGCGAGGTCGCGTATCCATGGGCGGGGTTGCCTGTTCGTGGGTGGGGTCACCCCTTTGTGGGCGGAGTCACCTCTATGCTCCTGAACCTGCAAAACGTAAAAAAGTAACAAACGTGAAAGAACATACCTGTGACATGGGTCCCATCGGGCATGCTAGAAATGTGTGCAGGTGTTTTAACTAATTTAGAAGTGCAAAACTAAATGTAAATGCAACAAATCAAACACAAACAACACCTCAATGATTAGGCCTATTTGAATCTAAGTAAACAACAACAAAACAACATGAAAATGATATACCTTGTTTCTTGCTTAAATTGTTGATTTGGTTGGCCCTTGATAGTGTTTTGATGTATGCTCCTTGATGACAATGTGCTTGCAATAATGGAGGTAGTTGAATGATGGAAGATGGTAGGTGAGATACTAAATGGCTAATATGGCTTGAATGCAAGAATGCAAAATGGCTTGAGTGACTTGAATGCAATAAATTCCAAACTCTAACCTCTAACTTGAGGCCAAGACTCTCCATTTAAAGAAAAATGGACGGTTGAGACTGATCCACCATGGACAAGATGAAGGGTTGTGGTGAGTTGAGGACTCACAAGCCCTCACATCTTTCCATGTGGAGGGTGAGATGGAAAAGTACAAGGTGACATGGAAAAGGCCATGTGGTCCCAAGGTACTTACAAGTACCTTGGGATTAGAGAGGATTTCCTCAAAAAAGAATTCCTTGTCCCTAAGTGGGGCTGAAAGTGACAAGTGAGGAATTTTAGAAAGTCCACTCTTGTCACCATGGGGATTGGAGAGGGTATTGGAGAAATAAACATGTATTTTTAATTCACATGCTAGAAATAACCCAATGGATATGACAAGGTCCTGCTAAAGGAGGTCCTTGTCCCATGTACTTGATGTGACCTATGAGAGGTCATGGGGAAGAGAAATGCATGGGGGGAATAAGTGTGAATTTTTAATTCACATGAGAAGAGGTCAAACTTGATAAGGTAAGTACCATGAAAGGTTGACTTAAGGACATTCTAGAAAAGGTAAGTGATTAAGATTAAGTTTGTGCAAATAGGTGATTGGGAAAATTAATGCAGATTAAACGCAATTGAAAAAATATGGAGGATGTGACCTTAATCTTGATTAAGGATATGCACATCCTAATCAAGGATTAATTAGATTAATCCAGATTAGTGAAAATTTTATGGAGGATGGGACAAGGAGAGAGAAAGAATGAATTTAAAATTGAAGAGGATAATTGACTAAATTAAATAAATTGATTGATTTATTTAATTTAGAGAGGAAATGGTAAAGATAAAGTATTTAATTAAATACTTTTAGAAAACTTAGAGGAAGGGGATAATATTAATTAAATATGTCATTTAATTAATATAGACGAATTAGACAAATAAATGATAGGACTTTGACCATATGGGAGTGGTCAAATTTGGATGTCTATAATGGTTTACAATTTATGGTTTAAGGGTTGAGGTTTGAGGGTAGAGGGTAGAGGGTAGAGGGTTGAGGGTAGAGGGTAGAGGGTTTAGGGTTTAAGGGTTGAGGGTTGAAGGTATTAGGTTTAAGGGTTTAGGATTTATGGGTTTAGGATTTAGGGATTATAGTTAAGGGTTTAGGGTAGAGGGTTTAGGGTTTAGGGTTGAGAGAGAGTGGGGGGTAGAGGGTAGAGGGTAGAGGGTTAAGGGTAGACATTAGATGATTTAAGGGTTTAAAGGTTTATGATTTATAGTTTAAGGGTAGAGGGTTGAGGGTTGAGGGTTTAGGGTTTAGGGGTTAAGGGTTGAAGGTTGAGGGTTGAGGATAGAGGGTTTAGGGTTTAGGGATTAAGGGTTAAGGGTAGAGGGTTTAGGGTTTAGGGATTATAGTTTATGGTTTAAGGGTAGAGGGTGTAGGGTTGAGAGAGAGAGGGGGGGGGTTGAGGGTAGAGGGTAGAGGGTTAAGGGTAGAGGGTAGAGGGTTTAGGTTTTAAGGGTTTAAGGGTTTATGGTTTACAGTTTAAGGGTAGAGGGTTTAAGGGTTTAGGGTAGATGGTAGAGGGTTTAAGGGTTGAGGGATTAAGGGTTGAGGGTAGATGGATTAGGGTAAAGAGTTTAGTTGGGTTTAAAAGGGTTTAAGGGTTGAGGGTAGAGGGTAGAGGGTATAAGGGTAGAGGGTAGAGAGTTTAAGGGTTTAGGGTTTAGAGAAGGCCTGAAACCCATGAAAGAAACACCATTTAGGATACCCTTTATGCTCTTTTTGAACATACCAAATTTGTGCATATGCTTGTTTCAGAACATTATCTCCTAAAATGGACTGCTACGCTGCTCCTTAAGCCCAATTATGCCTCTTTTACAAAGTAAGTGTGTGATATTCTTTCCCCAAATCACCAATCTTCATTCCTAGACCTTGTATAGATCACATGGGGTCTGAAATAATAGATTTTCTCACTTGAAACACCTACCAACTCATCTAACAACAAAACCCTACCTCTACCTATGAAAACTAGCCTAATACATTGAAATATTAGGCTAGGGATTGCACAAGCAGGCCCCTAACTCCATCCATTGCATCTAAAATCATACTAAACATTAAAAACACCCTATCTAATGCCATTCCACTGATTTGCAGCAATTTCCACTAGTGGAATGGTTTAAATTTGCCATTTTTTCTCTCAAACCCTCTTGACTTAGGGTTTTTAGACCACTTCCAACAAATTGCTTATAAAAACCTTCAAACTTTATGAAAATAGCTCAAACAAAGCTAGTTCATGTATTCCATTAGATTCAATTCACCTTATGTTATTTAGAGATTGTACGAAACCATACCAATGCCTGTAGCAGTAGATTTACACAACAATTTGTAGAAAATAGAGCTATTATTATTGCTTGCACTTCAAAATCAACTTCAGAACCTTGCCTCAAAGTTTATGAGGCCTATTTTAACTTGTACCACAACAAACCAATGGTTCCAAACCAACGTTTGAACTACATGATTGTTCAACTTCCAAATATGACAAAATTGCAAAGTTGAAAGGAACTTTTGACAATATTTGCAAAACTTAACAAACCTTGACAACTCTATCTAATACCAACCCCACATGACTTATTACATGTCATAAGACCAATTCTCCAACCATTGACCTTGTGCCACATGCATGTACAGTTCCTTAGCTTATAAAAGGAAGCTCATCACCTCCATTTTTAACAAACACAAGAGCTATCATACTTACATGTTGCTTAAATGATGCAGAGAAGGGAGGGAAAACTTCCAACAATCACTTTTTGATCAAACTCAATCAATATTTTTGCCCTCAAAATCCCAACTTAGCAACTTTTCACAATTCCTTCACAAACTCCTTGTAGCATTGCAAATAGAGGTTTTTATACATATCTTTCAAAATAAAATGAAGACCCACAAAAAAAAAAATCATTCTAGATACCCATTATGGCATTCTTCAGCATATCTCAATTGTGCATATGCTTGTTTCATACCATCACCTCTTAAAATTGACTGGTATGTTGCCCCTTAAGCCAATTAGGCCACTTTTCCAAAGCAACTTCAAGGGATCCTTCACTTAGACTTCCAAACTCTGTTCCAACACTTTCAACAGGTTTCAAAACCTCATAATCAACTATTTTCATTAGGGGAAACAATCACAAATTCACCAAAGCATCAAACCCTTGTTTTGGGCCATTTCAATCTTGTACAATGGGGGTTTATTGAAACTATGTTCTCCAGACCCTATTTCATCCTATCAACACCTTAGAAACATCAAACTAAGCCTTCCCAAGCTTATTCCATCAACTCCCAACCTTTAACATTGTCTTTTCACCAAACTTCAACTCTTACCCACCATTTTCAAGCCAAAATTCATGAGAATTTACCTAGGGCAGCAATCAAAATCCACCAAAACACCTTCCCTACTCTTTTCACCTATGCTAAAATCTATACCTACCCTAGTGCACCCATTATACCAAGTTACAAGAAAATGTAATGGTTGAATGGCATTTAATTCATTTTAAGTTCCTTCAAACCTCGAAAATAGGGTTCTTAACCCGTTCTCAGAAAAATTATCACAAAATCCTTAAAACTCAATGAAAACACACCAAATCATAACCAAAGAGAATCTACTTCATATTTTCATCGAATGCAATACAATTTCGATAAAAAACAAACTGTACGGAGTTGTATAGTCACTTGGAACAACAAATTTACCAAAAAATTACAAGGAAAACAATGATTTCTTATTGATGCAACTTCAAAAACATCATTCCCATCCCTGCTTTGAGGTTTACAAGCCTTTTAAATGTTTCTCACCTCAACCAACAATTGCAACTGCCCTTTGAAAACTAAATGACCGTTGGGCTTCCTATTCTGCATTTTTGCACTTTTGAACATGACCACAATTTTACAATATTGCAAAATATGACAATATGAACTCAAACCGACCCCTAGATGACTTAAACATTAGAAATGGACTATTATGACCTTATTTTCTAATAAAATAAGACTCAAATACCTCACAACCTATTACATGACCTTATTCAAAAAAAATGGACTTGGTGCCTCTGCACCATAAATCTCATATCAATTATCCAAAAGTGTGCCTTTGTCTTTGCATCATTATTATCAAAGCATTAGCATTATCATTATCATTTCATTCTCATTAGCATAGAATAGCAATCTCCATAGCATTGTAGCTGTAGCTACTTCATTGTAGGATGATATGCTCATCTCCATCTTAGCATAATGAATAACTTCATCAATCTCATATCCATAGCTTACATTGTAGAAACAATTCTATGAGCCATATGTTGCCCCTACCTTGTCAAGCCTACTAAATTGGCAAGCTAGTGAGCTCACTAGCTTGCCAATTTTGTAGGGATGAAAAGGTAGGGGCAGTGTATGCCTCATAGATATGGGGTCTCATGGTGATTTACATCACTGTGAGTCCACATTTCTATGAGCCATACACTGCCCCTACCTTGTCAAGCCTATCGAATTGGCAAGCTAGTGAGCTCACTAGATTTCCAATTCAGTAGGGTTGACAAGGTAGGGGCAGTGTATGCCTCATAGATGGTGACGTACATCACCATGAGTCCCCATTTCTATGAGGCATACACTGCCCCTACCTTGTCATCTACTCCAACAAGCCAAAGTTTAGTGGGATAACACATTTTCCCATCTCAAATAAATCTATAAATCTATCCTTCCAGTCGATTGAGATAACAAATATATCTTGAGGACAAGACATAGTTTTGAAAGGAGGGATGATGTGGTGCAGGGCATCATAGGCCTCCATGATCCATGAAAGAGTCTAATGTAGTGTTTTTGGTGTTTGAGTCATTTTTTTTATTGAATAAGGTCTATTTAGACCATGTTTAATGTCTTTGTGATGTTTTTGAGTCAATTATAGTCGAATTGTAAAAGTTGCTCCAATTTGCTAAAAGTTGCTATGCAACTTTGTATTTTTTGCATTTGGAGGAAGTTGAACAACTAGGGGTTAAAAAGGTAGTTGTAGCCGGTTGGTTTTTCTTAGAAAAGCTTGAATACACTATTTAATGGTCGAACCAAGGTTGTGGAGGAAATTTTGTAAGTTGAACATTAATAAAGTTCTAGTTTTTTGCATTTTCCTATTGTAATTTGTTGCTATAGGAGGTTGTTGTGCATATTTTGCACACATGCCCTGCCAAAGGCAGGGACCCCCTTTCTTTTTCTCCTGACAGGTCGTTTTTGCTCCTGCTGGGTTGTTTTTATCTTGCCTCATTTTGTGTGCCCCTATTTCCAAGCCAAGGTTGGTCATATGCCTTAAAAAAACTAAAGTTCCCTTTGACCAAATTTTCCTATCTGAATTTGCCAAGTCTTTTGTCTTTGCAGGGCCCCCCTTTTTGCTTTTGCCTTGCTCCTCTTGACTTGATCCTTGCTCGCTTGCTTAACTTTTTTTCTTCATTTTTGACTTTGGGGACAAGTTGCCTATGGATTTGGAATGTTTTAATGATACCTAAGTGAACTGCCAAGGTTTTGTTAAGTTTCACGAAGTTACAAAAATTTCATTGCAGGTTGTCGCCCCTTCGCTGTCGTCCGCGAGACTTTTCTTGCAAGCCGTCGTCTCTCTGTTGCCGTCCGTGGGAATTCCTTTGTGGGCCACGATGTGCAGTTCACCGTGTGCTCATTGTCATTTCAAAAGGGAAACGACCCTTCAACTTCCCCCTTCCAAAATCTCCACCTTTCCAAAAGGGGATGCAAACTTCAAGTTTTCATCATCTAGGACCCATAAAATGAATGACTTCACATGCCTAAAGGGGTTGGCATTAAGTTATCCATGTGTTTAGACATTGCGAAACTTCCCTTGTGGGTCATCGTCCCTCCGTTGCCGTCCGTGGGAACTTCCCTTGCGGGTTGCCATCCCTCCGTCACTGTCTTTGGGAACTTCCCTTGCGGGGCGCCGTCCCTCTGTCATCGTCCACAAAACTTTCTTTGCAGGTCGTTGTGTGTAGGTTTTCGTGTTTGGATTGCCTTTTGTAGGGCAGCCAACCCTTAACTTCCCCCCGCCTAGCGGGCTTTGCATTCGGTTTCTCCGTCTACCTTTTGTCCGCTATCCGTCTTCTGTCTGCCTTCCATTCGCCTTCTATCCACCTTTCATCCACCTTCCGCCAGCCGTCCACCGTCCGCCTTCCAGATGTTGTGGTTACTAGTGCTGTCTTTACGATTCAAGCTTGTCGGGATTTCCACTTCCCAACTTTTGCATTGCTTTGACCCTCAAAATTGAAATCTCCCTGAAATCTGATTTCTCGAAAAGGAAAGTTTCTCAGCATGTCAAAAAGGAAATTATCTTGAAGTGAGAATTTTCCCAAAAAAAAATCTTTCCCGAAATAGATTTTTTTTTTCTAAAAATAGAAATATTTTTTGAAATGCAAATGTTCTCAAAATTGATTTTTCTTCCTAAAATAGGAAAATTTCCAAAAATGGAAAATTTCCAAAAATTGAAAGTTTCCAAAAATGGAAAGTTTTTTTTAAAAATATGAAATTCTTGATGGACTATAAATTGATACATTTTAATTCTCTAAATGAGGGAAATTTGTCACTTTTGGAAATCTAAATCATGATCTTATGGCATAAGTACTTTTAAGGAATCTATTTGGGTCGCAAAACAATTGAAGAAGTGCTTTCAAACAGGGCAATGGAGGGAGTTGTTTTATTTCACCAAAATGATGATGATTTTCAGGAGTTGTCCATCCAAATCAGGAGTAGCATATCTACCTCTCATAAGCACCAATCTGCAAAAAGAATGCACTTAATTGGCTACAAGATTGTTGTGAATACATCAAGCAAAAGGGCAACCTTTGACAATTGTTAGCTACAACAAAGACAATCAACTAGAAGACAAAAGTGCTATAGTGCATGGGTCACTAGAGGATGATATAGGGAAAAGACAAAGAATGTATTTTAAATTGTTGAATATTTGGGGATAGGTGGTACCCTAACTTGTAGCAAATTTGGGCCACACAATTAAAATTAATCCTGGCCATTCATTTGGGCTTTGGAAAACTATAAATAGGGGCTTACCCCATATTTGTAAATGGTTGGAAAACTAGTATAAAGGGAATTTTGCAGCAATAGAAAGAAGCATTGCATGAATTTGGGTGTTTCTTTTGAGTTTGTTCATTATGCATGCATGGTTCAACTCCCAAGTTAGTTTAGTTTGTAGTTTCTTGGATGGTTGTGATAGTGTTGCTTGCTGTTATGGTATGTTGATGAATTTCTAGCCCATATTTTTGGCACTTGTTGATGACAAGCTATTGTGCAAAGTTGGCCTAGGCTTCTCTATTTCATTACTGCAACTTAGCTCAATTGTATGTTCATGATGTGCATGTACAATCTGAAAATCGGTAGTCCTTAGAAGACTGCATTGGTTTTGTGTAGCTGTAGGTTCTCTTGGTCAAGCAAAACCCAGTTTAGGAAGTTTTCTACTGTAGAAGCCTCCATTGTTACCATTCATTCATAGCTTAGATTTAGATCAGCTGTCTTAACCCTTTCCTCTTTTTCTATTTCTTTTATTCCCTTGTTAGAGTAGGATTCAAAGCATCAAAAAAATGCCAAATCTGATGAACTTGGTGAGTTTCAACTTGCTATTTTGAGTGGGTAACCATTGCTCATTCACTTTCAGCACTCCTGGAACCCCATTTGCAGACCCAACTTTCCATGCTTTGTGAACCATAAAGGCCGACCCTGTGTTACCAGAAAAACACATCAACCAACTAAGATATTCCAAGCATTGTCATGACTTGAAACTCGAGAGACCTTGGGGTAGTGATTTGTAACTCGTTTGAAGATTTCTACCTTTCAAGAGAGGTGATGCACTTGTGCATTGCCTGTGTTGAGAAAGTGTATAAAACACCCATCAACAGAACTAGCACTAGAAGGAGGGCATGGATGAGCTTGAGGCTGCAAAGCTGAAAGTTGGAAGTTGAAAGCACTCTCAAGTAAAAATTTGAGATAGGAGATCTCCTTACATTATGGAAAGTTAAAATCAAAAAATTGGAAGGCAAAGCAATGGTTGAGTTGAAATGGAACAACATCTACAAGTCAACATCACTCAGCTACATGCAAATTTAAATAGGAGATTGAGGTAGCCATTACAAAAAATTGCATTAGCTGATAGCAGGATCCATAACACATGCAAACACAATGAATTGGACTGCCTAACTTTCTTGGGCAGAGTTGAGATGGCCTTATAGAGAGAAATCCTCTTTTGGGAAATATACCGACCCTTAGCTCCCCTAGACCCAGAAGATGAATTTTCTAACATGGAAGCCAAGGCCTTCAAAGAGTTGATTCAAGAATAGTTGATCCTTGAGGATGGACCGAAATTAGAAGAAGTGTTGATGTCTAGATGGTGCAGATTCCATAATGCACCACACTCATAATTCACTTGTCCATCATGTGCAGATGTCATCACCCAAGATAGGAGTTATTTGGGAAAGTTAGAACAACCAAATATCAACGAAAAAGAGCTATCCCACAAGGCATGCGAGTTGTCAACATCTGGGAGACAACATACCGAAGTTGAATCAAGAAGCTCCACAGAGGTAAGTGCTGGGACAACACACATTGTGGCTGAAAATCAAAAGGAAGGAGTTGACTTCCTTGGGACAACAAGGAGCTTTGATGAATGTTCAATTGGTGGGGAAGTAGAAAATATTTTCTCCATCAGTAAAGAATAATCCTCCACTCAGGAAGAAGACCAGCCCACAACTGAAAGGCACTTTATGGAAGATGAATCTACAACACTATTTGCTGGGAAAACCAACACAAATGTTGAAGAACAGAAAGAAAAATAGGTTGGATGCATTGGGGCAGCAAAAAATGACGATGAAAGCATATGTGAAATAAGATTAGAAGACCTTTCCTTCATGAATGAATGTGATCAAGCATCTGAAAATGAGGATTTAGTGGAGTGGGAACAACCACATGTCACAACTATCTACCATCAAACTTCCTTCCCAACTGATGATGAAGACCCCATGATTGAAAGATATGACGAGATTGTCTCAAGACTCGCAAGGGATTGGTCTGAGCTGAGACACCAAGTGGATTTGGAGGTGTTGTTGCTCTTGAATTGGTGCAGACTCCATGACTTGCCACATTCTAAATTAACATGTGAGCTATGCCAAGAGGCCATCGAACAAGTCAAAGAACAAGTGGGGCAGCCAAGTGCATTGCCTCCTATGGTTGCTTCAAGGATTGAATTAGAAGTCCAAGAGCTGGAACCAGGTGACAAATTAGCCAAGGGTAGCCTTTAAGAAGAGGTTGGGACAACAATGGCAGGAGAACAACAGATTCTTGAACCCCCGAACAATGAAGCGGATCAAATAGGAGAGCTATCTATCAATCATCAAGAGCTTTTCCATCTTGCAGAGAATTTATACACAAGGGATAATAGGTTCTATGAAGAAGCCTTGGAGAGAAATCATATAGTAAATTTTGGCCCCCTTGATGAGGTACCATCAATTGATGATTTCTTTCCATTGGGAGCTATACTTCTTAGGTATGCCAACATTGAGGAAGAGTAGATTTCAGAAGATGGTAGTGATGAGGACATATCGCCTGAACCTTCAGATGCTGAAACATTCAAGCTCCCAGATTGGGAAAGGGGTTTCTTCTCCATCTACAGTGACAGTGAACAAGAAGAAATAAGTGAACATCATGGTGAGTTGCATGAACTACAAGGAGAAGAAGACCAAGGTAGGGGTGTTTTGATAGTTGAATACAAAGAAGATGTGCCTTGCTAATCAAGGGGTGCAACTGAGGATCCTTCTGCCTTGACCTTTGTTGATCCTCCTATACCTGCAAAGACCTGTGATAGGACAGATTCATGCATGTCATGCTTTTATGATGTGAACTATAAAAAAAAGGAGGTCAACACAAGGGAACTAAGATGGGACAACATGCTTCCTTTTGAGGACAACAATCAAGTAGACACCGATACTATAGAGGATCGGCGAGATGAAGTGTATCTCCTTGAAGAACAGTTGATGGAGGCTATGGGTCGCACTAGTAGATTGGAAGAGGTGTTTGGTGTCCCATTCTCCCAACCTTATGCAAGTCTAAGATCAGGTATAAGGTTCCTTGCATTTGAATTTTTTTCTTCACAATGTGTACTGCTTGATCAGTTTGATGGTGATCTGCAAATTTGTAATGCAAGAGGGATGTTGCACCATCCATTGTGTCCACCTGAGGTTGTCGATGCAATGACCGATGATGAAACACTCACTCTCGACTGTCAAACGTTGTGACCTTCGTGTGTCGACATCTAGGTTCTATCCTTCCTTTCTCCTAAGGATTCTTATAGCTATGTTTATCATTTTGATTATGGGAATGAGGGGAGATGAACGTGTTTATGGATCAACCATGGGTTTAATGAACCTCCTCAATTGTTGTTTCTTCTCAAATATGCAATTGAATTTGAATGCTGCAATGATGAGCTTCTTTTTTTTTAGTATAAGGATGAGTGTGCATGGTTAAGAACTATAACGATCACTCGCCCACTTGTGCATGCATTACAAAATCCAATGGGCATGAGTGTTGGTCCGCCTTGCCTGAATGTGGTCCTTTGTAAATATCTTTGTACATAGTTGTTTTGGGTAGTGTGGGTTTCATGTATATAATTTTCTTTCCTTCTTTCATTTGGTTAGTTGGTTTTTCGTAGGTTAGTTTTCTTTAGATTAGTTTCCTTATTGTTTGCTTTCACTTTCCTTCTTTGGTTAGTGTAGGTGTTTTCTTTTCATTCACTTCTTGTTTATTGTTGTTTGCTTCCACTCTGTTGCTGCTTTTCTCAGGGTTCCTTTGCTTTTAGCTAGGTATGTTTACGTGCACAACCATCATTTTATTGCCTGGGGCTGTTCTATATATTTCTTTGATAAACTTTAATCAAGTTTTCAAAGTGGATGGTGAGGGTCTTTTGTTAATGCCAAGTGACTTGGATGTTTGGTTTGAAGGAGATAAGTCATTGGTTGGTCTGATTCTGATGAATTCTAAAATATTATATCTTTCACACATCTTAAGAATCCTAAGGTTGTGATAGGCTCTTTTGTGAAGTCTTGTTAAGTGAAAAATCCAAAAAAAATCTTCGTCATCGTGATTCTCAACCATGAGTGCAAGCTTCACTACTTGCGGGTTGAAATTAAAGAAAGGGAAAGAAAAATTAGAAGAAAAGAAAGAAATAAAAAGAAAATGAAAATAAAAAGGAAGAAATTCAACTTTTAGGAGGATACAAATAACTCCGCTGGGGCTATGGATGCATGACTGATAGTAGAGCAATGTTCGGGAGGATCACAAGAACAACCTTATCAGGGCTATGGACGCTTGACCGACAGTAGAGCAATGTTCGAGAGGATCACAACAACAACCTCATCAAGGCTATGGATGCCTGACTGGCAGCAAGGCAATATCCAAAATGCTTTTGAAGTTAGAATCAATTATGTAGCTTAACTTGATGGAGCTTAGGTTCCTATAGTGACTTAAGGATGGGAATGAATGCATCTGCACACACTTGAATTTTCAGCATACTTAGGGTTCGGTTGACTAGTGTTTTTGATCCTTTTGTTGACTGTTTGGTTTCTTTGCCCTGGCATGGGGATCAGAATCAGATATTTTGGGTTTGTGATTCTAGTTTTTCATTGAAATGCTTTGGAGCATTTCCCCAGCAAGTCGCCATTTATTGTGCATATTTTGCACACACATCCTGCCGAAGGCAAGGACCCCCTTTCTTTGCTCTTGACAAGTCATTTTTGCTCCTGACTCATTTTGCGTGCCCCTATTCCCAAGCCTAGGTTGGTATATGCCTTAAAATGACTCAAGTTCCATTTGACCAAATTTTCCTATTTGAATTTGCTAAGTCTTTTGTCTTTGTAGGGCCCCCCTTTTTGCTTTTGCCTTGCTCTTGCTGACTTGGTCCTTGCTCACTTGCTTACTTTTTTCCTTCATTTTTGACTTTGGGGACAAGTTTCCTATGGATTTGGGATGCTTTCATAATGCCTAAGTGAATTGCTAAGGTTTTGTTAAGTTTTAGGAAGTTGCAGAAATTTCATTGCGGGCCGCTGCCCCTCCGCAGCCGTTCGCGAGACTTTCCTTATGGGCGGTCATTCCTCCGTAATTTTTCACGGGAATTCCTTTGCGGGCTGCTATGTGCGGATCTCTATGTGCTCATTTCCATTTCGAAAGGGCGAAGACCCTCTGACTTCCCCCTTCCAAATCTCCACCTTTCCAAAAGGGGTGCAAACTTCAAGTTTTCATCATCTAGGACCCATAAAATGAATGACTTCACATGCCTAAAGGGGTTGGCATTAATTTTTCCATGTGTTTAGACATTGAGGAACTTCCCTTGTGGGCTGCTATCACTTTGTCACCATTTGTGGGAACTTCCCTTGCGGGCCATCGTCCCTCCATTGCCATCCGTGGGAACTTCCCTTGCAGGCCGCCATCCCTCCGTCACCATTTGTGAAAGTTTCTTTGTGGGCCGCCATGTGCGGGTTTCCGTGTTTGGATCACCTTTTGTAGGGTGGCCAACCCTTAACTTCCCCCCACCTAGTGGGCTTCACATTCGATTTCTCCATCTGCCTTTTGTTCGTTGTCCGCGTTCTGTCTACCTTCCATTCGCCTTCCACCTTATGCCACCTTATGTCCACTATCCACCTTCCAGATGTTGTGGTCGCTAGTGCTATCTTTACGACGCAAGATTGTCGGGCTTCCCACTTCACAGTTTTTGCATTGCTCTGACCCTCAAAAGTTAAATCTCTCTGAAATCTGATTTCTTGAAAAGGAAATTTTTTCAGCATGTGAAAAAGGAAATTATCTCGAAGTGAGAATTTTCAAAAAATGGAATTTTTTCCAAAATAAAAATCGTTCCTGAAATAGATTTTTTTTTCTTCCAAAAATGGAAAGTTTTTTTGAAATATGAAATTCTTGATGGACTATAAATTGATACATTTTAATTCTCTAAATGAGGGAAATTTTTCACTTTTGCAAATCTAAATCATGATATCTTATGGCATAGGTACTTTTAAGGAATCTATTTTGGGTCACACAACAATTGAAGAAGTGCTATCAAATAGGGCGATGGAGGGAGCTGTTTTATTTCACCAAAATGATGATGATTGTCAGGAGCTATCCATCCAAATTAGGAGCAACATATCTATCTCTCATAAGAACCAATCTGCAAAAATAGTACACTTAATTGGCTACAAGATTGTTGCGAATACATCAAGCAAAAGTGCAGCCTTTGACAGCTTTCAACTATAGCAAAGACAATAAGCTAGAAGACAAAATTGCTATAGTGCATGGGTCACTAGAGGATGAAATAGGGAAAAGAAAAATAATGTATTTTAAATTGTTGAATATTTGGGGGTAGGTGGAACCCTAACTTGTAACAAATCTAGGCCACACAATGAAAATTAATCCTGGCCATTCATTTGTGCTTTGAAAAACTATAAATAGGGGCTTACCCCTCATTTGTAAATGGTTGGAAAACTAGTGTAAAGGGCATTTTGCAGCAATAGAAAGAAGCATTGTATGAATTCGGGTGTTTCTTTTGATTTTTTTCATTATGCATGCATGGTTCAACTCCCAAGTTAGTTTAGTTTGTAGTTTCTTGGATGGCTGTGATAGTGTTTCTTGTTGTTATGGTATGTTGATGAATTTCCAACCCATATTTTTGACACTTGTTGATGACAAGCTACTGTGAAAATTTAGCTTGGGCTTCTTTATTTCATTGTTGCAACTTAGTTCAATTGTATGTTCATGATGTGCATGTACAATCTAAAAATAAATAGTCTTTAGAAGATTGCACTCATTTTGTGTAGCTGTAGGTTCTTTTGGTCAAGAAAAACCTAGTTTAGGAAGTTTGTCTACTATAGTAGCCTCCATTGTTATTGTTCATTCATAACTTAGATTTAGATCAACTCTCTTAACCCTTTCCTCTTTTTCTATTTATTTTAGTCCCTTGTTAGAGTAGGATTCAAAGCATCAAAACAATGCCAAATTTGATGAACTTGGTGAGTTTTAGCTTGTTGTTTTGAGTGGGTAACCACTGCTCATTCACTTTCGGTGCTCCTAAAACTCCATTTGTAGACCCAACTTCCCATGCTTTGTGAACCATAAAGGATGACCCTATGTTACCAGAAAAACACATCAACCAACTGAGATATTCCAAGCATTATCATGACCTAACACCCGAGAGACCTTGGGGTAGTGATTTGTAACTCGTTTGCAGATTTCTACCTTTCAAGAGAGGTGATGCACTTGTACATTACCTATGTTGAGAAAGTGTATAAAACATCCATCAATAGTTGTTTAGCCTTGTACATCCTACAAGTGGTATAAAATTGATTGGATTTGATGCAGAATTGAATCTACTCCAACAAACTTGGTTTCATTGAATTTCATTCAATTTTGAGCATTTTAGAAGCAATTTACTCCATACCGCTTCGAAACCCTAGGTTTTGGTACTTTTAGATAATAAAATAGAGTTTTGAGCCATTCCACCAGTGAAATGGCATGAGAACCAAAGGAATGGAGGTAATTAGGATGTGTTTTGATTTTGTGAAGTTTACAGGAGCAGGGGAGGAGGTTTGATGAAGACTAGGTGATCCCTTAGGTGGAAAATCCTCTTGTTTTAGGCATAAAAGGTTGCATAGGAGTAGGGTTTTATAGAAAAGGTGTTTGGAAACCATTCTAGGTCATAGAATTTGCATGTTCAGACCCCATATGACATGTTGGGTTCTCTAGAATGAATAATTGAGGATTGGAGTTGGTAGAACCAATAATTGACTTTTCAAACTAGCCTAATTAGGCCTATAGTGAAGCATAGCAACGAAAAATTGAGGGTTGTGTTCCAAAGTAGCCACCCTTGTAATTTTGATATGTTTTGAAGTGTCAAAAAGGGTATTTAGAACCATCCTTTTTTTCACCCAAACACATGTAATCACTTTGAGCTACATTCAACCGGTAGAATCCCTTAAGAGTCCAAAGTGCAAAATGGCTGCAAACTTCAACATGCTCGTATTCAAATACCGTGACCCTTGGAAAATTTTATTCTAAGTCTATGGGATCACATTGGGACCCTCTACAATAATCTCTCTCATTTTTCACTATCTCGAAGGTTTTTCCCCGTGGTGGCGAATTTTCGCTTGGGAAAAAGTTGTTAAATGCAAGTAGTTGAAACTTGCAAAATGGTGCAACTTTTGTTTTGCAACTCGTGTGACTAAATAGACTGTTCTGATGCATCCAAATGGGTAAATTTATGCTAGGTATGGTCCTCTTACACACCCAAACATGTGGAATCACTTCGAGCTACATTCAATCGACAAAATCCTTTAAGAGTCTAAAGTGAAAAATAGCTGCAAACTTTAGCATGCTCGTATTTGGACACCGTGATGCTTAGAAAATTCTCATCTAATCCTATAGGATTGTGTTGAGCCCCTCTACAATAAATTCTCTCAGTTTTCACTATCTCAAAGGTCTTTTCCTATGGTGGTGAATTTTGGGTTGGGAAAAAGTTGTCAAATGTAAGTAGTTGAAAGTTGCAAAGTGGTGCAACTTTTATTCTGTAACTCATATGACCAAACATACTATTATGATGTTTCTGAATGGGCATGTTTGTACTAGGAATGGTCATCTTATCCACCCAAACATGCAGAATCGCTCCGAGCTACATTCAACTGACATAATCCCTTAAGAGTTCAAAGTGCAAAATAGCTGCAAACTTCAGCATGCTCATATTCAGAGTCCAAACACCATGATACTTAGAAAATTACCATCTGAGTCTCTGAGATTGTGTTGGGCCCCTCTATAATAACCTCTCTTAGTTTTCACTATCTGGGAGGGATTTTCCCATGGTGGTGAATTTTCGCTTGGAGAAAAAGATGTCAAATGCAAGTAGTTGAAAGTTACAAAGTGGTGCAACTTTCGTTCCGAAACTAGTGTGATCAAATGGATTGTTTTGACGTATTTGGGTGGGTATGTTTATACTAGGCATGGTCCTCTTTTGCACCCAAACACACAGAATCACTCTGAGCTACATTCAATAGACAAAATCCCTTAAGAGTCCAAAGTGCAAAATGATTGAAAACTTCAACATGTTATTACTCAGACACTGTGATTCTTAGAAATTTTTTGTCTAAGCCTATGGGATTGCATTGGGGCCCTCTATAATAGCCTCTCTCGGTTTTTTCTATCTCTGAGGCCTTTTCTCGTGGTGGCAAAATTTTGCTTGGGGAAAAAGTTGTCAAATGCAAGTAGTTGAAAGTTGCAAAGTGGTGCAACTTTCGTTCTACAACTCATGTGACCAAATAGATTGTTCTGATGCATCTGAGTGGGTATTTTTACACTAAGCATGGTCCTCTTTTGCACCCATATACGCGAAATCGCTCTGAGTTACATTCAACCAACAAAATCCCTTAAGAGTCCAAAGCGTAAAATAGTTGCAAACTTCAACATGTTGTTACTTGAACAACGTGATTCTTATAAACTTCTCTTCTAATCCTATGGGATCATGTTGGGCCTCTCTACAATAACCTCTCTCATGTTTTTCTATCTCGGAGGCCTTTTCCATGGTGGAAAATTTTCGTTTGGTGAAAAAGTTGTCAAATGCAAGTAGTTGAAAGTTGCAAAGTGGTGCAACTTTTGTTGTGCAACTCGTCTCACCAAATAGACAATTTCAACGCATTCAGATGGGTATATTTACACTAAGCATGTTCCTCTTTCACACCCAAACATGCATAATTACTCCAAACTAAGTTGAACTGATAGAATCCCTTAAGAGTCCAAAGTGCAAAATAGTTGCAAACTTCAACATGGTATTACTCAACCACTGTGATGCTTAGAAAATTCTCGTCTAAGCCTATGGGATAGTGTTGGGTCCCTCTACAATAACCTCTCTTGGTTTTCACTATCTCGAAGGTCTTTTCCCGTGGTGGTGAATTTTCGTTTGGGGAAAAAGTTGTTAAATGCAAGTAGTTGAAAGTTGGAAAGTGGTGCAACTTTTGTTCTACAACTCGTGTGACCAAACAGACTATTCTAAAACATCCGGATTGGTACATTTACGCTAGGCATGGTCCTCTTATGCACCCAAACACGCAAAATCGCTCTGAGCTACATTCAACCGACAAAATCCCTTAAGAGTCCAAAGTGCAAAATGACTACAAACTTTAGTATGCTCGTATTCTAACACCGTGACACTTAGAAACTTCTCATCTAAGCCTATAGGATCATGTTGGGACCCTCTAAAATAACCTCTCTTGTTTTTTTCTATCTCGGAGGCCTTTTCTCATGGTGGAAAATTTTCACTTGGAGAAAAATTGTCAAATGCAAGTAGTTGAAAGTTGCAAAGTGGTGCAACTTTCATTCTGTAACTCGTGTGACCAAACTAACTGGTCTGACGCATCCGGATGGGTAGGTTTACACTAGGAATGGTCCTCTTTTGCACCCAAACACACAGAATCACTCTGAGCTACATTCAACCGGTCGAATCCCTTAAGAGTCCAAAGTGAAAAATGACTGCAAACTTTAGCATGTTGTTACTTGGACACCGTGATGCTTAGAAACTTCTTTTTTAAGCCTATGAGATTTTATTGGGCCCATCTACAATAACCTCTCTCTATTTTTTCTATCTCAAAGGCCTTTTCTCATGGTGGTGAATTTTCGCTTGAGGAAAAAGTTGTCAAATGCAAGTAGTTGAAAGTTGCAAAGTGGTGCAACTTTTGTTGTGCAACTCATGTGACCAAATGAAATATTCCAATACATCTGAGTGGGTACATTTACGCTAGGCATGGTCCTTTTTTTCACCTAAACACATCAAATCGCTCTGTGCTATGTTCGACCAATTGAATCCCTTAAGAGTTTGAACTATAGTTGTTGTCACCAAATAGTGCACCCTTGCTGAGATGGAAAACTCAGCCTACTAGTGAAACATTGGATACAAATATTCAATATCCATGGTGTATAGTTTGATGTCCTATGTTGATTTTTTCGTGAATAAAAACCATGAGACCATAGCTTGTTGCTTACTATTATGTTGATTTTCGTGTGAAGAAAAACCATGAGACCATAGACAAGGTAATGAACTATTTGATAAAATGCTTTGGTAAACATGTACGAAAAATGTGGTAGCATAGACAAGGCAACAAATTGTTTGAAAAAATGCCTCAAAGAAACATGGTCTCATGGTGATGGAATTTCATGAAAATCCATAGTAGTTTTCTTGTCTTGGCATTCCATCACCATGAGACCATGTTTCTTTGAAGCATTTTTTTCAAGCAGTTCATTGCCTTGTCTATGCTATTGCTTGCTATTATGCTTTGCTATATTTTTTCCAAGCATCCATAGCTTGTTTGAAAGTGCATGTTTTATGGTTCTATCCATAGTAGAAAGGAAATGAACTATTTGATATAATGCTTTGATAGACATGTATGCAAAATTTTGTAGCATAGAAAAGGCATTGAACTCTTTGAAAAAATGCCTAAAAAAATGAGGTCTCATGGTGATGGAATGCCATGAAAATCAAAAGAAATTTGATTGTCATGGAATTCCATCACCATGAGACCAAGGATAAATTTAAGAAACCCCCCCGCTCGGCGAAGGTGTAAAATCCTGGTGAATCTTTCCTTTTATTTGAAAAAAATTATTAATTTTCCTAGCGAATCTTAATGAATAATTGGTAGAAATAATAATCATAGTGGCGATTCCAAGTGAATAATCACTAAAAATATTAATTATAATGGTGAATCTCTCCTTTAAAAATTTGCATAGTTGGTCGACGCAGTTCCCCCATTTATATATATTTTTTAATATTGAAGTAGGGGCCTGGGGGCGACAACCACTGACGGGGTCAAGGGGGCAATGCCCCCTCGTGGGGTTTGGGGACAGTGGCCCGGCGATACCGATGGGGTCGAGGGGAAGAGCCCCTCGCCACCTAGCATAAATTCACTATTGAAAATGCATTGGAGCACACACAAATGAAGTATTTTTAAAAAATCTCATGGGGGAAATTAAGACTAAATGAAAACTGAAAATGTTACCAACTTACCATCGATTAGCTTTTTAATTGGACAGCTACAGGTTGATTCCATGACCTAATATGCATGTGCCTTTTAAAAGGCTTGTTGAGGCCCAAAATTTGTTTTGGGCCACACGATTAAATCTAATCATGTGGCCCAAAACAAGTTTCGGGCCTCAACAAGCCTTTTAAAAGACACATGTGTATTAGGTCGTGGAATCAACCTACAACCATCCCATTAAAAAATGAATTGATGGCAATAGATAAAAGTCATATTCAAGTCTAAAATATCCCTAAAATTAAATAGTAATTTATTATTAGTGGCGATACTGCCCCAAAATTTATCAGAAGAATATAATATTACTGGTGAATATAATTAATATTTTTAATTACTGTATAAACTACTGGCGAATTAGTTCCAATGACACATCATTTACATGGTGAATTAATTGAGAAAAAATTATTGTTTTGTAAAAACCTGGCGATTCAGTCTCCTTTTTAGCTTGTACTATTCACCATTTTTGGAGCTCCTGATTTCAATTATTCGCCAATTGGCGAAGATTCGCCACTAAAGTTTTCCCTACATGAGACCACATTTCTTTGAGGCATCTTTTCAAATAGTTCACTACCTTGTCTATGGCTTGTCATGGCATTCCATCACCAGATTTATTTGATGCATTTTTCAAATAGTTCACTGCCTTGTCTATGTTATTGCTTACTATTATGATTTGATATAATTTTTCCAAGCATCCATAGCTTGTTCGAAAGCACTTGTTTTAGGCTTTTAGCCATAAAAAAAGGTAGTGAACTATTTGATAAGATGCTTTGGTAAACATGTATGAAAAATGTGGTAACATAGACAAGGCAACGAACTACTTGAAAAAATGCCTCAAAGAAATCTGGTCTCATAGAATGCCATGATAATAAAATGTAATTGGCAGCTGCTCCTAGTTATTAGTTATGCAATGTGAAGCAATTACATAATTTCTTAGGTTGAATTTGTAAAACCTATATTGTAATTGAAATTTTGTCATTTATCAGCATCTAGTTATTAGTTATGCAATGTGAAGTAATGCTTTGACTTTGAAAGATGTGCAATGCAATGTAATCAATGATATGAATATAAACTGCAAAAATCTATTTTTTACAATTCATTAGTTAAAATATTTATTTTATTTTCTCTCTATATCTCTATATGCTATGGAAATACCTTTCAATTTCAAAAAATAGTTTTTATCTCTTGTTCTACAATTTTTTATGTTTTTTTTTTAAATATGATTTTTTCTCAATTTTTTCAAAAACTCTTATACTTTTGGTTTGCCAAATTTTTCCCCAAAAGAGTTTTGCTGCTATGCATTGGAAGCATGAATCATACACATGAATACATGAAATATATGTGAAGTATACATGTGAATAAGTGAAGCATACATGTGAATAAGTGAGGCACAAGTAATTGAAGCATTGCAAAGGATACAAACCACTAGGAATGGAGCTTATTGAGAAATCAACAGTAATTAATTAAGCATTATATGTAAAAAAAATCCATGCCTGCAACATTCAAGCATACAATTTACACAATACGCATGATAACATCATTCAAGAATGGCAATAGCAAAATAAGATTTTCTTTATTCAAAAAGTCATAAGGCTATACAATGATATATATTGATAAAAGTATATACAATATATCCAAAAAATCCATACAGGCTTAGTACAAAGGAGCCATATGGACATAAAATGTCACGTATATATCGATAGTACAAAACATATGTTCCAAAATTCCACATAGGCATACAACAAACAACCCAAATACATAGTCATTTCCCTCTAGGGGAAGGAAATATATCCCATACTGCCTTCAAAATTTGGCTAGATGGAGTGATTATTGGTTCTCTTGTCTTTCAAACACGCTTGATAGTTCTCCTCTCTTCACTCTGGACCTTCAACTGATACAATAAAAAGTAAAGATGTTAATACATAGAAATTGAATTATGGAATGACATATAACAAAATATAATCACTTACTGCATACATATAGTCATCATGCACATTTGCAGTATTACCATGTCCACAATCTAGAGTGACAACCACCTGTGGCAACCATCAAGATAGAAATTAAATTACATTAAATTATCATGATTTTTTTTTATAATAGACCATAAAAGAGCAAATATGATGTCAAATCAGCTAATCTATTGCATACCTCTCTCAATGGATCGGAACTGGCTATTGCTGCAACAACTCCATGGTCCATCATGCCACCAACATCACCAGGGTTGTCTAATGTCAAAAACTACAAACGAAACAACATATCTAATAGTAATATAAAGAAGTTTAGGTAGTCCCTTTATAACTGTCATAAATGAAAGAGTAAATGGTTGCCCTCAATTGAGACTACAATATAGTTCTTATAGATCACAAAATGGTGAAAGTACTAAGTCCACTGGGATAGTCCAAGCCTTGCAAATTCCAAAGTTTAGTACTCATTGAGATTTTTATTGCATATACTAATGAACTAATGTTAATGAGGGCATGATGTCAACATAGTGATAATTCCACAATGAATTTCACATGAATGAAGTGAGGATTACTATGTTACTAGCATCTTTCAAAGGGATAATGGAACATATGATGAATTAGGATGTGTCTAGGATTTTACTATAGCACATGAAGTTGGTTGTTGAGGTGTGTAGTAGTAATGGAGAAGACAACTTTGGTCAATACTGAGTGGAAGGAAACTTATTTTTTCTAACGGTGTATAGGATAAAATTTGGATGGAGGTGCTATAGAATAGGCAGGATAAAGAGACAAGACCAACAAGGGATAATGGAACATATGGTGAAATAATAGAGGGTACAATGGGATGGGAGTCAAATGCGATAATGGAATATGGGATGGACTAGAATAGATTAATGGGATGGGCTACGATGGGATAACAAAATATAGCATGAACTATTAGAGGTTAATGGGATGGGATTAGGAGGGAATAAAGGAACATAGGGTGAATTAGGGAAAGATAGTGGGACAAGACCAAGAGGGGATAATGGAACATAATGTGAAATAAGAGAGGGTAATGGGATATGAATAGAAGGGGTGAATGGAACATAGGATGGACTAGTATAGATTGATGGGATGGGCTAGGATGGGATAACAAAATATAGGGTGGACAATTAGAGGTTAATGAGATGCAATTAGTAGGGAATAATGCAACATAGGATGAATTAGGAGGTGTCTAGGGTTTGACTATAGTACACGAATTGTGAACTTGACCTATGTGTAGCAATAATAGAGAAGAGTTGTCTAGGATGAAATGTGGATAAATATGGTATAACATAGAATGGATAAAGGAACATAGGGGATGATGGAACATCTAGGGTGAAATAATAATGGGTACAATAAGATGGGAGTAGAAGGGAATGATGACACAACATGGACTAAAATATATTAATGGGATGGGCTAGGAGGGGATCATGGAAAATAGGGTGAAATATTAAATGATAATGGGATGGGATTAGGAAGGTATAAAGGAACAAAAAGTGAATTAGGAGAAGATAATGTGACACGATCAAGGAATAAAAATGCAATGTTTGTGTTTCTCATCAATTTTTTTAGATTTGTATATGTAAAATTATGAAAACTTATCTAACATTGTTTTACAACACCATTAATGAATAAAGGATACTTGAGTGTAAGTTGTTTGAGGAAATAAATTGCAAGGTGTGGAGGTTGAAGGTCCATCAGGAAACTGTTTGAAATCCAAAGCATGTTATGAGAAAAACATTCAAATATAGCATTCAATTGTTTAAATGAAATAATAATATCTTTAATAGTAGTTGCATACTTGTGGACTCATCATCAAGAACGATTAAGGGTCTGTAGGAATGGAGCACATCTCATGAACAGTCTGACCCTAAAATTTCATCATATCGAAATTCTACTAATTTAGTTATTTATTAATTTCAAAATATAATTTAATAAACAACATTAAATGAACTTGTTGAATTTTACCTGAGTGTCAATATCGAATGTATCATTCAACAAATCATTTGTGAAATTCATCACCTCAGCAACTAATGTAGGTTGTGTAGCTGCATCTCGATCACTCTAATATTCGTACGTGCAAACAACACCACAAATGCCACAATGGTGGGGTGGAGCTTGGGGCCTAGATGTCTCCTCCACATTAGGCTCTACTAGAGGCCTCACACACTATAAAATGGTATGGGTGAGTGATCCAATTGACTCCAGCATTTCCACATCTACACTATCCTTAACAATGGAAGGAACGACGATGTGCTCCACCATTGGTTTGGCCAAGGGTCTTGATGCCAACTGTGGATTACATTGTGCAATAGGTCTATCATGTGTGGAGCCCCCACTTCTACCCAACACATACTACATTAATATATAACATCATTGCATAATCATATCCAATGAATCAACGAAATTATAAATGCATAGCCATCCATCATAATCACATATCACATGATCATATAGAATGTATAAATAAACATCATAAAAACATAAACATCCATAGCATAACATGATCATAACCATATAGCATAATCACATCGGACTACATATCATAAATTTTTGCCAAAAATTATATCATATATTGGTCAAAATGTGTCATAGTATAATGTCAAGATGTATCATATCTAACAAAATGGAGCTTGTAGGCTCAATAACCAAAATATATTATCATAATACATAATGTCAACATGTTCCCTAGCCTAAGCTATCTTGCTCTCCTAACCCTAGTACATCCCTATCCTCTTGTCGTGGCAAGCCTAGAAACCTATACTTTGAGGTAGATTACTAGATGACCTATGAAAGGGAGTGGCCTATCTCAGACCTAATGTCTCACCACTATGTGACCTGTTGTGGGAGTTCCTGCTATGGGACCTACTCTATGACCTACCATAAGATCCACTCTAAACCTGTGAAAAGATTGGTTGTCTCCTCTTAGGCAACACTGCTCTCTCATATAAATCTCTATAATACTACAACCCCCTGCTCTGGCTGGCCAAATCCTGTGCAACATCTATAATTTAACCACTATATGTAGCTGAAAATTCTATCATCCTTTGATTTGTATACTATTGGCTAATCACTACAAGGTCTCTCTTCATCTATAGGGTGTCCCTCTCTATCTAGAGGGTGTCTCTCTCATCCTTTAGGACGTCTTGCTCTACCCTGAGTGTCCTCATCTCTACCTCTAGGTCCTGTACCTGATACTGTAGGGTGGAAATCCTTTGATCTAATGTACCATCATCCACTCTACCCCCAACCTCCTCGACATCCAGACCCATCACAATCCTCTCTTGTAGGACTCTCTCTACCTCTCCCATCTCAATCTCCTCTGCATGCTCCTCTACCTCAGCCATCTCCACCTCTTGGTGCCCTACCTCCAGGGATAGAATCTCAACATGCTACTCTCCCTCCTCCATCTCTATCTCCATCTCCTTGGCCACCCTCTCCTTTGGCTCCTCCTCCTCACCCTCTTCATGGATTTGTGATAAGGGTCTCACCACCCTCCATCTCCCATCCCTCCTCCTCCTATGTTAGTATCCTCCTTGACCTTCCTTACCATACCCTCTATCATCTCCTTTTTCCCCTATCCTCCATCCTCTTGGCCTCCACCCTTCCATCCCCTATTACCCCTCCGGCCTTACAGGCCCCTACCTTTGCGCTCTACTGGCGCTGGCTGCTCTAGATCTATATATGGATTTGGCCTATGGGCTTGTCACCATGCATCATACTATGGCATGGCACCAAGATCTATTGCATCCCCTCTCTAGGCTCACTACATTGTCTATAGTGCATCAATCTCCTCGACCATAGTCATCAATATCACCTATCCCCATGGATGTACCTCCCATGAGGTACGTGCAAAAATTGTTGTATCGACAGGAATACCTTGCCTCTCCCTGAATTTCCATCTAACCCTCTCTAGCAAGTACATCTCAATAGTGTGTTGAGATTGCACTATCCTACCAATCAAATATCTAGGCTGTTAGCACCATGGAAGATGATCATCCTTGCCTACCCACAGATCACAGTCCCTATACAGCCTCCAGACAAAGCTCACTAATGTACCAATGTTGTGTCTCTAATATCCAGTATCTCCCACATGTGTTTGTGTCATGTAACCTCTATATAGATATACATAAGGTGTACCTACTCCCAACTTTTGTCCCACTGGTGGTCGAAACACTGATATGTGCTCCCACACCGATACCATAGCTAGAGTCACCCCACAGCTCATGCTCGAACCACCTCTATATACAATGTCATGAAGCTGGAAGTAAAGCATGCCCAATAGACATGGTCCCTAGGAATACACAGTCTCCTCCTGTACCATCCCTACTAGTAGCTCTCCCTAGCCTACTAGAAAACCATGACCCCTTCAGTTTGGAATCAAGATACCCATGATCAATGTGCATAAAATGCAGTCAAATTTGTCGTATCACTCTGCAAGTGTCTCCCATTTGATCTCATAGCCCTATATACCAAGCTCTGACACATCATCATAATCATAGTAGTCATAGATAGCTTATAGTCCTCTAACAGGATCATATTGCACCCGCTCTCTGCGGATGGGTAGCCACATTATCTTGTAAATGTCCCTCAAAGTAACAGTGGCTTCCCCAATCTATAGATGAAAAGTACATGTCTTGGAGTGCCATCACTCTGCAAGTGCTATCAACATACCTCTACTTTCCCTGATAATGGGCATATATGTCACATAGAATAATTTGAGATCTAGAAGTGCTCATCTCTTGACATCATCCAACTGATACCATAGTTGAAATGTTTTCGGTCATGAATCTGATGTATAGATAGGGGGAAGTACCACCTAAAGTCACCAAGAAATTCATCATGTCAATCTAAAGTCTTCATTTGACCTACTGGACCTAAGTTGAACAAATCACTTTATCCTAAATTGGGGCAAATTTTTCATCATTCAATTGCGTCATTCTACTTGTTAATTACATCACAAAATTTCTTGGCATCACTGTTCTTGCACATGCATCACACAGTTCTACTTGTTAATTACATCACATAATTTCTTGGCATCATCGTTCTTGGCACATGCGTCATTACCCCTCACACTTGCGTCACTTAATATCGATTGTGTCGTTTCCAGCTACATTTGCAACTGAGAAATCAAATGTGGTGCACCATTTCAGATGTGCCGCAATGTAATCACCCCCCTATAGACATGCAATTGTTTCATGAAGAGGCAACTGCGGTGAACTCCTGGTTGTCAAATTATCTTATTGGGACAATTTTCCAAAAAGAATGATTTTTTTTGAAAATTTGCAAAATTTTCCCAAGGGGGCACACCTCTACCTTTCTTTCACTAGGGAATGTTTTGACTAAATTTCTTTGACACAACACGATGAAGTGAATTATGTTAAAGAGGGAAAAAATGTAGACACTTAAAAATGTCTTGGTCTACGAGCATCATTTTTCTTGGTCTTCTTCCCTGCTTTAAATAGATAATTTTAATTATTTATTTAATTCATCTCTTGACCTTTATTCTACTATGATTGATTAAATAAATTTAATTGTGTCACTAACATTCCTTTCTTCAATAATTAAATAAATTATTATTTATTTAATTATTTACCTTTCATTATTCGTCTATAGTTAAATAATTATTATCAATTATTTATCTATTCATTAATCTTTTCAATTCTTCTATAGTTAAATAATTATCAAAAATTATTTAATTATCTCTTGTCACTTCTCCCTATTAAATAGTTAATATGAATTAATTATTTAATTCCTCTTTTCTTTTTCTTCTTATTTAATTAAAATGGTTGCAATAATCATTTTAATTAAGTGCCCACTTATTTTTTCCTTAAATAAATTATTCATCCTCCACTTGGCCAAAGATTCCTTCTCATGAATTAAATGATTTTTATTTTTAATTCTTCTATTTTCTCCCTCCACTATCTCCTTTTCGAATCTCAGTCGTTGATTGTCTCTAGGCTCTTTACAATATTGATTGTCCATTTTGTAACTGTCATCAACCCACTACTTTGTGGTGCATGCATCCCCAACTGTTGATCTTAGAATATTTCTAGAAGATCGATCTCGTTCGTCCATTCAAATGGCTATCTATAAAAAAATGCTTCCTCCTCCATTTTCTATTTAACAACCACTTATCTCTGACTTTCATGCTTATTGTTTGTAGGTATTTGCGCAAACATACTCCAATCTAAGGGAAACTTGCAAAGGAAACTTGAGGAGAAACAAGAGAAGTGTTTCAACCTCAATATGGAGAGTGTTTTCAATTTTAATTTTTTTATTCATCATGTTTGATTGTTTTCTCTTGTTTTAGATTGTGATTTTAGCTTAGATAGTGTTGTGGTTGTCACTTAGTCTATGTTATTGGATTTTTCCTATCTTACAATTGATATTCAATATTTGGTTGTAGTATTATTCGTTATAGGTAAAATACATTATTGATAAGTGGTAATATTTTGATATTAAATAACATGATTAATTGTTGCTTGACACTAAAAGTATTATGCAAGTAGGTAGAGTTAAATTATATGTAGATTTAATTCCTAGGTTGATTATTATTATAAGGTTATTTTTTCATATACAAATTGTTTCAATTACTATTGGCTATGATAATTACTGACACCTTTTTTTCGATTGAGTAAACAAGTTAAAATTGGCTAATATTGGTGAAGGGATCACCTAGCTATTTCCCTTATGTTATTCTTGTGAATTCCTTGTCTTGTCAAGATATGTGTTTTAACCTTGTTTTGTACGGATTGTGCATGTGTGAAAAGTTTTTTTATTAGATTGTGTTGTCATGGTCATCGCTCCCTAGAATACAATAGTTTGAGAACCGCCTAGAAACATTCATCCCACAATGTCAATAATTTGTTAGAAAATCATATCATGAACCTAAGACTACAAACAAACTAGCTAAAACATTCAATTTAGATAATAGAGAGCTCTTTTTGCATGATAGCGGAAAGATTTTGTAATAGAGGCTATATTTTGAACGATAGTGGCTACTTTTTATGATAGTGGATAAATTTTACAAAAGTGGCTACTTTTTACACAAGCGACCAAAATAAAAGATAGAGTGCACATTTTACAAAGGTGGTTACTTTCCTAAGAGAAAAATAATAGTGGATGCTTCATACATAAGCATTAAATAATAGTGGATGGATTTTATATTAACAGACAAGAAAAGCTATAGGGTTCAAATTTTACAAAAGCGATAAAATCACATACTACACTAGTGGTAAAATTGAGACAATAGCGGTAAAAATAAAATATTACCACTATTGTCCAAAACATTTTGAGCATTAATTACGCAAATGTGAAAAGATGAAAATAAGAAATGAAGTGGTACATACCATGATACCTATTCCAATTGGCCTCTTGAAAGAATGAACCACATGTGCACGGTGTGGGACACCCAGGATCCTCGCCATCACAAATAAACAATCACTGCAACAAGATCTCTAGAGGAAAGAATTCACTAAATGCTAAGAGTGCAAATGAGGAGAAATGAACCCTAATTTTCTATTTTTACCCCCCCTCCCCCCCCAAACCCTAATTTTTACATTGGAAACCCTCCTAGGTCCAAATTTTGAGCACCCTAAAATATTTGAAACCATGAAGGAAAACTCTATAGCCTAAATTTTCATCCTCTACACATTTGAACTACAACAAAACATTGCCACAATATCGACCAGAAAAGTAAATATTTTGGCCAACATCTTAAGGGGGTAGCCCACCACTGTATTATCTTTCCACTAACCATTAGGGCACATTGGGGTATATAAAAAATTCCAAATCTTGATCTAAAAATTGAATTCTTTGAAACAAAGCAACCAATACTTTATCTCAAAAAGGGGTAAAATGTAGACATGTAAAAATGACCTAACACATATCACATATCCTAAACTATATTTTTCCATTATCAACATCACTTCCATTATGACTATTTCATTTAATCTCATTTACATCATTAACCCTATTTTCCTCTATTAATTGAATAATCTTTAATTATTTGATTAATTCACTATATCGTCACCTAATCTAACTTTATTCCTCCTAATTAATTAAATAAACATCAATTATTTCATTGTGTCACTAATATATCATATTCATCTAAATCAATTGAATAGTTGTCATTAATAATTTAATTTAACCACTTTCCCTTCTCTAAACTTGAATAATTAAATCAATTATTCGAAATCATTCAACATGGTCAACAAAAAAATACATATTTATTTGTTAAATTCAAAGGAAAACTTGCACGTTCATCTCAAATATTAATTAATTAATTATCCTCACGCCTTTGTAATTGAGTAAATCATTACCACAGATTTCTCACTCTAATCGGTTGACTAGCTCATATATTTCTCAATCCCACTAACCCCTCTATCTGATTTCTCAATCTTACCAATCATTCCAATCTAATTCCCCTGATCATCCAATTAAAATCCTTAATTGGATCAATCAAAAGAGTTAACTAGTCAATCTATTTCCTCTCAATGGTTCTCAATTGTTGATCATGATGTTTTACTATTGAATCTCGATCGTTCATCTAAAAACTTGAAATATATAAAAAACCCTCTTCATGTTGGAAGATGGTCAACACTCTCCTCGAGATTTGTGACATGGACTAACCGCCTCCCATGGATCCATTAAATCTGGCAGTTGTATCAGGCATTAACAGGTTGAAATTTTGGTGTAACAACCATTGTGGGGCCAACAATTGGTATCAGATCCAAAGGTGTTAGGTTTGAATCCCCTCAGGTAATGCTACGGGGGAGATAGTTGGTAGATGGTCAATGTTCCCCTCGGGATTTGTTACATGGACTAACCACCTCTTGTAGATCCGTTAACTCTGGCGATTGTATCAAGCATTAATAGGTTGACCTTTTGGTGCAACAACAACCATGGGGCCAACACTTCATTCTCAAAAATGATCAGAGTATCTAGAGAATTTGTGGAGAGGTTATGTCGAAATAACCATTGAAGCACATTTAGCACACTTACATATTTGATCACCATTAGCACATTTTTTGAATCTTTTTGCAACAATGTGTTGAATTGCACAAGACAATTGAGAGGGGGGTGAATCAATTGTATCTAATCACATTCACCACAGATCTTAAACAATTCCACATTCACTTTAATCTGTTATTAAGTATAAGTATGAAGTGCATATAATAGAAAGCAAAAACAAGAAACACTAGATTTACATGGAAAACCCAATGAGAGAAAAACCATGACGAGGGTTAATTCACAATATAAGAGTAATTGCAAAACCGATTACAAAGGCTCACTGCCAAAGGGCTCACTGCCCAAATAGGAGTCACTATCTAGATGGGAGGTTCATTGCCTATAGATACAAAAACATAGAAAGAAGAATGTTACACAGAGAACATTATCTCAATACAATAGAAGATCCACCACTGCAACTTCCACACATTCGTAGCCTTGATCAAAGAATTACAAACACCATCAGCTCATTGCCTTCAGGAATCTAACACATTGAAGCTCTTGCTACCTCAGATCACTTTCACACAATCTTTCACATCTACTTTTCTTCTCACACTTGTGGCTTAAAAAACTTAATATCTTGCCTTGTATTTATACCAACTTCGATCTTAGAAACTTTCTCCAAGGTCGGCTACACACTATTTTATAAATTCAAATTAGGTTAGTGACTCAACATTCCCACAGTGGATGAGAATGAGAGTGGACCAAATTAATACTTAACAAGGACCCAAAACAACATCTTGGATCAATCACACGCTTCCTTAATTGATACTTATCCTTTGTATAATGTGTAAACACCAGGTCAACCAAACCTAATGAAAACACCAATGAACATTGAAGTATGCACATTCACAACAAGAGGATAATGTGTGGACCACATAAAATGCTTCACCAAACATTGGAACACATCTTAGATTCCTTTTGATTCATCCACAATAACTACAACAACCTTCATACAAAGAATACTTTCCATTAGTCCAATCGGACTATACAAACACACATAGTAACTCTGGAACTAGTCTTTCAGAGTACCAAACCATAAACAATTTTTCCAAAACATAGATAACACCATTACAAGCCTTCCTCTAGATATACAAGACCTAAAACAAACTAGCAGAGGACTGTGGAGCAAAAACATTTCTCCCAGTCCACAAACAAAATAAATTTTCTAGACCAGTTCACAAACTAGTGAACACAACTTTCACTCTTCATCAAACCAGAAGCTATAATCCAAGATATATCATCCAAGGATTCAATTAAAAAACACTATAGATCCACAAAAACATAGGATCAACATAGAATAAATGCATAGCACATTACCGAAGCACAACTTAAACATATACATAATTTTGTCTTCACTATTTATTAATTTTCTCATAAGCACTTGGTAATTCATCATATCAACACACTTGCAACACCATAAAGATAGCTCCATGTACTCACAACATCTCTATAGAATCTCAACTATACATGCACCACCTGTACTGTGTTGACATCAATGCCAATACCACCATTCTCATTCATACTTGCAACACAATGGAGGTTTCATATTGATCCAAGTGATCCAACATCAATATAAATTCTACTTCCCCATGGGATAGTAACATTGTAATGATTTGATTCATTTTGTGTTTTCTTTATTATTGCATTTGTTCTTTAAATTCTTAGTTTTATAACTTCATTTCATGAGTATGGTTTAAGATTTTGATCTTTTTTTTAAATTAATTTGGTTTAATTCATTGTTGTTTCATTATACATATTTCCCCCTTACATAAAATAGGCAAACATATCTTGGTACCAAGGCAATTCAAGACAAACAAAATTACATACAAGTTTTAATTATGGTATATCTTGGTCCTCCATTCAACCACCACTAGTGGTGGTGTTGCCAATGAGGTTGAGTGGTGATAGGGTGGCCACTCCACATGCCCCATCTACAAGCCCTTAATCCTTGCAAGTCCAATATGAACCCCACTAAAACCAAGCATTGAAGTGTAAAAACTAATCTAATGCAAATCTTAAAAATAATTTATTTATTTTCAATTGTCATTCATACCTCATTGACATGATGTGGATGATGCCAGAGCCATACTTTAGGCCGTGCAAGGATGATGCAGACACTATGTCAAAAAAATAATATTCAACCAAAGATGTCGATTCTCTATTAACTACGATATTTGGCACCTCTAGATGGTAGAACATGTATGAATTTGTATCATACATATTTTAGACAGATGTACAAATGAAATTAATGAAAAAGGATAAAAAAATGAGGACCCAAGGAAAAAGTCTCCAATTTTGACAATATGATAGTCGATCATAGATTTTTGGGCCTTTTGGATGCAATGGAAAGGTTTGTTTTGGCCTAAAATTCTCTAAAATTGTAACTAAATTATGAATGTGGCAACCACCTCCCAACTTGGAACCCTCATAAATTTGGCCTCACATGTCCAATTTGGATAAAATAAAAGTTAAATTTGACTTTCTTAGACACTTTGTACTCAATGGTGAGCTCATACTTGCACTAGCATGCACCAAAATAAACTTGAAATACAAATACACAAAGAAGAAACCTCCAAATATGGTATTTCTATCAAAGTTTTTTAATTCTCTAGGTCATCATATGATGCAAAAGAAGAGCATACTCAACTTTTCAAGATCTACCACATTTTTCAACCTTGAATTAGCTCAAACACAAATCATTCTCAAATATGAGAAGGAGATTTATAAATCTAAAGCTTTGATAATATGATAGAGTCACTCAAGGACTCAAGCTCCCAAGATTAGTTACAACCAAAACTTCCTTTTGCAATAAAGATAAAAGAAAGAGCATATATTTGAAATAACAGATGCAAAATATTTTGATACAGTTGATATTATATATATATATATATATATATATATATATATATATGTCTAGGGACTTTCTTATATAGGAAAGGTGGAGATGTAGGATTAGACAAGATAATGAAAAGTGTCATCCTATGACATGAGATAGCCAAATATAAGATCAAATGAAAATAAATAATTATAGAAAGATTCCTAGGACATAATTAAACTGAACATGTGAATAGGACCTACTAGGTGAACTAGTTAGGTATAACACCTTATTCACACTAATAAACATATTATCTAATTTTTGTTAATATTTGATCCATTCATTGAACCGTTAAAACTCATAGGTCAAAAAATATATACACACACGCACACATATATAGTATAAACTAATTATGTAATACTCTCATATTTATTATTATTATTATTATATTATAAATTTATTAAAATATTAAATAAAATAGTATTTAGTAATAATAATTTCCAATCCCTTTTCAAGAAACCATGAATTCAATAAAACATAGTTACCTATGATAGGATCATGGGAACATACATAGGTTGCATGCCATTTTAAAGGGTTGCAACCTATGTATGTGCCCATGATCCTATCATAGGTAATTATGATTTATTGAATTCAGGTTCTTGCAAAGGGATAAAAAATTATTAATAATAAAAATTATTTCATTTAATATTTAAATTATTTTATAATATAATATTATGATAATATTGCACAATTATTCTATACTATATGTTTTTGTGTGTTGACCTAGGAGTGTTAATGGTCCAATGACTCGATCAATTATTAAGAATAATTAGATAATTAGGTGAGCTATTAATCCTCTAGGGAGATGTGTAAATGATCCAATCCACATGCCTTAGCTAAATTAGGGATTGGGACTCAAAACTGAGTCATGCAAGATGGTAATCATAGAATTTGATCATTCAACCCTAGTCCTAAGGTCATATATTTATTAAAATTATATGAACAAATAATTTAAAAATATTTTAAATTTCCTTACATTGATTAGTGGGGTTTCTATTAGGGTCCTTTCCCTTGAGTTATTAGGATGATTTTATGGGATCTACATATCATACAATTCATTTTAGGGATATACTCCTTCACATATGACACTCCTATGGCATGAATTTCTTGCCTTCACAACCTATGTACAAGGGATGTGCCCTATTCGTTCATGGATATATAGGGCTACATGTTGATGGGTATTTTGATATAATTCTTAACTCAGGTGAAAATATAAGATGATCTCACACCTCTCCTAAGAAGAACCAACTCCTAAATGTAAATTATTTATCCATAGATCTTTCTAGTCAAGTCTTGAAGTCTTTTGATAAATCATTGTTGTTTTATTTTTTGTTTCAATCAAGGGGTCTATAAAACACTAGATCTAAATCTTAAACTTCTATAGCCATGTCATTATATATGAATAGACATATCTATATAAAGTGATTCCTTCTACCTAGAGTTCTCACAACTTTATAAATGTTAGTGGGTAAACGTATAAACCTATGTCACACTTTATAAAGGAATCAATTTGTTGACACATATGTTGCACACAAACACCAATAGCTAGGTAAATCCTCATAGAGTACTTCGGGAATCTACCTTTCTTGAAAGACTCCACTAGGAAACCTAAATCTAATGCAAACTCAACTTGATCCCAAGGCTTGTTTATGTCAGGTCTTGATGCACTAGGTTCACTTAGGGTTCATTGTGATATTGTTGTTAAACACAAGGAGTAAATAGTTGTATGGAATTGGCTAGTCTCCAAGCAATAGAAATATAATCGAAGTCTGATCATTCAAATTTTTACTCAAAAATTTCATGAAATCAAAATATTCACCATAATATTTCATGAAACTCAAATAACTTGCATACATTCAAATAGATTTAGCATTAATAATTCAATAACTTCATGAAGTCAAAATATTTATAATAAAACTCCATGTATTTATCATTTTTGGAACATTTTTTAGAATAGAAAGCATCTATTCTAAAATAAAGCATACAAAATTACTCAAAATTAAAATTTCTCCCAGGTATTACCCACGCATGCCTCAAGAAATTACCAAACTAGAGAAAACCATTCCATACATCACTAGATTGCTTCACATCTAGGCATAGAATGATGTAAGATTTTAAAGAAAGGGTGATCATTTTCCACCAGATAATGTTAATATGCACCCTTAAATAGTGCAACACACAATATTGTCTGATAGGAACAAACAATCAGCTATGTAAGATTTCGTATTAGGAAATAGGTTTGAAATTGGCTATGATATTAGTTAACTTCTAATGAAACATACATTTTTTTAGTCTAGAATAGAACATAAAATAGGAAAAATAATAAAACTTGAAATTTTTTTAATTCTTTAACATCCACAAATTCTAAACTTAACTAAAATAATACATCTCTCGACCTTTTATAGGAGCAAGACACTTAAGGAAATTCAATAAACACATGAGAGGGAATCCAAGGGATGAATTTCAGCAAGACATGTGGCACATGACAGTTGGCAAGAGAACTTCTGAATAAGTCAACAGATTTTGACCTCCTTCAACACTTAAAAATTTGGACTTGTGTCTTTAAAATTCAATCAGGAAATCAAACTAGATTAAGCATATTTATCAAAAAAAATGTAGGAACTTCCTTTGTTGGATTTTCAGAGTGATAAAGTGGGACTAGTTATTCAAATCCACCATCAATTTTTTCCTACATTCAAGTTCGGGCTTTGGGCTAAAACACCTGGAGGTAAATCACCCCGAAACTAGGCACCCTCCTTTGTCGTCTACAAAATACTCATGTCCCTGGTATCTCGGTTACCGGTGTTTCTTTGTGAGAAGCTTTGTTTGCACATGAGATTTTAGAGTGCACCACCAAACTTGGAAACATCATTGGATGTACTTACAATCCAAATTTTCTTGATCGCCCATACCAAAACACAGTCCAACAACTTATTTCTCTTACACATAAAATTCCACATATCAATCCCTTTAAAAAAAAAAAAACTCTCATTAGCATAAAATCATCATTATTACTAATCTACTTTTAGATCAAGCTATAAATAATATGCTTCAATGCATTCTCACATAATTATCACTTTAGGAAGGCTATCAGTACTTTTAGGCATTCAGGTAAAATTAAACAACAAACTTTAACACTTTAGCACCACTACATCCTTTACCTGGTACCTAGTACCTAGTACCAAATATATTCTTGCCCTACTGGAAAAAAACTCACCCGGATCCTAGTTACCACTAGAGCTCTTGTACCCTCAGGCCTTCTACTCTCAAACTAGAACAACTTACCAACTTAGCTTCAAACATTCCAATCAACTCAGTTTCCTAACACCCGATGTATTTAATACCTGGCACCTTTAACCATGAATTACTTTAAATATTTGTGCTCTTTTCAAAACAAATTGTGCGGTGATCATCAACCAACCAACACTTGCCATAAGCATCAATTTTTTATTGGGTCCCCAAGCCTTGCATTCTTGGGGCATGTTTTGAGACCACACAACTTACAACCAACAAAGCCAAGTTTACAAGAAACCCAAGAATCAATTACCCATTGTAAATCATAACTTATGCATATTTTCCCATGATAGCTTCTTGCCTTTACTTGAATCTTGGCATAAAAATCATAAAATTTTGTCATAAAGTACTAGTGTGTGCATTGATTAATTTCCATCTTTGAAACTTGGTGAAAATATTAGTTCATCGACATTGAGCTACATAATTTAGCAATCCTCCAAAGCCAACCTTGGATAGAGCCTTGTTGCCTATCAAGGGTCCATAGCCCCAACAAGGTTGTCTCTATAATTCCCTCAAATATAGCTCTATGGCCAGTCAAGCGTCTATATCCCTAGTAGAGATATTTGGATAGTCTAAAGAGTTGAATTTTTCTCTTTTGATATTCATTTTTTTTTTCATTTTTTTCATTTGATATTTCATTGTAAGCTCATTTGCTTCAAATTTCAAGCAATGAAGCCTGCTATTAGATTGGGAATTATAGTGGTAGTGAAGGTCACCTTTTTTTTTTTACTCAATGCAAATTTCCTTCATCATTTCACCAATTCCCAAAAGATTCAGTTTATAAATTTCCCATATATGAAACTTTCCTACTAAATTTTACTATCCTTATGCCAAAAACATAAGCATTAATTAAAATTTAGCTGCAAGTTATCAAATCACCTGATTACTTATAAATTTAGAGACATCGGTTAGTGCCCTTCCATCTCACTTTCCGTGGAAACCTGATAAAATAAACTTGGCCAATAATTTTTTATTTTGGTGTCTCTGCACTTACATTAATGCACTAGAATTGTTATAATTATACTTAAACCTGACCATTATACCCTTCATTTAATTCACACACCTTATCACACATGTATTTATTTCCTCAAGTTTTTCAACATGTTGACGTGTGCCACCTTAACAACTCAACTTTCCTCCTGAACATCACACCTAGATAGCTCATATTAATACAACTTGATGAAATAAACTAAAATGACCACCCTTTAATTCTAGAATCTCAAATTTGCTAGATTCACAATCTCTGTACTGGCACACCTTGAAGCACTGGACACCAGTTTCATGAGAATTTGTTTGATTTAACTTATAATTCCAGAGAAAAGTGTACTTCCGCCATCTAAACTTGCATTCCCAATATTTTCTATCTAGGAAACTATGTACCATAGATTTCTCACAGCTTTCTATAAGTGCAACACTTTCCTTCAAATTCCTCACTTCTATCTTCAATTTCCCCCAAATTTTATTTTTCCTCTGTGTGCTTTCCTACTTCCAGGCCATGGATAATCCAATTTGTCTCACTTTTATTCGTTGCCAAACCAGATTTCAAGGTTGAATTATGACCTAGAGGCTCAGAAAAGTGTTCTTCCTCTAAACTTCTTCCACCAAAGAATTTCTATGGATGGTCCTCAGAGAAACTTTCATGAATGCCAGGGCCTATTATAGACTAAATTCAGACCTGGCCTCATGATTCGTTGCTTCTCTTCTAGACCTCAGCCTCTCGATAGTTGAAGTTAATTCTACTATGGTGATGATAGTGTGACCCTACTTCTTGGGGATTTTGGACAATGTTCTCATTGTTGCTTAGCTAGTTGTAGGAATTCCATCAGTTGACGACATTCTCTTGATTTTTGGAACAAAGGGAAATAGTTTTTCTCCTGCCATTCCTTACTGATTTGCATACTCCCAACCTCAAGGACCATAGGGAAAATTTCTAACTAGGGTATAGGTTCCTCTAAGATGAAGCAAATCAAATTGACTAACTAGCCCTGCCAACTGCTCTAGCACTATGTTTTGAACACCTGGTCCTTTTTTTGATCTTTTTGATACCGCTTTACAATGAGATTTTTTGTATTTTCATTTATATGTGAGATTATCAATATGAAATATAATAAAAAAATTTATTTTCTCTATTCATGCATGTATCTATTTCAAATGTCTTTACCTTTTCAATTTTTAGTACAAAATGTTTTCATAATCCATTCATCATGTGTTTTAGATTAATAAGAATTCATTAATTCTGGGAACAAAACCAGAAAGCAAGGAAAAACTACCAAAGCAAACTAACCTAATTACTAATGTAAATTTACCTTAATTTAAACCATTTACCCTAACTAGGAAATTTACCCTAATTTATATCACTAACTTCATAATGCTCTTAGTCCTAATCCTAGAAAGTTTATCTCTAAATTCACTCGAATAAATCTTGGATAACCTACTCTAACAATGAATTATTTGAAATTTTCTACATTTGACAAATGAAAATTCAAATGTGTACTTACCAAAAATCATGCTAAAATATATGGAAATGACCTCATTAATGGTAGATTGCACACACCTTTACCATCACCTCAGTCCTGTACCTCCTTCCAAGTTTCGTTCATGGTTTTCCATCTTGTTTTGCTATGTTCCACAAATGATTGAATTTACTTCTTGACTCTCTTTATTTTCAAGATTTCCTCAACTCTTTGTCTTGTCTTCAACCTCAACATCATGATTCATTTCATTAGGCCAGACCTTAATACAATTTGCACAATCATCCAAAAGAAGGAAATTAAAAACTTGATACTCTACAATTTGTGTAAAATCAAGAATCTCTAACCTTAAGTTATGGATTCATAATTAGGGGTGAAAAGAATGCATCTCCTGCTCATTTCACCAACTCTTTCTTCTCGATACCATCCATGTGTGTGAAGAATGATTACTTGCTCCTTTCAAATTCATGCTTAACACATGATACTTCCAAATCTTCGTGACTTTTCTTCTTTTCTTGCAAAACTTCTAGAATTTTTTCATAACAATTACGGTTAGCAAATCCATTTGGTTTAACAATTAAACCACTCAATTTTTTAGTTCCACTAGGGTTAGGAACTTTCCTAGAATTTAAACATGTTTATGGTAATACCTCCCTTCTTCTTGTACTTTAGGATGCTTTTATTGGCAGAATTACCTTATGAATAGCCAGACTTACCCTAGTTAGGAAGACCTTACAATCCAGTTCACTATGGTTGGTTGTATCATGAATCCTGCACTCTATACCCCTACCAAAATTGAATAAACTTAATGGTGAAAGCCTCTGGTTAAGAACTTTCCAGAGCTTCTCCATCTCTTTTTCTCTTTCCATTACCAACTTACTTAGACCTTCAACTCATAATCGAGCTTCAACTATGCAACCAAGATAACAATACTAGCTCAATACATAGCAAGAAGAAATGACCCTCATTCTAGTGCCACTTATGTTGAAGCGTATGTCATGTTGGAAACACAAGGGAAAACAACTGAGAGGGGGGGGGGCGTAAATCAGTTGTCACAAAGTTTCAAACTTATTAAACTTATTAACCCTTATTCTCAGATTTGATTAATAACAATGAAAGAATGAATCAATAACACATCAGAAACACACGTAACACCAATATTTTTGTGTGGAAACCCGGTTAAGGTAAAAAATAATGGTGGAGGTTAATCCACAAGTTATACCCTGTTAAAATTATAAGAAGAATAAATGAGGAATGTACATGAATTTAGGCACAATGCCTAGGGATCACTGCTCAAAGGAAGACTTGCTGTCTTACAAAAAATATTCAGATTAAATCCATTTGAAGAATTTGAACTGAGAAAGTAGCATATGCTAATACCTAAGTATAGTTATGATTAAGCACATGAACACTTATTCACTCTTCTTCACTCTTCTTTACACTTTTCTCTACTTTTGAATGATCTAAAACTTTTCACACATAGCACATGCACAGTTCACATCACACACCAACTTCTAAAATGATGAAAAAATCACTTATATATATTTGCAACAAGAAATTACATCACTATATGTCAGCTTCAACAAAATAATAGAATGAATGCAAACTGTCTGCCCAAAACAATAAATATTATTTATGTGAATCAACCAAGGTTAGCCACAACATAGTAGAGACCCAAAATAATGTCCTCGAACACAAAAAACCTTCAAATATTCTTCCTCAAAGATCCACAACACGCTTCAATCACCTTGTCGGCCATGAACATGAAAAACATGAACACGTAAGAGAAAATCTTGGATCGTGAGAACAATGATCAATGTAGATGTACAACACAAATAAAAAATGACCTAGAAAAATCCATGAACACCATAGTAACATACACAACAACTCATATTACCGAAATCACATTATCTTCTTCCATGAACATCATTTATAGTAACTGAATAACTATTAGAATAAAAAACTCATAGCTTGCTCAAATCTTCATGCGTACCTCTAAAAATTTCGGTAATAAACTAGATAGGCTTGAAAAAAAAACCCTTTAATCCACAGCTTCTCACTATCAACATACTGAACTTTCCATCATACTGATCTTTACTGCTTCACAGACAATTTGTAACATATTTTATTACAATTTTCTCAATATCCTCGATATATACAGTCTTAAAAACATTTATGCTAATAGTGTTGACATCAATGACAACCACATATCAGCAACTCAATAGAAACATCCAACAATCTCCCCCTTTGGCATTGATGGCAACACACGATGTGGAAAACACCATCAATGTAACTAACTCTTCTCCAACAATTTCCCCTTTTCACATTACTCTTCTCCCCCTTAGTTCTCCAAGAGTTTTTCACATTATTCTTCTCCCCCTTTGACATCAATGAAAAAGTAACACAAGCTCTAAACCACATATCTGAATCATCTGACTACCCCCCCTGAGTAGCAGCCACCACAACATCAATCCAGATCAAGATATGATTGTGAATGCACAAACTGATGCAAAGAATATGCATCTTAGTTCTGATTAGGAGGGGTAATCACCCCTAACTTCCCTCTGAGATACTCAAAAGTATCCTTAGGTAAGGGCTTAGTAAAGATGTCTACAATTTGTTCCTTAGTAGGCACATACTCCAATCCAACTTCCTTATCACTCACCTTATCTCTCAAAAAGTGAAACTTGATAGATATATGCTTGGTCTTTGAATGCAACACCAGATTCTTAGAAATTTTTATAGCACTTGAATTATCATAGTATATGGCAATAGGTTCATCATACACAACTCTGATATCTTTCAACATCTACTTCATCCACAATACTTGAGTACAATTGTTAGCATCAACAATGTATTATGCCTGTGCAGTAGACAAAAAAACAATATTTTGCTTTTTACTTAACCATGAAATCAATTTCTTTCCCAAGAAAAATACGCCACCACTAGTAATTTTCCTATCATTCACATCTCATGCCCAATCAACATCAGTAAAGGTACTCAAAGTGATATCATCATCTTTACAATACCATAGGCCAAAATCAACTGTTCCCTTCAAGTATTTGAAAATTCTCTTCACAACAGTCACATGAGATTCCTTAGGATTGGCTCAAAATCTAGCAACAATACATACAACATTCATGATGCCAGGTCTATTTTGAGTCAAATAAAGCAATCCACCAATCATTGATTTGTATCTAGTTTTATTTTCCTTCGAAGAATCTTCATTTGTTTTCAACTTACATCCAGTCACCATGGGTGTACCGATTGGATTTGCATCTTCCATACCAAACTTCTTTAGCAGTTCTCTCACATACTTGGACTAAGATATAAATATCCCTTTATCTAACTGAGTAATTTGTAATCCCAAAAATAATTTGAACTCTCCAATCAGTGACATCTCAAACTCATTCTACATTTCATTAGCAAAATTCATGCACAAACCATCATCTCCTCCAAAAATGATATCATCAACAAAAACTTCCACAAACAAATCTTTATCATTATCAATCTTGAAATACATATTACTTTCAGCAATACCTTTGTTAAATCCAAGCTTCAGTAGATACTTATCCAATCTAGCATACCAAGCTCTAGGGGCTTTCTTGAGTCCATACAATGCTTTCTTCAACCGACACACCATATCTCCCTGATCAGACAATTGAAATCTATGAATTTTCTCTATGTACACTTCTTCTTCCAATTTGCTATTTAGAAATGCTGACTTGATATCCATCTGATAAACTTTGTAGTTTTTGAAAGCAGTATAAGCAAGAAATAGTCTCATGGCTTCAATTATAGCAACACGAGAAAAAGTTTCTTCAAAGTCAATTCCTTCCATTTGAGAGTATCCTTTGCACACCAGTCTTGCTTTGTTTCTAATAACTTCACCTTGTTCATTCAACTTGTTTCTAAAAACCCATTTACTTCCAATTAAATTTTTGTCCTTAGGTCTGGGAACAAGAATCCATATATTATTCTTCTCAATTTTCTGTAGTTATTCTTTCGTTGCTTCAATCCAATGTTCATCTTTGCATGCTTCATTGACATTACTTGGCTCATTCTTTGAAATTAAATAGTATTCTTTTGCAATTCTTCTTCTAGTTTGGAAACCTTTGTTCTTATCACCTATAATCTGATTTTCTAAATGATTTAATCTTACATACCTTGAATTCTTAGAGTGTTCTTAAGTTTTAGGCTCTTTTGATCTCTCTTCTGTACTTTCACTAGTCTCTCCTTCTTGTTCTTCTTGATTCATCAGAATGATCTAAACTTGATTTGAAGTCTGAATCTTGTTTATACTTTCATTTTGATCATCAGAATCATATCCATAGGTTCTGGAGGGTCTAGTAATGTCTTCATCAACCTTAACATTCATACTTTCAACCATTTTCTTCAATCTCTTATTGTAGCACCGGTAGGCCTTACTCTTAGTAGAATAACCAAGAAAGATTTCATCATCACTTCTAGCATTAAAATTTCCTATATCTTCACCTCTCCTGATAAAGCATTTACTCCCAAAGATTTTGAAATATCTAATAATAGGCTTATGACCAAACCATAGCTCAAAAGGAGTCTTACCAATATTACCTTTGATTTGTACCCGATTGAGGATATAAACAACAGTACTCACAGCTTCTCTCCAATGGATATGAGGGACATTTCCTTCCAACATAATAGTTCTAGAAACATCTTGAACTATCCTATTCTTCCTTTCCACAACTCCATTTTCTTGAGGGGTCCACGGTGTAGATAATTGTCTCTTTATCCCATGTTCTTCACAAAAAAGTATTAAACTCACCAAAAGTGAATTCACCACGTCTATCTGATCTAAAAAATTTAATCTTCATACCTATCTCTGTCTCAACCATAGCCTTAAAGATCTTGAACTTTTCTAGAGCTTCAGATTTCTCTATTAAGAAAGTAACCCACATCATCCTAGAGTAATCATCAATAAGCAACATTAAGTACTTGTAACCTTGTAAGCTTTTGATTCTAGTAGGACCAAACAAGTTAGTATGCACAAACTCCAACAATTCATTTGAACAATGTTGTTTTCTCTGAAATGAAATTCTAGTTTGTTTTCCTAATTGACATTCCTTGCATATGGCATTAGTAGGCTTCACCAACTTAGGAAGATCTCTCACAGCCTATGAGGAACTTATCTTGATAATATTGTCAAAGTTTACATGACACATTCTTCTATGCCACAACCAAATTTCATCAACTTGAGCAATCAAACAACTTTTACTAGCAACATTCAGGTGAAAGATGTTACCTTTTGTTTTAGTACCTGAATATATCACATTTCCAGAACTTCCCAATATGCTACACTTTCCATCTTTGAATTGAAGATTGTATCCCTTATCAACCATCTGTCCAATACTCAAAATACTATGCTTCAAACCTTCAACATAAAGAACATCATCAGTATTATGCTTACCATCAAAAGAAATACATCCTCTTCCATAGATTATACCACCATTGTTATCACCAAATCTTACAACACCACCATCATACTTCTCCAGACTTAAAAATTTAGTTTTATCACCTGTCATGTGATGTGAAAATCCACTATCAATTATCCATTCATCTTTTTCTTCAACTCGAGAAGCTAGGGATTTCTCCACATTGTAAAGCTAGCAGATTCTATAACGCCCCGCCACACAACCCTAGAGGAAGTTGCAAACAACTACTTAAACAGGCTAATTTTTTTTTTTAGAATAATTAATAAGTAAGTTCACTAACAATGCCAACAACCTCTAAGGTTATGAGATAGAGGTTATAAATAACCTCAACAAAAAACATGAACTTAAACCATGCCAATTATTTAGATAATAATAAAACACATACATTCCAATAAGATAATTTATTCAAGCATAGAGATAACTTTCCATTTCATTAATCATTTCATTAAAAAATGAGGTTACAACTCTCATTCCTCAAATGAGGTAAGTCCAATAAATAAGACCACATTTACAACTTCCACCTCAATAACAAATGAGGGGTAATAAAGTTACAAGATCAACGGAAAAGAAATAAAGCAAGAACTGATACAGAAACCAACGATCTCTCCAATTGGAAGTCTCGTCCAAATGAACATGAAGAAAGAACCCAACGGATTTAGGTGCATGCCACCCCACCAAGTGGAACCCAAAGGCCCACCCCTCGTGCTAGGAGATAGTAACAAGGAATCCTAACCAAGACCAACACCTCTAGACACAAGCTAAGACATAATTGAACCAAACTTAAACAACCAATCACATGTACCACACAAGTACAAATCCAACAAGGTCACACTGCTTCCAGATATAAAGTAGAACAAGTATGTTACGAGAACCATACACATAAAAATCAAATACCAACTATGGTCACATCAGATATGTTACGAAAACCATACCCACAATAAACAAGTACCAACTATTGTCATAGACAGAGTGTCATCACACAGTTCGTCATGAGTTACCCATTGCAGATCGTCAAGATGCTGGCCTCAAACCGATCCTCGGCCCTCATACTTACTAATGTAGAATCAAATACCTTTCATATAGACAAGATAGATGACCTTGCCATTCCAGGCCTTCCCACCCATCCCAATCCTAACCGAGCACTTGGGTCTATGAGTGAGGCATAATTATATTTTTAGTGTGAAGTACTACCCAAACTTCTAAGTACATTGATTTAGTTATCACTTAATTAAACAACTTCTGAAGGTTACCCAATCTTACCTCTTCTGGGCTCTGGCCCCTACGGAAGCCACTCTTCTACTTGACAACACACATACCATCCATTCACCAAGGGTACAAAGGGCAAAAAACAAGATATCACGACCACGCCTTTCACAGGAGGCGTCATAAAATGAACTCACTCCAACATTGGATGCAACAAATCACATAACAAGGTCACTCCTTACAAAGAGACACGGATCCTATAATCCACTCCTAAACTAAGGAGTTACAAACCATCCCCATTCGTGGAAACCGGGTAAACACTTGACGAGACACCATGCACTACCCAAGGAACTCACAATAAGTTGCCAAACATGACACGACAACCCACATGACGGAAACCCCATCTGGAAGACTTGTTAAACTCTATAACTCCATTCTCCAAAATAAGGACACGAAGGAAAAGTTCACTGAAGGCAACTGAAAGAAACTACCTTTGGATATTCTAAATCCATTTCCTCACTTCATTAAGTAATTCTTCGTATTAAATAAACTGAACTTAAACATGTCTTGTCAAGACAAAGGACGAAATTTTAACCAAACATTTAATTTCCTAGTTGTCTTTAAATAATAAGATAAGCATTTTCATCTATAACTAAGAACATCTCGCTTTAAAATAAATAACCATACGTCCTTGCAAACTAAATTATTATAAAATAATCAATTAATTTCGTTATTAACACCTTAATCACAAATCTAACATTTGCCCTTTCCAAATCTATTGTTTAAAAATAAAAACAATAATTTGACTATAAACCCAATATTTTAAATTTTTCAATTAGATTTAAATCAAATCAATAATTGGACCTTTGCACATGAATTTAAATTTCACAATTACATTTAAATCAAACATTTGTCTAAACCTAAAAATTAAATTCCCTCAATTAAACTTAAAACATGCCTTGAATAAAACATCATGTTGATATAAAAATATTCATAATATAAATATATATATATATACTAATATTTTAATATTATTAAATTATAATATAAAATAATATTTTAATATTATAAAAATAAGATACAAAATATTAATATTTATACATATATTTATTTTATTTTAAATTTTGAAACAACCCCAACTCGTGCCTCGGACCACGCGCCAACCATCAGGGTTGGGCCGCAGTTGCCTTGGGCCGCGTGTGGGTTATGGCTGGCTGGGTTGGTATTTTCTCCGGCCACAGTCTTCTCTAACAGCGGCGGCAAAGTTTTAAGGTGGGCGGCGATTGGAGAGGGTGGCGGCTACCACTGGGCGGTCGACTGTGTAAACACAATTGACCCCCACAGTGGTGGGTGCGGCTGTGTAAACATAGTCGAACCCACCATTGTGGTGGCAGCTGCGTTTACACAACTGTCCCACCACAGTGGGTGGCCGAGGGAGCCCGCACTGGGCGCGGCTCTCTCCCCACGTGCTCCCTTGGGGCAAGGTGGGGAGGTGAGCCCCCAACGCCTCCCCAAACATTTTTTTTTTTTTTTATAAATATTTTACTCTTTTGCAATTCCCTATGGATTTTGAAATCTGCGCCCCTTTAAGTGGGCTTTTAACCAAAAATTTTTAACAGCAACCATTTCAAAGGAAAAGGAAAAATTTATAGATAAAAATAGATATATAATATATTTGTATATATATATATATATATATATTTCAGAATATATATATATATATTTTCTCAATAGAAAAATTGCAAACAAAATGAGAAAACCAAGCTGAAAACAGCCAGTTACAGCCAAGAATACTAATTTATTTTATTTTTTGAGAAAGATCACATATAAACCAAGGTTTTCAAAATGAAGTAAGTTTTAACATGAGTATTTCTTGCAACCACAAATAGGTTTAACCATATCCAAATAGCATAATAAATTGTAAATCCTTTCAAATTGAAACTACTAATTGAATGAACCTGATTTTTGAATTTGAGGAGGTCCAAATGATGCTTAGCTTCCAACCTTGCTTCCAAATCCCGTTCCACAAATTTTTACAGCTTAAATCCCAAAACCCACAAAATTGAAAAACCCTTCTTCTTTCCAATTCAATCTCTTTCAAAAAATTTCATGATCCAAAATTGAGAAGAAGATTTCAATAATAAAGAAATTACAAAAAATATCAGTGCAACCACCCTCATCAATTTCAGAAAATAGAAATAGAAAATATCTCATTTTTCAAATTTTGAATTCAAATTTTCTAATTTGACTTTTAAATATTTTCTTTAACTTTCAATTTCAACCAATATGCATAGATTTCCAAAATGAATAATTTAACTTACTTCAACAAAATAAATTTAATTAATTTAATTAATTCAATAAAATGAAGCTAATCCAAGATTAACTCATTTTATTAATTAAATTAAATTAATTAATTAATTAAATGACAACTTCCAACATAAAAACTAAATTAATTTAATCAATAACTTAAATACAAAAACCCATTTAATTACCTTTTGTAACTCGAAATTCAATAACGAAGAGAGGGGACAATATTCAAAGCAACACAATCCGACAAACACCTGATGACATACTAGGACTACGGTGACGACTTGACACAGAAAACCTAGCTACTATCTCCCAATCGAATACTGTTGGGCATTGAACATGCTCCAACCTGTGAAACCAGGTGGAGTCGATGTCATGTACCTATCAACCTTAAAATCAAGTAAACATCAACATATAATATAAACAACATAAAATACACACCATGAAGAGGAAATCTCGGAATCGCAGGGCGCTCGCAAGCGAGTGATGCGATGCCATCCCCTTCACCAATACAGTGTAACTAACTGACAAATCTAACATACTAATATAATCCAAAGCATAAACATCATTAATTCGAATATCCATTTATGTTAATCCCAAAACATGGCATAAGATAACATCATATTAAAATACTATCACATCAAAAGATAACATTAATGTCGCTTTATAGATAGCGATCAAATAGGAGCCGGGTATCATAGTCAAGGTACTAACAAAAAGCACACAAACAAGGCATCTGAATAACCAAAACACATCAAAGCAACATACCCACACAAGGACACACCATCCAACCAAAAGGCAAAACAGAGGGGTATTATAGATTCAGTAGACACAAGATTATTTTCCTTAGGAAAAGAAACACAAACTCATCTTCACTTGCATTTCCTTTATCAGATTGATCATTTGTCACACCTTCATCAGTAGCATAATAACACTTTTTTTGAAATTTAGGCTTGTAAGGTCTTGGCTTAAGAACTCTCTTTGGACATCTTGATGCAAAATGACCTATTTTATTGCAAGAAAAAAATTTTATAGGTAATTTTCTTTTATACTTACCTTCTCCTCTGGCTTCCCTTTTAACAATAAGTGCTTCAAGCTCATTCAGTTCTCTTTCTTCTTCTTCAATTTGTTTCATTTCTTCCTCATACTTGAATACCTTTCTAGAAGAACTTTCACCCCAATCATATCTCTGCTTGTCTCTCTTTGTAATACCCCTTTGTTTTGCTTTTGGTTCAAGTTGCTTTATGCTATGTTTGGTTGCAGTTACTTTGATACTGGATACATTTTGTTATGATGTTTTGATTGCTACTATTGAATGACAACTATTATTGTGGGATGTAGTTATTTGATTATTGTTTCACATGCATTATGGATTAATGATGTTGTAGAGTTAACATGGGATGTTATTATGAGATTACTGGATTATGATGGAAGTGTCAGTTTCGATGAGTGTATTGGTGAAGAAGACGGGTTCGCATCACTCGCTTGCGAGCGCCCTATGAATCCATGATTTCTTCTTCACGGTGTGTATTATATGCTGGATATATTCTATGATGTCGTTTACTTGGTTGTAGGATTGCAGGTACATGACATCAACTCCACCTGGTTTCATAGGTTTGAGCGTGTCGATCCAATGGTTAAGTTGAACGGGAGATAGTAGCTAGGTGACATGTGTCAAGTTTACACCCTAGCCTTAATGTGTCCTTAGTTGTGTGTGTCGAGTCATTGTCTATCTTGCTTTGATGTTATTTAATTTTGAATGATTCTTGATTTGAAAATAGATATTTAGAATAATTGCATTTAAATCATATTGATCGTTATTTAATTTAAATAATGCAATGTGGATAAAAGTTTATATTTAAATTAATTAATTATATTTAAATTATTTAATTAATTAAATCTAATCCAAGGGGGTTGAGTTTAGTTATTAAATATTTAAATTAATTAATTAAACATAATGCAAGAGAATGAAAGGAAATAAAAGAATTAGAATTAATTTTGGAATTTAATTTCAATGTGTGAGAATTAAATTGAAAATTGTAATTAAATGTTTATTTGAGAAATTAGTTGCAATTTTGGAAATTAATTTATTATTTGAAATTGCATTTTAAATTGAAAGTGGGTTTTTGAAAAGTGAAATTGAAATTGAAATTAAAATTGAAATTGAAATTTGAAATTGACATTGAAATATCTAATTTGCATGCAATGTGAATTAGGGTTGTAAAAATTGAAATTGAAATTTCTAATTTGCATGTAATGTGAATTAGGGTTGTATTAAGTGTTTTGATTTATAAAGAATACATGTTTTAATTTTAGAGCAGAAAAGTCTTTAGGAAAATTCATTTTTACAACAGGGAAGAAATTTTGAAAAATTTGCACAAGGGTTTGAAAAAAGTTTGATTGTAGAATTGATTGAAGGAAAGATTGTTTGCATTTGTTGGGTTTTGAATTGATTCATTGGAGAATTGAAGAAAATTCAGAAATCTTTGGAGGAGGCTTGCATCAGAATTCCATCTCTTCCTGTAGTTTCTTGTACCAGGTTTTCCTCTTTGTGTTTTATTGTTTTTGATTATTTTTTCTTTAAAATAGTAATGATTAAAGATTTGTTTGTTAAATCTGTTTTAGAAAATAAATTTGATATTAGAAGAAAAGAATTAAATAAATTTACAGCCTTTGCTTGTGAAAATTCTTGAGTAAAAATTGTGAAAACCTCAGTTGAATTTAAATTATTTGGGGAAATAGATTATATTGTTATTGAAAACAAACATATAGATTGAACAATTCATTTAGAATGTTTTAGAAAATGAAACCTTTTGTTTATTATTAAAAAACGGATTTTAAAATCAGCAGTATAGTTATATTTTTCATGGTAAAATGGTCTGGTTGCGTCGCCTATAACTTCACTTTCGCAAACTGGGTTGTCAGGAAATTTAAAGGGTTTTTGCATTTTGAAATTTTCTTATCCCTATCAAAAACTCGCAAATACCCAGATCGTATTTTTTGAGTTATGCTTGAAACATGAGACTGCTATTAAGTTATTTTCCCATGGCTGTTCTAAAAATAAAATAATAATAAATTGATATTTATAAATGTTAATATTTTATGTATTGTTATTATAATATTAAAATATTATTTAATAATATTTTATATTATAATATATAATATTAAAGTATTATATTTATTTATATTATTTTAAATAAAATTTGTATATTAGATTAGTGGAATTAAAATTATAAACATAAGGGGAAATTATTGTTTATTTTAAAATGACATGTTAAAGTTTAATTGAAGGAGTTAAATATTTGTTTTAAAGAATGCATAATTTAAAATTTAATTGTGGAATTTAAATTCATGTGTAAAAGGTCCAATTATTAATTTGATTTAATTGGAAAAATATACATATATTTTGAAAAATTGATGATAAGGGATATTTTATTTTGAATTAAACAATTTGATATTCTCTAAAGAATAGAAGATATGTTAATGATTAAATATATTTAAATATATTAATTTATATTTAGTATATATATATTGAAGGTATATATCCATTTGAGAGAATAAATAATATTTTATCTTATTTTATTTTGTTGTTTGCAAATTGGGTATTATTAGTGTTCTAAAAGAAATGATTAGTATGTGTAGAAAATGTATAGAGAAAGATATTTTTTTAATAGAAGTAATTATTTGATTTAAAAAGAAATATTTATTTTGTTAATATGATTGAAGAAAATATATTGAGATGTATATATATATCCATGAGTATTTTCAATCAATATTTACCTTGTTTTATTTAAGTGCGTGTAATTTAGCTTTGCATGAAGAGTTTAAAAGATAAGTTTTGAATGTATGGTCAAAATTGATAAGTAAAAAGATATTTAAATATATTGAAGAATTATAGAAATATTTATATTTAAATGTTTGTTTTAATTAATGAGATTTAATTAGAAACAATATGAATGCGTAGTCAAATAGATAAGCCAAAAGATATTTTTATACATTGATGAAATTGCATTTTTTTTAATGGATAGTTGAAGAGACATAGACTCCAGATAGAAAATTGAAAAGATTGTTTTCAATAGTGTTAGGTTGCATTAGAAGTAAATTTATGAACTCTCTATATTGAAAAAGACAAATAGTTATTATGTTTTATTTAGTTCCATAGAGTAATCTAGTCATTGTGAATGGAATATTAAAGAATATATGTAATTAAATTTATTAATATATATATATTTGGTGTCTATATAATATGGAGCATATATATATATTAAGTGTAAAATTCATTATCGTATTTTATTTTAATAAGATGCATGCAATATATTATTGAATAGAGATTTAAAAATGGATTGATTAGTGTATATGGAAAATGGATAGAGAAACAATATGTTATTATATTAAAGTGATTGAATGTTTTAAATAGAAAATTGAATGAGATGTAAGATTTGGTTAGGAAATGGAAAGAGTTTACTTGCATGGATTTGTGTCGATTTAAAAGTAAATTAAGAAGTTTTATTGATGAGGCAATCAATTATGTTATGTAATTAATTTCTATTTAGATTAATTGAATCATTGTGATTGGATTATGAAAGAGATATGGATTTAGTATATCCAAAAGTAGTATCTTCCTCATGATTATCTTAAAGAATTTAATTCTTTGTATTTAGTAAAGGGAAGTAAGTTTAATTGTTTTAGATTTCCAATAATGAAAAGAGAAATAGGGGTTATGCTTATTTTAGATGATCTAGTTATCGTACCTATGATTTTGTCAGCACCACCTATTGAATGAGTATGGATTTAGGAAATCCAAATATTAGATTTGATTGATGACTTGAATGCTTTTGTTGCTATGTCGTCAAGTGGCATTGTTGGTTTTGGGATTTATGTTAGTCCTAAATTATAAGTCTTCCAGAAGATCTTAGATGATAAGGGTTGTTGAATCTTTATGCTATCTAGTTGTTTTCCCTTGGGTAGTGCATGGCGTCTTTTCAATTTTACCCGATTTTCACGAACGGGGATGTTTGCACCTCCTTGGTTTAGGAGCGGATTATGGGATCCATGTCTCCTTGTATGGAGTGACCTTGTGATGTGGTTTCATCTTTTGTACCTCCTGTGAAAGGAGTGGACTATGTGTTGTTGCCTCCAAGATGTTTGGAGTGAGTTCTTTTATTTGTTTCCTCTTGTGAAAGGAGTGGACTATGTGTTGTTGCCTCCAAGATGTTTGGAGTGAGATCTTTTGTACCTCCTGTGAAAGGAGTGGACTATGTGATTGTTGCCTCCAAGATGTTTGAAGTGAGTTTCTATTATTTGTATCCTCTTTGTGTTCGAGTGGTTATGATGCCTAGTTTGTATGCACTTGTATTTCCCTTGCTGGATTGTTTGGGTGTGTGTTGTCGAATAGAAGAGTGGTTTTTGTTAGGGGCCGGAGCCCAAAGTGGTAAACCTAGTAACCTTCAAAAGTGAGTTAATCAAGTGATAATTAAATTAATGTACTTAGATGATTAGGATGCATTCACATTAATCAAGATAATTTAATCCTCACTCATAGACACAAGGGCTCGTTTAGACTTGGGATGAGTGAGAAGGCCTCGAATGGCAAGATCAACTATCTTGTCCTTGCGAGAGGTAGTTGATTTCACATGAGTGAGTATGAGTGTCGGGATTCGGTTGAGGCCACCAGGATTACTTGTGCCGGAGCCTATGAAGAATGCCCAGAAGAGATCTCATGACAAACCTTGCGATGACACTCTATCTAGGACAATTGTTGTTAATTGTTTTATATGTATGGTTCTGTGAACATACTTGATCTACTTTATGTCTGGAAGCAATGTGACCTATATCAGTAATGTGAATGTTGTATTTGAGTTGTACTGAAATTGTACTTATTGATGGCATTTATTTGGTTATATCAATTTGAGTCAGTATGAGTCTGCCTTTGGTTAGAGGTAGTAGAATCTTTGTCCATGTTACTTTGTTACTATCTCCTAACATGGGGGGTGGGCCTTTGGGTACCACATTGGTAGGGTGAAACATGCACCAAAACCATTGGGTCCCCATCTATCTTCAGTACTTGGTGGCGAGACATCTAGATGGACAGCTCACGGTTCTTGTGGTAATTACTTGCATTGTAATATTTTAACTTGTATAAGTTACTTTATCCCTCTTATGTTTATGAGGTGGAATTCTGTAATTTGTAACCTTGTGTACTATTGCCTCATTCTGAGAATGAGTGATATAACTATTGGTTTAAGATAATGTTTATGAGATTGTATCTTGGTTGATTATCTTATTATGTTATGTGGTATTCTTATGATGTATGATGTTTATTTCATTAAGTTCATAATGCTATGGTTATATGTGATGTGTATGTGTGGGTTTAAGTAATCCTAACCTTGTAGCCTTAGAGGTTGTTGTTAATTAGTAAGTGAATGTGTATGTTAAATGCACTTTATAAAAAAAAAATTGGTTCGCTTATGATTTTAATTGCAACTTCCTTTAAGGTTACTTGGCGGGGCATTACACTCTTGGAAGTAGTAGCTTTAAATTCAAATTCTATCTTCGGAAGGGCATCACCGAATTCACTCAACTCAAAAGTAGTAAGTTTACCAATCAACATATCTCTGGTTATATTTATCACAGTTCAGAGCTCCTCAATGGTTGCAACTTTGATTTTGTATGCATCAGGCAAGAATCTAAAAACTTTAGAAACTATCTTTGATTCATCCACCTATCCACCAACACATTTGATACCACACACAAGTTCATTCACTCTTTGCATGAAAGTATTAATAGTCTCATCATTACCCATTTTCAATAGTTCATATTTCTCTTTCAAACTCTGTAGCTTAGGCATCTTCACATTAGCATCTCCTTCATATAAAGTTTCCAAATTTTTCCAGATCTCACAAATAGTCTTTAGATCCATAACATTCATCATCTCATAACTAGTCAAAGCACTCAACAATGCTTCCTTAGCCCTGATATTATATTCAAAATCTCTAATCTCAGCAGTAGTAGTAGGACCATTTTGAGGAATAACATACCTATTGCTTGTAATGTTCCAGTAGGATTCACCAATGCATCTTAGATGACACTCCATTCGATTATTCCATAGAGAATAATTTGTTCTATCAAATCTTAGACTATCCTTCTTGTATGTCACCATCCTTGATCACCTCAAGCTTTTAAACTTCTTCCAAGGAACCTGCTCTGATACCAATTATTGGAAACACAAGGGTAGACAACTGAGAGGGGGGTGAATCATTTGTCATAGAGTTTCAAAATTATTAAATTATTAACCTTTATTCTCATATCTGATTAATAATAATGAAAGAATGAATCAACAACACATCAGAAACACACATAACACCAAGATTTTTGCGTGGAAACTCGGTTAAGGGAAAAAACCATAATGGAGGTTAATCCATAAGTTATACCCTATTAAAAGTATAAGAAGAATAAATGAGGAATACACATGCATTCATGCACACTACCTAGAGCTCACTGCTCAAAGGAAGACTCAGTATCTTACATAAAAATTTTAGATTAAATCCATCTGAAGAATTTGAACTAAGAAAGTAGCATCTGCTAATGCCTAAGTACAGTTTTAGTTAAACACATGAACACTTCTTCACTCTTCTTCACACTCTACTCTAATTTTGAATGATCTAAACCTTTTTGCACATAAAAAACACACACTTTGCATCACACACCGACTTCTCAAATGAAGAAACAATCACTTATATATATCCGCAACAAGAAATTACATCGCTATATGTCAGCTTCAACAAAATAATAGAATGAATGCAAACTATCGGCCCAAAAAAATAAAGATTATTTATGAAAATCAACCAAGGTCAGCCACAACATAGTAGAGACCCAAAATAATTTCCTCAAACACAAAACACTTTCAAATATTCTTCCTCGAAGATCCACAACACGCTTCAATCACCTTGTCGACCATGAACATGGAAAACATGATGCAAGAGAAATCTCGGATCGCGAGCACAATGATCAATGCAGATGTGCAACAAAGATAGAACATGATCTATAAACATCCATGAACACCACAGTAACATACACAACAACTCATATTACTAGAATCACATTATCTTCTTCTATGAACACCATTTACAGTAACAAAATAACTGTTGGAATACAAAAACTCATAGCTTGCTCAAATCTTCATGAGCACCTCTAAAACTTTTGGTGAATAAACTAGATAGGATTGGAAAAAAAACCCTTTAATCCACAACTTATCACTATCAACATACTGAACTTTCCATCATACCGATCTTCACTGCTTCACAGACAACTTGTAACATATTTTATTACAATTTTCTCAATATCCTCGACATATACAGTCTTAAAGACATTTATGCTAATAGTGTCGACATCAATGACAACCACATATCAGCAACTCAACCACAACATTCAACATGTCACACTTGCACACACACACCAACAGGAAGATAAATCATCACAGAATGCTATGGGAACCTACCTTTCTTGAAAGACTTTATTGGGAAACCTAAATCTAAGGAAAAATAGGCTTGATCCCAAGGCTCATTTATGTTAGGTCTTGCCACACTAGGTTCAATCAAGGTTCATTGTGATATTGTTATTAAACATGAGGGGTAAATTTTTGTAGAGAATTGGCTAGTCTCTGAGCAATAGAGACATAATCTAAGTTCGATTATTCAAATGCTTACTCACAAAATTTAATGAAATCAAAATATTTACCATGAAACTCAAATAACTTGCATACATTCAAGTAGATTTAGCACTAAGCATTCAATAACTTCATGGAATAAAAAGATTTATAATAAAAATCTATGTATTTATCATTTTTGGAACATTTTCTAGAAAATAAAGCATCTATTCTAAAATAAATCATAAAAAATTACTAAAAAGTAAAATTTCTCCCAAGTATTATCCACACATGCCTCAAGAAATGACCAAACTAGAGAAAAATATTACATACATCACCAAATTACTTTAGAGCTAGGCATAGAATGATGCAATATTTTAAAGAAAGGGGATCATTTACCACCAGATAGTGTCAGTATGCACCCTTAAATGGCGCATCACACAGTCTTGTCCAATAGGAACAAGCAATTAGCTACATAATATTTCATATCAAGAAATAGCTTTGAAATTGGCTCTGATACTAGTTAACTTATAATGCAACATACAAATTTTTAGTCCGGATTGGAACAAAAAATAGGAAAATGATTAAAACTTGAAAAAGTTTTAATTCCCCGACATCCACAAATTCTAAATTTAACTAAAATAATACATCTCCTGAACTTTTATAGGAACAAGACACTTGTGGAAATTCAATCAACACATGAGAGGGAATCCAAGGGATGAATTGTAACAAGGCATGTGGCACATGATAGTTGGCAAGAGAAATTTTGACCTCCTTCAACACTTAAAACTTTGGACTTATGTCTTTAAAATTCAATCAAAAATTCAAACTGGATTAAGTAGATTTTTCAAACAAAATGTAGGAACCTCCTCTGCTAGATATTCAGAGTGATCAGGTGGAACTAGTTATTCCAATCCACCAACACTTTTGTTCCTACATTCAAGTTCGGGCTTTAGGCTAAAACACTCGGAAGTAAATCACCCTAGAGCTAGGCACCCTCCTTCATTGCATGTTTAATACTTGGGTCCCCGGTATCTCGATTACTGGTGTTTCTTCATGATAAGCTTTGTTCTTGCATGAGCTTTCAAAGTGCACCACCAAACCAAGCAACATCATTTGATCTACTTGCAATCCAAATTTTCCTGATTGTCCATACCAAAACATATTCCAACAACCTATTTATCCTAGACATAAATTTCCACATATCAATCCTTTTTTCAAATTTTTTTAATAAAACTCTCATTATCATAAAACCATCATGATTAATAATCTAATTTTAAATCAAGCCATAAATAACATGCTTCAATGCATTTTCATGTAGTTATCACTTTAGGTGGGCTACCAAAACTTTTAGGCATTTGAGTAAAATCAGAAAATAAAATTTAACACTTTAGCACCACTGCATCCTTAATCTGGTACCTAATACCCGACATATTCCTGCCCTATTTGAACAAAACTCACCTAGATCTTGGTTAACACCAAAGCTCTTGTACCCTTGGGCCTCCTACTCCTAGACTATAGCAACTTACCAACTTAGCTTCAAACATTCCAATCAACCTGATTTCCCGATGCTCGGTGTATTTAACACCTCGTACCTTTAACCATGAATTACTTTAAATATTTTTTCTCTTTTCAAAAAAAAATATTCGGTGATTGTTGACCGTAAGAGCCTGCCCCTTATGGCCTTTTTTATCTTATTTGTCATCAATGGTTTATGTCCTATATTTTATGTTCTTTTGTGTTGGGAAATATATACATTATTGATTATTGTTCCTACACATCAAGTTGTTTATATTTTTGATTGTTAACTAACTAACTAGTGGTTCTTGTTTTTTCGTGTGATATTTAGATGAGGTCTATTCCCTATCTACATAAGTATGTAATGATTGAGAGGTTTCGTTATTGGTAACATCATTATGTATTATTAATGTATTTGTCATGTTAGGTTATTTATATTATGAGTGTGAGTAAGTGAATATAAAGGTAATGATTGATATTCAATATTTAGTTGTAGTAATATTCGTTATAGGTAAAATAGATTATTGATAAGTGGTAATATTTTGATATTAAATAACATGATCAATTATTGCTTTACTCTAAAAGGTATTATGCAAGTATGTAGAGTTTAATTATATGTAAATTTAATTCCTTAGTTGATTATTATTAATAGGTTACTTTTTCATATACTAATTGTTTCAATTACTATTGGTTATGATAAATACTGACACCTTTTTTTTGGTTGAGTAAATAGGTTAAAATTGGCCAATATTGGTGAAGGGGTCACATAGCTATTTCCCTTATGTTATTCTTGTGAATTCCTAGTCTTGTCAAGATATGTGTTTTAACCTTGTTTTGTAAGGATTGTGCATGTGTGAAAGGTTGTTTTATTAGACCTTCGAGTCACCATTTTATTATGATTACTTATTATATTTTTTGAGAAGTATTTATGTGGTATTCAGTGTATACAATGTTTCCTAGGTGGTAGGTCTATGGGTTAGGGGTATTTTTATTCCATAAAATCCCTTAAATAAATTCTAAAACTCACTCTAATTTCCCACTTATAAAAAGTGGCTAAAATTGGAGTTGGTTGGTTGGTTGGGAAGTTAAGGGGAGTTGGTTGCCTTTTTACTTGTATATATTCCCTCTCTTCAAAAGGAGAAGGGGTTGTAGGATTTGAGAAATGCAAATCCACAGAACCCGATTAATACCTGCATGCAAAAGACTTGTCACAGAGAAAGAGAGATCAAGACGAGGGTTTGGCTCTCACAATGTGCAAGATGTATTCCAGAAAAATGAAATAGAGCATAAAAGAAAATACAAGAGATCAATCCTTATAAAAGGAGATCAAAACCTAAAAGGAAAAACTAACCCTAAAGGTGAGTGCATTTAATAATTAATATTAATTATTAAATGACTAATATGTGTGCAAGGCGAAATCTTAAGAGGAGAGTAAAGTTAATTAATTACTTTACTCTAACACCCCCCCTTAAGATGAGCAAGAGTGCAGCTACAAACTAGTGCAAGAAAGCAAAAGTAACTACAATGCATGAAGGTAAAATTGGGTCTCGGCAACTAGGCCTGATCAAGTACCCAAGTACAAGGAAATCTCTATGAAACGAAGAAAAAGGAGAAAACCCAGTGGGAAAAAACTCCTCTCCAAAAAGAGATGCAAAAAGAAAGTACAAATGAAATGTCTCAAGAGACTCTCTCAAGAACATATGCAGATATGCAATCAGATACCCCCCCATGAGAGAGAGTGGAGAATCCAAAGCTCCCCCAGAATGAGAGAACCCCTGTGCCAATGATCAAACCAATGTGTCGCCTCGGAGGAAGAAACAGATCCAACGGTCGAAGAAGAGGAAATCCCTGGATGTGAGGTGAAAATGGAAGTCCTAGATGATGCACACTGAAGAACGAAACAACAACATGAGTGTATGAATAACAAAATGGTGAATCAAACAACTCAAGATGATCCTGAAATGGAATCTCCAATGAAGAAGGGATAACAGGTGTGCTAAATCTGTCATCTGTGAGGAAAGGAATATCCTCAAATATGGCCTCAACAACTGCACTTGATGGCTCGATGAGTGGAGCAACAATGTCAGTCACAACTGAAGAGGTATCTTGCTGAACAAATGTGATCTCAACAAGAGGAAAAGGTGTAGAAGTCTCAACACTAGTCTCATGAATAGATGGAAGAACACATAAGTTCAAGTGACCGAACTTCTCCTCAGATACTGCATGCTCTCTTTTAGAAAGAGAGGGAGATGGTGGACCAAATTGTGTAAATGCATACAATAGGGAAGAATGATCAACTGTCCCTGTTGCAACAATGTTGCCAGTCTGAATGTCTCTGATGTGCACTGAATCAGGTGTGAACTCAACTGTCTTCCCTGTCCCACTATGAGCAATCTGATAGATGGAGAGAAGGTTAGTGGATAAAGATGGAACACATAGTACATCATTGAATGTACCGTCATCAATATCAATAGAACCTTTCCCACATACACTCATATAAGTGTTATTACCCATCAATATGTGTGGTGAGGACACAGCCTCGAAAGATGAGAACATGTCCTGAGAAGATGCCATATGGTGTGAAGCACCTAAATCCAGTAGCCATCTAGATGAATGTGAATTGGTGGTTGCACATAATGCATGACCCTTATGTGGGGCCTGTCCATCTATCTGGACTGATGGTGAAGAAGAAGACCCGCCTGAAGTAGAGGAAGAAGAGTGATGAATATGGTTCTTCTCAAGAAGAGCTGTCAAATCTGAAACCTGTTTTGCATATCCATCTATCTTCTTCTCATAACACTTGGACTCATCATGTCCTAGCTTAGTGCAATAAACACACTTAGGTCTATCTTTCTTCGATGATTCCCCCTTAGGAGAAGGTGAATCAGAAGTCTTCTGTGAACTAGAATCCTTCCAATGCTCTGTTGTCTGTGGTTTTTGTTTCTGCTTTTGTTTCTGCTTCCCCTGATATGACTGTGCTACCAATGCTTGGTGCGGTGATCCTGTGAGAGCATCCAACTGTGATATCTTAGCCTGCTCTCGTGTCAAACGATCACAAAACACCTCAAAAGAAGGCATGGTAAAACATGCACCCAAGGCATCCATAGTGGAATGGAAGGTAGATGAGAATATCTGAAAGTTCCCACGAAGTTTTGACAAAATCAGGTAAATACACTCTGTATCAGTCTTAACCTTACCACAACCCTGTAGAAGAGATCTCTTGTTGTTTGAATTTCGTCAGAAAGTCCTCAATGGAGGGAAAAGAATCAGGTACAAGTGAAGTCAACTCTGCCTCAATCTGCAATGCTCTAAACTCGTTGATAGTGCCAAAAAGTCCCTCAAACTTGGTCCAATAGGCCCTAGGTGTGAGACACCCTTCAAGATGAAACAAGAGACTGTCTGAAATGTGCAAAGCAATCAATCCCATAGCCTGATCCATATTGCTCCTGTGCTGCATAACCTCAAAGGCGCGAGTCAATGGAGGCTGAATCGCATCCAAACAGGACCATAACCCTCGAGACTGAAGAAGTGTCATCATGCGACCCTTCCAAGTGTGATAATTATGCGGTGTGAGAAGCTCAATAGATCTGTCGGCCATGCTGTGAACTGTGCCTCAACTGCTCTGAATTTTTTTATTATTATTAAGTGGTCTTTCAGAACTAGATAGAAGATGCAGAAGGGGTTTTTTGTTTTGTTTTGGTGTTTATAGATTCTGGTTTTTTGATGTAAATAACAAAAAGCAGGAAAAAACACCCCCCCACAATGCAAAAATCCAATCCCCAGTACAAACTGAAAGCCAGAAAACAATAGAAAGCAGTAATTGGTCGAGACAAATCTCTGTATACCTGAATAATTTTTTGGTAAAATAAACTACAGATCTGGAAAGATCACAGAACCACCTTTCCGACGCCTATTCGCTTTCGAAAAACGGAGCAAAATTGAGCAAGTTATGCCCCTCGGAGTGCAAAAAGATCATCTTACTTTGACTGCAAAAAACTGCATGAAAACTGAATATTTTTGAAGAAATTCCTAGACCATCAGAACGGTCTCGGAACCAGCTTTCCGACAATATTTTGTTTTCGAAAAACCGAGTTCGTATGCAAAAGTTATGGCCAAAATACCAAAACTGCTCCAAAAAGGTTTGAGGGTTAAGCCTGGTGGTTAGGCTAACCGCTAGCATTAACCGCTAGCGGTTAACTGACGGCGGCGCCCATAACTCTGATTTTTAATTTTTTTCCTCGGATTGTGTGCTGTACCAAGCCATACGATCCAGAAATGAAAAAAATTTGCCTCCCGGAGTCACTGTGTCCGATTTCGACGATTTGACAGTCGATTTAGGGGTTTTTGGGTGCTCTGAATGCGATGGTGAGGTCCGTTTGGGCTGAAATTGCTCCAAAATTGGAGGTATGCTCTAGATCAGGAACCCTTAAAAAACATCAAACCCTCGTAGATCTAACGCCGTGAAGCCAAATTTGATGAATTTTATATCAACATAGGGGTTTTTGGACACTACGAGCTCAACAGTGAGGTCTATTTGAGCTCAAAATGCACCAAAAAAATGAACCCCCTATTCCAAATAAAAACTAGAAAACAAACACAGATTTGATGCAACCAAACCTAGATCTCTAATCCTTTCAAAAACTGAACAAGCTACAGCAGATTTGGCTCTGATACCATGTAGGATTTGAGAAATGCAAATCCACAGACCCTGATTAATACCTGCATGCAAAAGACTTGTCACAGAGAAAGAGAGAGATCAAGACGAGGGTTTGGCTCTCACAATGTGCAAGATGTATTCCAGAAAAATGAAATAGAGCATAAAAGAAAATACAAGAGATCAATCCTTATAAAAGGAGATCAAAACCTAAAAGGAAAAACTAACCCTAAAGGTGAGTGCATTTAATAATTAATATTAATTATTAAATGACTAATATGTGTGCAAGGCGAAATCTTAAGAGGAGAGTAAAGTTAATTAATTACTTTACTCTAATAGGGGCTTCTTTCTTTGTCTTGGCTTCTCTCTTTTTTCTTTTGGTTCCTCTTATTTTTTTATCATTTGGGGAGGAGCTCTCTTGATGGAGAAAAGGAAAGGGTGGGAGAGAAATAATGGAAGAGTAAGGCTTGGAGAAGAAGAGGATACCACTTTTGAATTTTTTCTTTTATGGTAAGTTCTACCCTTTTATAGATATTTGTTTAGATGTTAAGAAATATTGTTTATGCTTTGAATTTTATGTGAAATTCAATGCTAGATCATTTTGTGGTATTGTCTTGTGGAGTTCAATAGTTTTTTAGTATCTCTTTATGTGAGTAGCCATTTAATGGATAAGGTGATGAAGAATTATATTACATGTGTTTTCATTGTGCATAATATTTTGTATAGTTTGTTTAAGGAACCCTTGTGAATAGTGATTGTGTGTGTAAAGTAAAGCTATGTAACCCTTAGAGATCAGGGGTGGATTGAAAATCAATCCTATGGTTTGGAGGAGAGCTTACGAACATATATTATTTTTGTTGAATTCTTATTTTCAAGTGCATATTTACCAAACTTGGAATCAATGGGAGGTCTATGATAGTTACGATTCTAGAAATAGACATAAGTCCTCAGAATTGGGGAAAAGCTTCAAGTTCTAAATAGTAGAGTTTAGGGAAAAGTAATTGTTGGGTATGGTGGTTGGTTCAATTTGTAATTGTGTTTACATTTTTAATTATATTTATAAATTCAAAGAAGATAATAGGTGTGTTTCAATCCCTTGATATAAAGAAATGAATGTTGGTGTAAATCTTTAAGGGAATATAAAAGATTATGTCTTGAATGGAAAACTTCCTAACTTTTTGAGAAATTCTAAGAAGGAATAAAATTATATTGGAGTTTTAAATTAATTCCTCTTGTGGAAAGGTAAATGAAAAAACAATATCAAATACTCATCCTAACTCACTTGATTAATCAATTATTGAGGATTACAATATTACTGCCCCTATGCCAAACAATATACTGAATTAAAGTATTTTCAAAAATTTGATCATAAGAACTGATCCACATGATATTGAAAGATAAAATTTAATGGGTTTTTCAATCATTAATCTCATAAAAACATTTTAAAAAAAATTGTATTAACCTAGATCACTAGTTATGATTTATTAAGAAAACATTATCTTTTTTCACAATAAAAATCTGTCAAAAAATAGTCTTACATATCTGATCACACAAAATGGAATAAACAATTTTAGGTCATAAAATTCAAAGGGTTTTTGAAAATATAAGTTGTGTAGAACATATCCAAAAATCAGAGACACACTGTACATTAAATAAAATTTATGATTAAAACATTATTTTCCTCTACTTTAAAATTAAAACAACAAATTGAAAAAACCAAATTGAGTGGAACCAAATAGGATTTCATGAAGACAAGAGAGTTGAAATATGTTTCTTCCATCTTCTTCCTCTTGGTAACCTACAACATAAAATTTTACAAAATATTTTATTTTGTAAACAACAATCAAATAGAAAAAATCAAGAAATAACATTACACTTGTGAAAAACAATTTTTAAAGAGAAAAAGGTAAATAGTTGAGGAGACTCATATTTAAGATATCATAAGTTAGTTTGGAATTAGTTTTTAGTTATTTATTAATTACTTAGTTAATTAATGTTTAGATACAAAATGTTCATATTTTTGTTTGTTCCCTTTATTTTATAATTCATCTATCCCTAAAAATTAATTCAAGACCACTTAATAAATTTTATATATATCATACATAACAATGAGTCTTGATGTTCAAACTTGAAATTGTAAGGTAGTGAGTTTGATGAAATATTTTGTTAATTTTTAAATTATCAAGAGACAAATTAGACTTGATTAAGAATTGTTTAATCATGTTTTGATATAATCAATCATATGGGAAAGATTAAATGAGCAGGAAATGAATTTGGTAAGGTGGATTGAATAAAAAACTAATTTGTGAATTTCTAATGGATTCAATAAGGAAAAATTACATTTAGGGAATTTAAAAGTTACTTTTAAACTAGTTTTCTTTTGTTAATGGGATTAGTTCATGTTAGAGCGAAAATTATGAATTAAGGGTTACATCTTTTTTTCCTTTTTTTTTTCTTTGAAAGAATCTTGTTTCTATTTGGAAATAGTTTCTAGTTATCTTTTAAAAGTTATAATTAAGTAGTGTTTAGAATTAGTAGTTTCAATTGATTGGTCTCATTTATTTTTATATTTTTTGGGATTGGTTTCTTATTAGAGATTTGGAGTCACCTATTTGTTTGTTTAATGAGTTGGACAATATTTCCAAGAAGAAGAGTATTTCATTATATATATACGCTTAGTAAATAATTTTCTAAGTAAAGTAGTTGATTCAATCACCAAAAAAGTATTTAAGGTGAATATTAGCTGGATAGAAACACAAATTACATTGGTAGAGTATCACCTTAATGCTTTTGAAACTTTTTAGATTAAATATAATTGTTAATAAAATATGGAAATTTAAATAATTATGTATTTTGTGTGTGTTTGTACATTTCATATATGTGTAATCATTCTTGGGTTGTTGGTTCATTAGTGTTGAGCATTACTTGTGATAATTTGATAGTTTAGTTTTTTTTTGATAGCTTATTTCTTGCATGTTCATGCTAGTGAGATTAGTTTAAGCACTTTTTAATCTATCGATTTCATCTCTAATGATTAGGAATAAATAGGTAATTTGGAAGGGTAAGTTAAATTGAAATTGATTCGCCACCTTTGATGTGTCTCTAGTATTTGAACTTATTAGTATATTATAAAATTTTAACTCAACTTTTAATAATATGGGAAGAAATTGAATTCAATCTTAAGTCTATTTGAATCTTGGATTGTCAGTCACTAATGACTTTAGATGCATTAATTGAAATTATATTTTAATTTAATGGGATAGAGAAATAATTAAGTATCAACTACATCTTTTGGGATTAAGATCACCAAACTTGTTGTCGTGAAATCTTTCTAAATATTGGAAAAAAATTCCTTAAGTAATGGCTACATTTGAATATGGTGTTTATTTATTTGCCTTATTTCATGGATAATATACCTATATAGAATTCTTATTGCCCGATTAACATGATTTTTAGTGCTATTGATTAAGAAGATGTCAAAAAGAGTAATGGGCACCATATCAATTGATGATGTTATTGCTGTGATTTTCAATCACAATAATATCTTTATTAATTAGAAATTTATGTGATATGAATATTAGCAATACTAACTTTATGGGTAGCATTAATATTGTATTATTAGTTAGTGGTGAAATCTACAATTGGCTAAGTAGCAATAATAGTAGATTTATATGTTGCTATGAATCATGATGTTAAGTTTAGAGTTATATATGAAGGGTAATATTGAAAATAGATATGTGGATATCATTAATATTTAACTTGGCACTTATGAAGAGGGTAATGAGGAATAAATATTAGTATTGAGTATTAAAGGTAAGATTATTATACTTATTACTTATCAAGAAATTAGTAGTGTTGATGTTAGTAATGTTATTGGATATAGATGTGAGAAAGGGGTGATAAGACTAAAGGTGGATATGATACTGATATTTAAGTGTTATCAATTATTGTGATTATGAGGTATTTAATATTCATCTTCTCATTGGTGTGTGGCTATGTTTCTTGTATGTTTGACGTCTATCAGTGTTTACATGTGGTTATTCAAAAAAAATTGTAGTTGTGTATTGTTTAGGTAAAAAAAAGTGGGGCATGACATCAACCAACCAACGCTTGCCATAAGCATCAATTTTTACTTGGGTCCCAAAGCCTTGAATTCTTGGGGCGTGTTGTGAGACCACACAACACAGTAAATAGCAAAAACAATCTGAATTTCAATGACATAAAAGTGTTCTTTATGTTTTGAATTTCAAAATGATGTAAACTAACAAAATGTAGAAATCTTAATGAAGTTTATTCTTGTAATTTTTTAGATTTTTTTTTTAAATTGATTTTTTTTTTGTCTATTTAAGAGAATATTTTGGAATGTTGAAGATTTTAGGAAAAGTGATGTCCACTTGATTTCAAGAAACAAATAGAAAAAAACTTCATTTTCCCCTAATTTCTTTTCTCCAAATAGGTGACTTCAATATCTAGTGCATGGATTTTATTTTTTTGAAATTTTGATGTATATTTTTCTCGTTATTATATTTTAAAGTCAAACTTGCCAAAATTTGATAGTTTTCATTTGACGTGAACTATTGTGTACTTTTTAAATTATTTTCAGAAAATAAATTATACCCTTTTGAAGAGGATTCTCTCCTCTAGTGCACCATATATTCTTTAAAAAAAACTAATATATTCTACTATTTTTTTAATTTCTAATCATCCTAATTTTTAACCTTAACAACTTACTTGCATTATTTTAAAAATATAATATTAAAAATAATAAAAATATAGAAAAAGACATATTCGGATTCACCACTTCGAGCTCTACAAAAGGGTATTTTTCTTTCTTTTTTTAAATAATTTTGACTAAAGAAATACTTAGTTGAATTTGAAAGTTTCTGAAAATTCTTAAAAAGGTTGAGTTGGCTACCAACTAGGATACCACATAGATTGTTTTTGTAGAAGGGTTTGGTCAAAAGGGTTTCAACTGAAACCTTTTCTATCAAAACCTCACATATAAAATGAGATTTCAAAGCAACAAAGAAAAAAACTCAATTTTTTTGGTTTCAGATGAAAGGGTTTCGACTAAAACAATATGTGCCACATATAGGCCACGTGGTTTCAAGTGAAATGGTTTCGACCAGAACTATTTAGGTTGAAACTGTTTCACTCGAAACTATTTAGTTGGTTGAAAGTGTGACACAAATTTGTACTTTTATCCTAGTGAAATATTCAAGGAAGTTACTTAGATCATGGAGTATTTCCTCGTTAAGCATCCACTTAATAGAATAAATCTTTCCTCAATAAGAATGTAATTAATTGAATAGATTAAAAGATACCCCATAATATGAAAAATAATAGTTAGGTTGATCACACAAGATTATTTACCATTAACCAAAAACTATTGATATGAAACATAATCCATTTCCACCAAATATCTATTGTATACATGTATAATAATGATGAATTATTATTTTTTGCTTGGAAACTATGAAATGAAAAGGCATTGAACAAAATCTTTATTCATTAGTTCATCTTTTTCTTAACAATTTGTTATCCTTAGTTCAATAAAATAATGGCCTCATATAGATGAAGGCAATATCCTACATAATAATGCCAAGATAATGCTAAAAATTTATCACAAGTGGATGACATGATAATGCTATATATTTATATATAACATCTTTTTAATCCAATGCCCCAAGTTAATAACAAAAAATTCAAAGGGTAATGACCATTTACAAGATTAAAAATTACATAAGTTCCAAGGTATTTGAGCACCAAAATTTTAAATTTATTTTGTAATTACAACTTTAAAATTTAAATTCAGAAATAGACATATTCATTCAGAATCCTCCCTATCAAATATATATCCTTTATAATAAGTTTATAATTTTTAGCTTCTCATTTCTTATAGTCCACAAATTCCAAAAATGTAGGGTAAACATTATCCATGTCTAGCCCATCCACAAATTTATATCTAAAATTTAAAGTTTCATGAGAAGTTAAATAGGTATCATATTTTTATCATCTTTTGGAAGTATTTCTTTCATATGCTATGATAGTTACCTTCAACTTCATCATCTTGTCTAGAGAATTTGAATTGAAGGTGAATGCCAACTATCAAAAATATACAATGAGCAAGTTATTTGGATGGATCTTTAGGGATTAGTATCAACTACTTCATCCTCGTGATTAATATAATTTCCTATCCAATCTAATAACACCATCTAGATGTCACATTAAATATCCATGACCTTATTTTTGGATTCATTCAACTCTTTGATGGTTTTGTACACTAGTTCATTTCTGAAATTTAATATTTCTACCCACATAAGTGGATGATCAATTATTATTTTATCTAATATCTTCTCCTTAATGAGTATTTATTGTTCCATATAAAATATGATCTTAATTATTGTCAAATTTTATGCATTGGTTCTGAATTTGTCTTCACAATCATTTGTTAAACCCTTGAGTGTAACAAGTGGCAATTAATTGCTAAGGTGGTGACTGTGGAGCTTGTTATATTATATGTTATGGTGGAGATTGGGGTACTTGCACATGTGATTAGAGCATAGTTTCCTATTATGCTTATTTCTATGTTTCTTCAAGAATATTTTCACCTTTATACAACTCTTCTATAGTCATATTTGATTTATTTATATATCCTAGATGATGGGATACATGGATTTAGTCCTTGTTGGATATGCCTATGAATCCACTTTAACTTATTTCTTTTTAAAAATAGATACTCCTCTTTATTGTTCAATTCTACAAATTTCTCTATTTTTATGTTCCTTTGACTTATAGGAACTTTAAATTTCCCTAATAGAATTTATTTTTACTCGTACCAAGGCCTAGTGTTAATAATTGTGATTGGCATGTTAGACTACTAGTGAATTTGGTCTCCAATTCTCTATCTTCAACTTTTTTCTATTATATTTCTTCTACTACTTTGTATATGCTGGACAAGGAAGGAGGAGATTTAGGAGGGGAAGAGTGGATTGACATTATTGGTTATGGTGGAGGAGTTTCTTTAGCTATGATATCCTCCTTATTCATAGGATTAATTGAATGAATAGAATGAATAGGGGATTATGCAGGATGTAGAATAATGGTTCCAAAAGAATGGGTTGATACCTAAGAAATTATAGATGGAAAAGAAGGAAAAGTGGTTGGTGTAGTAGGTATCCTTACTTCAATTAACACTAAAATTATATCAATAAATACCTACTATAAGGGAAATAAAGGAGTAATTATAGTTGAAGTTTCAAGTGATGAGGAATGTGGAGTGGAAGGAGTCTATGTTTTATTTTCTATTTAGTTCTCTTTAGGAGAACATCTTCCTCTACTTCTTCAACTTATATAGTTTTTCTCATATTTTAACCCTCTTGATATATTTTCTAGTTACATCCCTTGATCCCGTATACAATTCTCCCTCCTTTTCTTCCACTTGTTCAAGAGGAAAATCATCTTTAGTTTTTCCCTTATTTCTCTTTTTGGGTGTATCTTCTTCCCAATAATTTATGACTACTCATTTAGTTTATGGTGTATTTAATTTTATTTTTATTCATGAATTACTATATTCTAGTACCTCTCTAGATAACTCATCAAGGTATTTAACTTCTTCTTCAATACAATTTAGAGGTGGGATGGGTTGTTGATATACCTTATCATTATCATATGTTTCCTTCAATATTTTACCATCATCATATAATTTATAATTAAGGACCAAAGATGTCCCAAAGACCTTTATTTTAAATGAATTTAATCTATAATATCTACCTTATATCACTTCATGATCATCAACACAATTTTCCCAAATCTTAAAGATGAGGTACATTCTTCATGTGGGCCCCAACTTCTTTCTCCATCTTTCCTCTTGGGTCAAAGGAAAAATGTAATGTGTATAATTTCAAGGTGTACCTTTGAATGTATACATCTAAACTATTTAAAATTGGTAAGGAATGTCATGCATATGAACCTATTATGATTGAGAATTGAATACCTATCATATGTTTCTCCCCTAGGTCTGTATGTGTTTCAATTAACTACCTTGTGATCTCTAGAAGTATGATCATATAAATTGGATTCTTAGACCAATAAGTCCATCCATTTTAATATATACAAGCCTAGGAAAATCTATTAACTATCATCCATGTTATTGAATAGTATTTGATGCATTTAGTGATAGCCTTTTTCAGAGGTATCCTTACAAGGTTATTAGTATATCAGAAATTCATCATTAACCATCTTGAAATCAAGAATTTAGAATTTCTAGGTCAATTGATGGAAGAAGTCATGAAAGTTCATCTATCCAGTCCCACTTTAAACTATTCCTTTCTTTATTAGTTGTGGGTAGATATCCTTCATTACCAAAGAGTACACCTAGTAGGATTTCATGTGAAAATATCTAGTGTCTTCAACCTTGGATAGCTACTCATGGAGGTTATCACTAATCATTTGGGCCCAATGTAATATCTCCTTATCCTCAATAATGATTGTAACATATTGGAACATCCATGGTCCAAAATTTGAGGTAGTTAGAAGTCCCATGATTCTACTCAAAAGTGTTACTATATCCCCAATTTTAGGTTAGAATTCACTCGTCATGAGTATCTTTGAGAGTTTGGAAATAGTTTGTCTCAATATAACTAGCCACCTCTTATTGATAACTTTCAAACCAATGTCTATTTTTTTTTGGAAGTATTGAAGTGCTTGTGCCATGATTAAGTGCATATCCTTTGCATGGCAAGGAAGATGGAAGGTTTTTGAAAAGGAAATGAAATTTAAATCGATTGTCTCCCTTCCCTCAAGAGTCACCACCTTTCCACTATGTTTCTCATGTGTCATTACACATTTTATTAATATCTCAATATATTTTAAAGAGATAGTGGAGCCAACTACTTGATTTATCCCATTATGTACCATTATTTGGGTTCTACTATAGGTCGCATATCCAAATATTATTGTCCCAAAATCCTCCATATTAACATATCTAAGGTCAATGTATGAAATTTCATCCCAAGCTTAGATAATCTTGGATGGTGGGACCACCGCTTATACTTTTTACTTCATAGACCTAGCTCTAAACATTAATCCTTGCAAGACAAGAGGATATTGTAAGTACTAATATAATAATTAAATACTAAATAAAATTTGAAGTATCTAAGTATTCTATTCGTTTTCAAAATTTTGTAGGATTCTTGAGGTTGGGACTTTAGGCTCTTAAAGAAAAATACTAACAATAAATTATGCTAACTAAAATACTATTATAAATTATTTGTGGGAAATTGAAGGGGTACCAAAATTTTGGTTTTAAAGCTATAAATTTGGTGAGGAAGTAAAGTTCTACAAACTTGTAACTTGTGTAAATATTGTATTCCACTATGTAAGAATTGAAATGGTTATTGGGATTTGTTTTAAAATTAGAAATCTAGAAGTCCCTCCAACTACACAATTTTGTCATTTTGTCTCTTTTAAAATTTTGTTGGAGGTTTTACGAAAATTTCTAGGAGGTCATGACTTATGGATTTTAGTTTGAATGTCTCTAAGTCTGGATTAGCTCTACAATTTTATTTTTTATTTGATAAATTTTTCTCTTGATGATTATTTTTTTGGGATTTTGAACACGAGGATCTAAGGAAGGTAAAGGCTTTAGGAAAAATATCAACCTTACAATGTTTCTCTTGTGACCCATTTGAACACTTAATGTAGAATTTTGTAGGAAATATAGAGAACCACAAGACTTTTGCATCTCAAGACTAAAATATGGAAGATCCAAAGTTTGAAACAATTTCATAATTCTTTTTTAATTGAACTTATCCCAAGTGTTGGTTTTACTATTATTGTTTTTAATTATTAAATGGGGGGATCTCTAGGACTTCTACAGAGATTATATATGCCATTGTGACTACACATAAAATTATCCACTCTATAGATTGGAGCCACACATAAGGGATGGTATTAAAGTTGGATATTTCTAAATCTTATGATAAGGTCTCTTGGAAATTTTTATTTAAGGTTCTTGAGAAGTTTGGATTCTAGGAAAAAATCTATCAACTTGATAAGAGAGTATGTTGCTACTTCCAAATTATTGATGTTGATCAATGGTGTGCACCTATAGTCTTTTTCAAATATAGAAGGGGATCAAGAATGGTGACTACTTATCCCCTTACCTATTCATTTTGATGGTGGGGGTTATCAGGAGGAACATAATGAAATGACTAGGTCTAGGGAGTTGAAGGGTGTTGAAATTGCCACATTAGTTCATTGATCTGCCATACAACAATTTTTGGATGACACTATTCTTTTTGGAAGTGCTTTAGTTTTGGAGGTTAGATATGGGAAGCAATTCATGAATGACTATGTTATGATGGATATTCAAAGTATCAATCATGAGAAAATCCAAATTTACTTCTTCAATACCTCTAATGAATTACAACTAAAAATTAAAGCCACATTTGGATCTACCTACACTCAATTGTAAATTAGTTATCTAGGCCTCCCTTTAATGGTTAAAGAAGTTACCTTGACCTTTTGGAAATTTGCACTAGAAAGAATTCAAAGGAAACTTAATAGCTATAAAGAGAAAATCTCAAGACAATCTAGTCAATTCTAACTACTCAAAGTTTTGTTGCAAGGATTTCTTGTCTACGTTATCTCCTTAGTAAAGATTCCTAAGTATATGACAAAGAAATTTGAGAAAATCTAGAGAAAGTTTCTTTGGACTGAAGTTGAGGAAAATAAAATAATTGTGTTGCAAGAATGGAAGGAATGAAGGTGTTGTCATTGATGTCAACTAATCATTGGTTATCAACTGGTTGCTATTGACTATATATGTTCGAGGATATTGAGAAAATTGTATTGAAGAAAGATTATAAGTGTTCAATGGTTGCTCTAAGTTCCGCTCTAGGTTTTGCTCCTTTGTTTATGTGGTTCAGATATGTTGAACTTGGTTGTTGGAAGCTGCTATATCCAAATTTTTGGTTATTCATTCATTATTCAATGCAAGTTATGTTCACCAATTGTGAACTATGGTTCTTTGAGGTTTTGGTTGAGGTCTGAGAGAAATGTTTATGGTCCATATTTCTCTTTGTTAAAGTCTTATGACTTATGGTTCAAGATTTGTGTTTCTATGATTTTGATAAATCTAATCTTGGTATCTAGAAGGTTCATGCTTAATTGTTCTATGTGTTGTATACTGGGTTGGTTGACCTTGTGTGTAATACTACTTTTAGAGTTAGTGAAGCATGTTGGATCTATTTGGGTCCTTATGAAGCATGTGCTTGGGTTGTCCTCATTATAATTCCACCCTAAGATGTTTTAGCATTGACCTAATTTGAATTTAATGTTGGATGGTCGACTTTGGATATGTTTCAATGTTGAAGATGGAATAAATGTAGGATATGTTAGTAAAGAAGAAGAGTGAGAACAAAGAAAAAGGCATAAGAGTGAAGAATAAAAAATAAGTAAATAATAAAAGGTGTAGATAGATGTGAGATTGATGTTATTCAGTGAGTGTGTGTGAAGCCTAAATGTTGAGTTTTCGATTGTAGTGAGTAGAAGGTGTACTTTATTATTCATGCATTTTTGGGAGTGGTTGTGGTGGAATTCTCTATTGCATTGAGATTTTCATATCTCTATAACATATCTATTGTATCTTCTTTGTATCTTTTTGGAAGTGAGCCCTCCAGGTTGTTAGCCCTATTGAATAGTGAGTCTTGTTCCGAACAGTGAGTCCTTGCTTTGGTAGTGAGCCTTGTTTCTCAGGTAGTGAGCCTATTGTAATCAGTTTTGATATTCTATATAGTGTGATTTAATCCTCACTGTATTCTTTCCAATCCTCACTGTATTCTTTCCCTCATTGGGTTTTCCATGTAAATCTCGTGTTGTGTTTGTGTGATGGTTTTCAATTTTTACACTTGCACTTAATGTTTAATCATTTAAGCAGTGTTAAGGATTAGTTTTGGCAATTGAATTAAAGGTTTAATTTTATGACAAATGATTCACCTCCCCTCTTAGTTGTCCTATTCAATAATTAATATTAGAGCTCGGTTCCTTGGTGAAGAGCTTAACCACTTGAGGAAGGTTCGAGATGGCTGGAAAAATGGTTTATGACTATCTAAGGTTCGATGGAACTAATTATGCTATCTAGAAAATATTAATGGAAGAATATCTAGAATATTGTGGATATGATGTGGAAAGAGCTTACAAGAATCCTTAAACTCCTCCTACTAATGGTTGGAGTATGTCTAATGAGATCAAAGCACATGAAGTGAACAATAAGGTGAAGTACATATTGAAGAACAGTCTGGTACATTCTGAGTTGATTAAGGTTCAAAATCTGAAGACTGCTAAAGAAGTCTAGGATGCTTTGGAAAGGGCACATGAAGGTGATAAAAGAGTCAAAGAGGAAAAATTGTAGAATTTGGAAACACAGTTTGAGCTTCTACATATGTTTGAAGATAAGAATGTTAAAGCTTATGTATAGAGATTGGATGAAATAGTGGTGGGAATGTGAGGACTTGACACTACTATAGATGAAACCAAGATTGTAAAGAAGATTCTTAGAACTCTCCTTGATGCTTATAGTGATAATGTGTGTGTTATTAAACAAAGTATAAATTATAAGACCTACACTAAAGATCTGTTGTTGTGATTTTTGACATCTTATGAGATGAGGAATTCGAATCTAAGGAATGGATGCAAAATAGAAACTACTTTTGAGGCTACAAAAGCTGAAGATCCAGATGAAAGTCTTGATGAAATCAAAGCTAACTTTGTAAGAAGGATGAGGAAATTATCCTACAAGTACGAAGGTAAGTTACCCTTTAAATTCTTTAGTTGTGGAGAAATAGGTCATTATGTTGCAAAGTTTCTACAAAGAGCTAAAAGGAATAAACAAAGATATGACAAAGATAAGAAAGGAAAGAAGATTAATGAAGCATATTATGTGAATGAGAATGCTAGTATATATGATTAGGATTCAGAATATGAAGATCTTGATGACAATGAATTCTTGTTATTAGCTATAAAGGTTGAACCTACATCTGCCAATTCTAAAAAATAGGTAAAGGAAATCCCTCCAGAGAAGGAGAAAAATGAAGGTGTTGTTATCTCTTCCCTACATGCTAAACAAGAAAAAAACTATTGGGTTGTTGACAATGGTTGTTCACATCACATGACTGGTGAGAAATTAAGTTTTTTAAACTTGAAAAATATGATGGAGGCTTGGTTATGTTTGGAGATGATACTGGTGCTAAAATTTGTGGATACATTCAATAAGTTTTGATGGCAAGCATAATATTGATGATGTCTACTATGTTAAGGGTTTAAGGAATAATATTTTTAGTGTCAGACATATGTGTAGTAAGGGATATGATCTTGTGTTTAAGGATGAGAGGTGTGAGATCTAGAAAGGATCTAAAAAATTGATTGTTGTTGGAAAGAAATCTAAAGGAAATATCTATCAACTTAAGGGTGCTAATGGATGATGATTTATGACTCAAATTAATGATAGTGGGTTATGGCATTGAGGAATGTGTCACATGAATTTTGATAACTTGGCAATGATTAGTTTTGTTCATGTCGTGAGAGATTTACCAAGGATTACAAAGCCTGTTAATGCTATTTGTAGAAATTGTTAGTTTGGAAAGCAAGCAAGAAGTCATTCAAGATCAAAGGAATAATCTAATATTGGACTCTTGGATTTAATTCATATAAATCTCTATGGTCCTACAAGATTAAGAAGTCTACAAGGTAAAAGGTACTTTATTCTTTTGATTGATGATTATTCTAGATATATATGGGTTACATTTCTTAGAGAGAAATCAAATGCATTAGATAGATTCAAGACATTCAAAGCTATGGTTTAAAATGAAGTGAGTTTAAGGATAAAATTATTAAGGACTGGTAGAAAATGAGATGGGTCAAAAGATCAAATGCCTAAGGTCAGACAAAGGTGGTGAATTCACTTCCCGGGAATTCAATTCTTTCTATGAAGAGCATGGAATCCAAAGACAACTATCTACTCCCTGAACCCCTCAACAAAATGGAGTTGTTGAAAGAAAGAATATAAAAATTCTAGACACTGCTAGAACCATTATGCTAGAAGAAAATGGTCCTCATTTCTACTAGAGAGAAGTTGTAAGTACTACTGCGTATACCATTAACCGGGTGAATGTCAACAGTAATTCTGTTAAGACCCCTTTTGAGCTATGGTTTGGTTATAAGCCTACTATCAAATATTTCAAAAGCTTTGGAAGAAAATACTACATCAAGAGAGATGATGATATAGGAAATTTTGATGCTAGAAGTGATGAAGGAATATTTTTAGGTTAGTCTACTAAGAGAAAAGCTTATCAGTGCTTTAATAAAAGGTTGAAGAAAATGGTTGAAAGTGAAAATGTAAAAGTTGATGAAGATATTGTTAGACCATCTAGATGTAGTGGATATGATTCAAATGATCAACATGATAGTACTAATAATGGAAATAATGATCAGACATGCAATCACTTCAAATTGTTTCGGTGAACCAAGGGAATCAAGAAGCAAAAACTAGTAGAAGTGCAGAAGATAGAACACAAGAGCAAGAAGTCAGAGAAAATCCTAAAACTCCCAAGTATGTAAGGCGAAATCATTCTGACAGTCAGATCATAGGAGATAGAAGCAAAGGTGTACAAACTAGAAGAAGAATTTTAGAAGAGTATTGTCTAATTTCCAAAACTGAGCCTAGCAATATCAATGAAGCATGCAAAGATGAATATTGGATGGAAGCCATGAAAGAAGAACTAATGCAGATAGAAAAAAATGATACATGGGAACTTGTTCCTAAACCTCAGAACAAAAACGTGATTGGAACCAAATGGGTGTTTCAGAATAAGCTGAATGAACAAGGTGAAGTGGTCAGAAACAAAGCAAGACTACTTTACAAAGGGTACTCACAGATGGAACGTATTGATTTTGAAGAAAATTTTGCTCATGTTGCTAGAATTGAAGTTGTAACATTATTTCTTGCTTATGCTACTTTCAAGAATTACAAAGTCTATTAGATTGATGTAAAGTCAACATTTCTAAATGGTGAGCTAGAAGAAGAAGTCTATGTTGAACAACCGGATGGATTTCAACTGACTGACAATGAAAATAGGGTATGTCAATTGAAGAAAGCTCTATATGGACTCAAGGAAGCTCCTAGAGCTTGGTATGCTAGATTGGATAAATACTTGTTGAAACTTGGATTCAATAAAGGTACCGCTAATAGCAATCTGTATTTCAAGTTGGATCAGAATAAAGAATTAATCATTGAATTCTTTGTTGGTGACATTATTTTTGAAGGTGATGATAATTTTTCTATGAAGTTTGTTGATGAAATGAAAAGTGAGTTTGAAATGTCAATGATAGGAGAGCTGAAATTATTTTTAGGTCTACAAATCACTCAGTTAGATGATGGAATTTTTGTATCTCGGTCTACATATGTAAAAGAGTTACTACATTTTTTTGGCATGGAAGACTCAAAGCTAGTTGGCACACCTATGGTAATCGGATGCAAACTTACATAGAATGATGATTCTCCTAAAGAAAATCAAACAAGATATAGGTCAATGATTGGTGGATTACTCTATTTGACTCAGACCAGGCTAGATATAATGAATGATGTATGCATGGTTGCTAGATATCAAGCTGATCCTAAAGAGTCTCATATGACTATTGTGAAAAGAATCTTCAGATACCTGAAAGGGACAACTGACCTTGATCTTTGGTATCCTATGGATGATGATCTTATTCTGAGCTCTTTTACTGATGTTGATTGGGCAGGAGATGTGGATGACATGAAGAGTGCCAGTGGTGGTGCATTCTTCTTAGGGAAGAAGTTGGTATCTTGGCTAAGAAAAAAGCATAATTCAGTTTCATTATCTACTGTTGAGGTAGAATATATTTTTGCTACAAACAGTTGTACTCAAGTATTATGGATGAAGTAAATGTCGAGAGATGTCAGAATTGAGTATGAAGAACCCATTACGATATTTTATGATAATTCAGGTGCCATAAACATCTCTAAGAATCCAGTTTTGCATTCTAAAACAAAGCATATATCCATCAAATATCACTTCTTGAGAGATAAAGTAAGTGACAAAGAGGTTAGAGTGGAGTATATACCTACCAAGGAACAAATTGGAGACATCTTTACTAAGCCATTTCCTAAGGATACTTTTGAGTATCTCAGAAGCAAGTTAGGGGTTATTTCCCCTCTTGATCAAAACTATGTGATGTAGGTCTTTGCATCAGTCCATGAATTCATAGCCATATCCTATTCTAGTTTGATGTTGTGGTGGTTGCTACTCAGGGGGAGTAGTCAAATGTGCTAAATATGAGGATCAGATCATGTGTACCTTTTCCATTGATTTCAAAAGGCAAGAGAAGCAATGTGAAAAATATGGGAGAAGAATAAAGTGGAAGGAGAAAACAGGAAAAGAGTGCACAATCTAAGGGGGAGATTGTTGGAGAAGAGCTAGTTGGATTGATGGTATTTTTCACATCATGTTTTTCCATCAATTCCAAAGGGGGAGATTGTTTGATGTTGTGTTTGTGTTGCTAATATGTGGTTTTCATTAATGTCAACACTATTAGCATTAGTGATGCTTAAGGCTATATATATCGAGGATATTGAGAAAATTGTAATAAATATATTGTAGGAAGCCAGTGAAGCTAAGAAGGTCAGAGTGGAGGAAAGTGTTGTAATTTGATAATCAAGTGGTGCACATTAAAGGGTTTTTTGCTAAGTCTATCTAGTATGTTGTCTAAAATTTTCAGTGGTACACATCAAGATTTGAGAAAGTTATGAAGTTCTATGTTCCTACAGTCATTCTGTTACTATAACAGGTGTTCTTGGAAGAAGAGGATGAAATTTTGGGAAATTCAGTTGTTGTGTATGTTCCTGTGACATTCTTGGATGAGTCTAGATCATGCTATATCAGTTTTGTATGCCCACATTGATCAAAGTGTTCGTGATCGGGAGATTTTTCCAATGTGTGCTCGAGTTTTCATGTTCTTGGTCGACATGATGGTGGTAGCATGTTGTGGATCCATGAAGATTAATCTTTTATTGTTTGGCATGTTCGAAGGTGTTTATTTGAGTCCTCACTATGTTGTGACCAACTTGTGTTGGTGTGCATTAATATTTATTTATGTATTGAGGCCGACATTTGTAATTTATTCTTTATTTGTGGCCGATAGATTAGTTGATGTCAATCCATATAGTAGATATATAAGAGTGGTTGTTTTCCTCATTTTGGGGAATGCTTAGGGTGTGTATATGAAGTACATGTGTGAATAAAGGTCAAATCATTCAAGAGAAAAGCAGAGTCTGAAAGAGATTGAGCAGAGTGTGAAGAAGGTTGAGCAAAGTATACTTGTGCCTAACTGGAACTATAATTAGGCTTGTGAAGAAGCTAATTTCTTAGTTCATGTTCATCAGATGGATTTAATCTGATTATTGTATGTAAGGTAGTGAGCCTTCCTCTGAGCAATGTTCTCTAGGCAGTGTGCCTAAATGCAAGTGCATTCCTTATTCATTCTTCATTATACTTCTAACATGGTATAATATTGTGGACTAACATCCACTGTGGTTTTTCCCCTAATAGGATTCCCACATATAAAATCTTGGTGTTCATGTTTCTCTGATGTGTTATTATTTTATGCTTGCACTGTTAATTATCAGATCTGAGATTAAAGGTTGATTAATGTTGAATAAGTTTGATTTTGGTTACAACTGATTCACCCCCCTTCTCAGTTGTCTATCCTTGTTTTTACAACAATTGGTATCAGATCTTATTCCTCTGAAGAAGCCTAATAGCTTGAGGTGATTCAAGATGGCACCATACAAGAAGGATAGTCCTAGATTCAATGGTACAAACTACTCTTTATGGAAAGTTAGAATGGAGTGTCATTTGAAGTGCATTGGCGAACCTTTCTGAAAGATCACATAGAGCGCATATACTATTCCTCATAATGGTCCATCCTTTTAAGATGAGATCAAGCAAGCAGAAGTCAATACCAGGGCTATTGAAGCATTGTTGAGTGCTTTAAAAAATTTGTAGATGACAAATGTGATAGGATTGAAGACTGCGCATGAGATCTGGAAAAAGTTGGAGACATTGTATGAAGGAGATGCACTAGTGAAAATTGCTAAGCTACAAGGTTTAGAAGGCAAGTGGGAAGACATGAAGATGAGTGAAGATGAGAACATCCTCTCTTTCTCTCAAAAGATAAATGAACTAGTGATGCGCATTAGATGTGTCGATGGAACCTTGGATGAAGAAGAAATTGTAGCTAAGATACTTAGATCTATGCCTCCCTCCTACAAAATAAGAGCTCATGCTATTGATGAACTCAGAACAGTGACAAGAGACATGCTGATTGGAAAACTTGCTACCTTTTAGCTAAGTGAATTTGGTGAATCTACTCCTAAGACCGAGTTTGCATTCAAAGCTACTGTATTCGAAAAAATCCAATAGAGATACAAGCCGGGAGAGAGCTCCAAAAGGACATCCAAATATAAAGATGAGATGAAAAATATTGAAGATGAAGAAAAAGAATTAGAAGAACTGGAAGCATTGATTGTGAAAAGAGAAGCCAGAGGTCATGGTAAGTACAGAGGAAATTTACCTATCAAATGTTTTTCTTGCAGTAAAATAGGTCATTTTGCATCAAGGTGTTCTGAAAGAGTTTCTAAGTACAAACTTGAGAAGACTAGATTTCAAAGGAAATTCTATTATGCTGAAGAAGGTGTAACTGATGAAGAATTTGATAAAGAAACTGGAAATGAAGATGAAAGGGTATTCATTTCTATCAAAGAAAATGGTCAGGTGTCCACTGAATCTACTAGTAATGTGAATGTTGAGAAAGCTCTTGTAGCAAAAACTGAAGAAAAGGATGAGTGGGTAATTGAAAACAGATGCTCACATCATATGACTGGTGACAAAAGAAAGTTTGTAAGCTTGGAAAACTATGATGGTGGTCTTGTAAGATTTGGAGACAACACTTCTAGTGTGATTTGTGGCAAAGACACTATTTCTTTTGGTGGTAAGCACAATACTGATGATTTTCTTTATGTAGAAGGCTTAAATCATAACTTGTTGAGTGTTGGATAAATGGTAGACAAGGGTTACAATCTTCAGTTCAAAGATGGTAAGTGTAGAATAAGGGAAATTTTTGGAAATATGATTGCTTCAGGTACAAAGACAAAAGGTAATATATTTAACTTGAGTGCTACTAGTGAAAGTTGTTTAATTGCTCAAATTGATGTAAGGTGGTTGTGGCATAGGAGGTTGTGTCATATGAAATTTGATAACATTGTTAAGATAAGCTCTACTCAAGCAGTCAAAGATCTTCAAGTTAGTGAAGCCTACTAACACTATGTGCAAGGAGTGTCAAATGGGAAAGTAGACTAGAAATTATTTTTGAAGAAAATAGTATAACTCTAGTGGAATACTGGACTTGATACATATTGATCTATGTGGTCCATCCAGAATCAAAAGTCTACAAGGTGAAAGGTGCTTTATGTTTCTTATTGATGATTATTCTAGAATGATATGGGTTGCTTTCTTAAGAGAAAAACATGAAGCATTAGAAAATTTCAAAATCTTCAAAGCTATGGCAGAAAATGAGATAGGTCAAAATATCAAATGCCTAAGGTCAAATAGAGGTGATGAATTCACTTCCCAGGAATTCGATTCTTTCAATGAAGAGCATGGAATCCAAAGACAACTATCTGCTCCCGGGACCCCTCAACAAAATGGAGTTGTTGAAAGAAAGAATAGAACCATTCTAGACACTTCTAGAACCATGATGTTGGAAGCAAATGTTCCTCATTTCTACTGGAGAGAAGTTGTAAGTACTATTCTGTATACCATTAACCGAGTTAATGTCAACAGTAATTCTGGTAAGACCCCTTTTGAGCTATGGTTTGGTTATAAGCCTACTATCAAATATTTCAAAAAAATTGGAAGTAAATGCTACATCAAGAGAGATGATGATATAGGAAAGTTTGATGCTAGAAGTGATGAAGGAATCTTTTTAGGTTACTCTACTAAGAGCAAAGCTTACCGGTGCTTTAATAAAAGGTTGAAGAAAATGGTTGAAAGTGCAAATGTAAAAGTTGATGAAGATATTGTTAGACCATCTAGATGTAGTGGATATGATTCAGATGATCAACATGATAGTACTAATAATGGAAATAATGATCAGACATATAATCAACTTAAAATTGTTTTGGTGAACCAAGGGAATCAAGAAGCAGAAACTAGTAGAAGTGCAGAAGAAAGAACAAAAGAACAAGAAGTCGGAGAAAATCCTAAAACTCCCAAGTATGTAAGGCGAAATCATTCTAATAGTCATATCATAGGAGATAGAAGCAAAGGTGTACAAACTAGAAGAATAATTTTAGAAGAGTATTGTCATTTCCAAAACTGAGCCTAGCAATATCAATGAAGCATGCAAAGATGAATATTGGATGGAAGCCATGAAAGAAGAACTAATGCAGATAGAGAGAAATGATACATGGGAACTTGTTCCTAGACCTTAGAACATAAATTTGATTGGAACCAAATTGGTGTTTTAGAATAAGCTGAATGAACAAGGTGAAGTGGTCAAAAACAAAGCAAGATTGGTTTGCAAAGGGTACTCACAAATGGAAGGTATTAATTTTGAAGAAACTTTTTCTCATGTTACTAGAATTGAAGCTGTAAGATTATTTCTTGCTTATGCTACTTTCAAGAATTACAAAGTCTATCAAATGGATGTAAAGTTAGCATTTCTAAATGGTGAGCTAGAAGAAGAAGTCTATGTTGAACAACCGAATTTATTTCAACTAACTGATAAAGAAAACATGGTATGCCGATTGAAGAAAGCTCTATATGGACTCAAGCAAGCTCCTAGAGCTTGGTATGCTAGATTGGATAAATACTTGTTGAAACTTGGATTCAATAAAGGTACTACTGACAAAAATCTATATTTCAAGTTGGATCAGAATAAAGAATTAATCATTGAAGTCTTTGTTGATGACATTATTTTTGAAGGTGATCATAATTTGTGTATGAAGTTTTTTGATGAAATGAAAAGTGAGTTTGAAATGTCAATGATAGGAGAGCTGAAATTATTTTTAGGTCTACAAATCACTTAGTTAGATGATGGAAGTTTTGTATCTCAATCTAAATATGTAAAAGAGTTACTGAAAAAGTTTGGCATGGAAGAATCAAAGCTAGTTGGTACACCTATGGTAACCAGATGAAAACTTACACATAATGACGATTCTCCTAAAGAAAATAAAACAAGATATAGTTTAATGATTGGTGGATTACTCTATTTGACTCAGACCAGGCCTGATCTAATTAATGTTGTATGCATGGTTGCTAGATATCAAGTTGATCCTAAAGAGTCTCATGTGACTGCTGTGAAAAGAATCTTTAGATACCTGAAAGGGACAGTTGATCTTGGTCTTTGGTATCCTAGGGATGATGATCTTATCCTGAGCACTTTTACTGATGTTGATTGGGCAAGAGATGTGGATGAAAGGAAGAGTACCAGTGGTGGTGCATTCTTCTTAGGGAAGAAGTTTGTATCTTGGTTAATTAAAAAGAAGAATTCAGTTTCATTATCTACTACCGAGGAAGAATATATTGTTGCTGCAAATAGTTGTACTCAAGTATTATGGATGAAGCAAATGCTGAGAGATGTCAGAATTGAGTATGAAGAACCCATTGCCATATTCTGTGACGATTCACATGCCATAAAAAATTCTAAGAATCCAGTGCTACATTCTAAAACAAAGCATATATCTAGCAAATATCACTTATTGAGAGATAAAGTGACAAAGAGGTTAGAGTGGAGTATATACCTACCAAGGAACAAATTTTAGACATCTTTACTAAGTCATTGCCTAAGGACACTTTTGAGTATCTCAGAAGCAAGTTAGGGGTGATTTCCCCTCCTAATCAAAACTAAGTGATGCAGGTTTTTGCATCAGTCTGTGAATTCATAGCCATATCCTATTATGGATTGATGTTGTGGTGGCTGCTACTCAAGGGGAGTAGTCAGATGTGCTAAATATGAGGATCTGAGCATGTGTACCTTTTCCATTTATGTCAAATGGGGAGAGAAGCAATGTGAAAACATGGGAGAAGAATAAAGTGGAAGGAGAAAATAGGAAAAGAGTGCACAATCTAAGGGGGAGATTGTTGTAGAAGAGCTAGTTGGATTGATGGTATTTTTCACATCATGTGTTGCCATCAATGCCAAAGGGGGAGATTCTTGGATGTTGTACTTGTGTTGCTAATATTTGGTTGTCATTGATGTCAACACTATTAGCATTGGTGATGCTTAAGGCTGTATATATTGAGGATATTGAGAAAATTATAATAAATATATTGCAGGAAACTAGTGAAGCTGAGAAGGTCAGAGTGGAGGAAAGTGTTGTAAGTTTATAATCAGGTGGTGTGCATTAAAGGGTTTGTTTCTGAGTCTATCTAGTGTGTTTTTTGAAATTTTTAGTGGTACACATCAAGATTTGAGAAAGTTATGAAGTTCTATGTTCCTACAGTCATTTTCTTACTATAGTAGGTATTCTTGGAAGAAGAGGATGAAACTGTGGAAAATTCAATTGTTGTGTAAGTTCCTATGGAATTTTTGGATGATTCTAGATCGTGCTATATTAGTTCTATACGTCCGCATTGATCAAAGTGTTTGTGATCAGGAGATTTTTCCGATGTGTGCTCGAGTTTTCATATTCTTGGCCAACATGATGGTTGTAGTGTGTTGCGGATCCATGAAGATTAATATTTTATTGTTTTTCATGTTCGAAGGTGTTTATTTGAGTCATCATTATGTTTTGATCAACTTATGTTGTTGAAAATTAAGGTTTATTTATGTATTGAGGCCGACAGTTGTAATTTATTCATTATTTGTGGCCGACAGAGTAGTTGATGTAAATCTGTGTAGTGGATATATAAGAGTGGTTGTTTTCCTCATTTTGGGGAATTCTCGGGGTGTGTATGTGAAGTACATGTGTGAATAAAGTTCAAATCATTCAAGAGTAGAGTAGAGTGTGAAGAAGGTTGAGCAAAGTATACTTGTGTGTAACTGGAACTGTAATCAAGCTTGTGAAGAAGCTAATTTCTCAGTTCATGTTCATCAGATGGATTTAATCTGATTATTATACGTAAGGTAGTGAGCCTTCCTCTCTGCAGTGTGCCTAAATGCAAGTGCATTGCTTATTCATTCTTCATTATACTTCTAATAGGGTATAATCTTGTGGACTAACACCCACTGTGGTTTTTTCCCTAATAGGGTTTCCACGTATAAAATCTTGGTGTTCATGTGTCTCTAATGTGTTATTGTTTTATGGTTGCACTGTTAATTATCGGACCTAAGATTAAAGGTTGATGAATGTTGAATAAGTTTAATTTTGGTTACCATTGATTCACCCCCCCTCCTCTCAGTTGTTATCCTTGTTTTGCCAACAGTTCTTAGAATTTTCTGCTCATAAATATTTCAAGGTCTATCAAATGGATGTCAAGTCAGAATTTTTGAATGGTGAGCTAAAAGAAGAGGTCTATATGGAACAACTGAAAGTATATCAGTTGTTGTATCAACTGAATATGGTGTGCAGCAGATTGAAGAAAGATTTATACGGATTAAAGAAATATCCTAGAGCTTGGTATGTGAGGTTAGACATGCATTGGATTAAGAAAGGTTTCAACAAAGGTATAGTAGATAGTAATTTGTATTTTAAGATTGAAAATGATAAAATAGTGACTTTGGTTGTATATGTTGATGACATTATCTTTGGAGGAAATGAAACTATGTGAAAGATGATTGCGGAAGAGATTCAGAAAGAATTTGAAATATTTATTTTTGGAGAGATGAATTTTCTTCTTGGACTACACATCAATCAAACTGAGAAAGGGAATTTTATTTCACAGTCTAAGTATGTGAAAGAGATGTTGAAGAAGTTTAGGATGGATGGTTCAAAACCGATATGTACTCCTATGGTGACTGGTTGCAAATTAGGTAAAGATGATGATTCACCTAAGGCTGATAAGAGAAAGTATAGATCTATGATTAGTGAACTATTGTATTTGACTACTACTAGACCATATATTATGCATGCTATCTATCTTATGGCTAGATTTCAAGAAGATCCTAAGGAAACACATGTTTTTGTTAAAATAATTTTTAGATATTTGAAAGGCACTCTAAATTATGGTTTATGGTATCCTAGAGATACTAATTTTACACTAAGCTCCTATATATATGTAGATTGGGCTAGATGTTTAGATGACATAAAGAGTACAAGTGATGGTGCATTCTTTCTTGGATGAGTATTGGTGGCATGGTTAAGTAAAAAAGGAGATTTAGTCTCTTTGTCTATTGTTGCATCTTGTTGTACACAAGTTCTATGGATGAAACAAACATTAAAATATATCATAGTGGTGTATGATGATTCTATTTATATATATTTTTATAAAACAAATGAAATTAACATTTGAAAGAATCTTGTGATGCACTCAAGGACAAAGCATATATCTATCAGGTATAATTTCTTGAGAGAGAAGGTTGTAGAGAATGGAGTAAAGCTTGAGTATGTTTCAACAAATGATCAAATTATTGATATATTTAAGAAGGCTCTTCCTAAAGATACTTTTAAGTATCTCTAGGTGAATTTATGGATCATTTCCCCTCCCTTCTTGAACTAGATGTTGTTGATGGCGAAGATGACACAAACAACGTTAAAATAGAATATTTCTACTCTAGTTCTCTTGAAAAAGAAAGACAACATATAGTAGAAATATTTTTTTTTAACATTGTTTGTGTCATCTTGACCATCAACAAAAATTGGCGCTAGAGGGAGGGCCTGAAAAGGACAAGCTGGCTCGCGGAGGATCTTTTTCACTAGAGAGATACGAGAGGATTCTTAGATCCTCTGCCAATCTTGCACCATTTGAAGAATTTCAAACCCCGGTTAGACCTAGACCCCATGCTCGTAGGGTAGAGATATCTACGTTACCACCACCGCTTACTCCACCTGGATTTCCACCAAATCCACCCACACCACCACCAATTAGGCCTTTGTCACCACCAATTTGGCTTGCATCACCACTACCTGCCCAACCAATCCCACCAATGGCTTATTTTGTGAATAATCCTTCTCCATTAGGGACTATTCCTAGGGGATTCCATGATCTACCAAAGAACCCAGAGAAGTTATGTCTGAAGTATATGCATGGTGAATCAAGAAGTGTTGAGGAACATATATAGGCATTCAAAGATGCTTGCACACGAGCTCAGGTTGCTCATCAAGATGTGGTATGTATATTATTTACTTACTGTTTAGGAGATATGGCATATAATTGGTATCTAAATCTGCCCCAAGGATCCATTCTGGGTTGGATGGATTTAGAGAATGCTTTTATTAATCAGTTTAGGGTTTATGTAGACCCTACCATATTATATCACCAATTTTCCACCATCAGAAAGGAACATCATGAACCATTTCCCTTGTTCAACACTAGGTTCCATAGGATGTATCGTAGGCTACAAGAACCTTACTTAGTGTTGGAAGCCATGGCCATACAGGCGTATCTAAGAGCTGTTGATCCTTTGATTGGCCTGTTCTTGCAAAGAACATATCAACCTCTTGAGATTGATTCACTATCTAAGATTTATCATTTGGCTATCAAATTACAATAGTAGATAAGTTTGCAACCTAGAGGGTTAGGAGTAACTCTTCCTCCAATGAATTATTAGATGCCTAATCCACCGTTATACAACACTATCCCAGGGACATCTTATTCCCATTATGGACCTTTATCTGAGTTGCAAGCTCCACCAACTGTGCCCTTCTTTGGCAATAGCATGCATGATTCCTCACATCAACCTCAACATCAACCTCAAAGTCAACAACTACAAGGGGGAGGATCAACCCATGTCCATTCCCTAGCCATAGTTCAAAATGTGCAGAATGATCAAACTGTTCAACTTACAAGTGAAGTAGAGACTCTAAAAAAGACTCTCTCTCAAATGTCAAATGACATGGCACAGCTCAGGCAAAACCCTCCCAATAATCAAAACCAAAATTACAACAATCAGGGAGGTTATAACTATCAGGGCAATCACTCTAATCAGAACCAAAATCAGAACACCAATAGGAACTTCCAAAATCAAAACTCCTCAAACCAAAATTATCAAAATCAAAACAAAGGATACAATCAAAGGTTCAACAACAACAACAATAATAGGCAGTGGAATACTCGGCCTAACAACGGGGGAGTTCCCCATAATTATCGAACAGGTGAGGAAAGGCTACATACTGCTAATGTTGCTGATTTGAATTTTATGACTAATTGGTGTAGGCTACATGATACAACAACACATTCTGAGGTTAATTTCTCAGAAATGGAGAAAATTGTGAAAATTGTACAGGCTGATTCCCATCCTCCAGCAGGAAATTCCAATTAGGATAATGGGCCAGTCAACACTGCCATGACTTATGAAACCATTGAAGAAAAGTATCAGTTTCCTATGCAAGGAGACAATGAGCCAGAGGAAGATGTTTATGATGCTTAAGCTTTCCAATCCAAGGGTGGTCACTTTCTGAGGAACCAAAATAAAGGGCCATTCACTACATCTGTACCCCCTAACAACATGGTTCCACCAAATCAGAATGCAGATAACAATCCACCCCCACCAAAGGGACCTTCTAATTCTTAGAATAGAGGTAATCAACCTTCTTTTCCTAAGTACCAATTTAGGAATGATTCGGAGTTTGATTTTGTTGTAGAATTGCAAAGGCAGAAGACATCACTGTCTTTCTTTGACATCATGAAGTGGTGCCCAACTCAATGAGAGGTGGTATTAAAAGCTTTGGAAGAGACAGATTGATTGAAAGGGAAAGGTAAAGTGACTCCCGCAAAGGAGACAAATGCAACTATGTATAAAGGTAAGACCAGTACCCCACCTTTCTTGTTAAGTTTGAGAATATTTGGAAAGAATCTACACAATTGCTTATTAGATTCTGGAGCATCAGGGAATGTCATGCCTTTTTCAATTTGTAAAAAGTTAGAATTGAGTCCTATTCCAACCAATAAAAAGGTGATTCAATTGGATAAAAATGAAGTTAATGTTGTAGGTGAGTTGAAGAACATGCATGTGCAGGTTGGATCAGAACCAAGGATCCAGACCTATATAGATATTCAAGTTGCTAACATCCCAAAAACATATGGGATGCTTTTAAGTCAAGAGCTGATGAAAAGTATAGGTGGATATCTGTCCTTGGACTTCTCGCACATGTGGTTACCATGGAAAGGGGTTGCAACCCAGATAAGAATAGAAAATGAACCTAGGCTCAAGCACATGATCACGGAATATGATGCTCCCAATGGAGTAGCATATTTTGAAACTGAGATAGGTGTTTATAGGAAAGAGGAAGTTCTTACTTTGTCTGTAATCAGTCCTGAGGATACTTTTCCTTTAGAACATAGTGATCCCATGATTTGCATCAACCAACAGGTTTTAGTAAGAAATTTGAAACAAGATAGGCTTGTTTTAGGGGAAGAAACTGAATTGAGTAGTTTATTACTTCCTAACTGGTGTAGGGTTCACTATCACAACCATTCATAATTGACATGTCAGTCATGCATAGATATTCTAAGTTATATAGATCAGCCTCAATAGGTATGTCAAGAGAAACAAGCCCAAAATCCCACCAATGAGTTTTCCTTCCAAGTTAAGGATGCAACTATTCTTACATGGGCTATTCTTTCTCAACATGAAGGTCTTTCATCAGAAGAACAGACTCAGGTTGTTTGTTTTAAAACTCAAGGGGAGATTAAGGTATCCCAGTTCCCATTTGAGACATCTGCCTCGAATACTTTTCCCATACCTAAGGCGTTAATGAGAAATGAGTTGGATTACAACTTGACCCAAGAGGGTGTTCAAGAAGTAGTTGTTGAACAAGCTGAAAACATAGAAAAATCCTCAGCTGAACTTTGTCCTGAGTTAAATATTCACAAACAGCAAAAGTACGAGCTGCCACACCCTTTAGGTGAGTCATCCCCTGTTGCTCCCAAAAAGAAAGAGCTCCTAGCCAAAGACCAGTTATGGACTCTTAAATTTGATGGTTCTAAATCTAAAGCAGGAAGTGGAGTAGGGATTGAACTAACTAACCTAAAAGGGAAGACTTACTTTGCTTCTTATAGGTTGCAGTTTGGTTGCACTAACAATGTGGATGAATATGAGGCACTTGCAAGAGGGCTTATGTTTGCTCATAAGAAGAAGGTAACTGCTCTTACAGTGATGGGAGATTCTGAGGTGATTGTGAAACAAGTACGTAGCCAATACACATGCCATAACAAAAGATAGGCTGCATATAGGAACAGAGTTTGGAATTTAATAGAAGATTTTGATGCCTTTGGGATTACTCTCATCCCAAGGGAAGCAAATCAAATTGCAGATGCTCTTGCTGTTGCTGCTAGTACCTTAGAGCCTATGCAAGACTCTAACCTTAAGAGGTTTTCAGTGGAGTTGATTTCAGTCCCAGCAATTCCTAGTAATGTCAAACACTTCTAGGTATTTAATGATGATCAGCATATATTGGCCTTTTTGGCAAATTCTAATATTTTTGAAGGGAATTATTGATGATTCTGACAGAGATCAGGGAGACTGGAATCCAGAAGCTGATAATCTAGAAGGGATCTTGGATTTAAAGAGCAATAACATCCCCAAAGGGATGATAGCATTAGAAAGGATATTTGATTCAGATCCACAAGCTTATCAAAGAATGCCTACAAAGTGTGAGGGAGGTAAGTATGAATTAGTTAATTTGACTCACTCAGGCCCAAAAAGAAACGTTCTTATAGGGAAGACCTATCCTCAGGAAATAAAGGATGAGATAATCAAGGTCTTGAAGAAGAATATTGAAGCAATAGCTTGGAGCTATGATGACTTGAAAACTTTTGATACATCTGTGATCACACATACAATCCCTCTCAAGCCAGAAGCTAAGTCGTTTCGCCAAAAGCAACTCCCAGTCAATGTATTAATCGAACCTCTAATCCAGAGAGAAGTACAGAAGCTTTTGGCTGCAAGAATAATTTTTCTAGTTAGACACTCTACCTGGGTGGCTAATCTAGTTCTTGTGAGGAAGAAGAATGGTGAAATCAGGTTATGTGTGGATTTTAGAAATTCAAATAAGGCCTCTAAGAAGGATAACTATCCATTACCTTCCCTTGATGAAGTATTGCAAAAAGTTAATGGATCTTAGATGATGTCTTTCTTGGATGGGTATTCAGGATACAATCAAGTACTGGTAAGTCATGAGGATAGGATGAAGACTACTTTCACTACAAAGTGGGGTACATTTACCTACAGAAGGATGCCTTTTGGTCTAATCAATGCTGGTGCTACTTTTCAAAGAGCGATGGATGTAGCTTTTAAGGATCTGATAGGTAAATGTATAATCATCTATGTTGATGATTTGACCATCTACTCTAAGAATAGAGAAGATCATGCTGCTGACTTGGAAAAGGTGTTAAAGAAGTGTATAAGTTATGGTGTTTCTCTCAACCCAAAGAAATGTGTATTTGGAGTTTTAGAAGGGAAGCTCTTAGGCCACATTATTTCTGAGGAAGGGATTTCCATAGATCCTGAACAAGTAGAGGCCATTTTAAAATTGACAAAGCTAGGTAGCAAGAAGGAAATGAGGGCTTTCTTTGGAAGGATCAACTTTGTTAGGAAATTTATAACAGGGTTTGTAGAAATTGTTAAACCACTTAACGAAATGATGAAGGATGCGAAAATTGAATGGAGTGAAGAGGCTAAATCTGCTTTCATGGAGATTAAACAATCTATATCTAAGGCACCTGTTTTAACAAGCCCGGATTATCTAAAACCCTTCTACATTTATTCTTTTTCTTCTGAACATTCATGTGCAACAGTTTTGACCCAGAGAAAAGAAGAGAATGAGGAGAGGCCTATTGCTTTTATGAGCTCTCCATTTAAGAATGTAGAAGTAAGGTATTCATCAATAGAAAATTAAGCCTTTGCATTGGTGCAAGCAGTGAAGAAGTTTAGGCACTACATGATCCAAAGTCAAGTGATGGCCATAGTTCCAGATCCAAATGTGAAATCTCTTCTAATGCAGAGTGAACTAGGAGAAAGAAGAGGGAAATGGATGGCCATTTTACAAGAATTTGACGTGGAAATTCACCCAATGAAACTTGGTCGAGGCCAAGGATTGTCAAAAGCGATGGTAGAAGTAGAAAAAAGTATTACTTGTCAACAATACACGGTTCAATCATTTATGAAGAATCCTTGGTATACAGATTTAGTTTTATTCCTTCTCAATAACAAGTGTCCAGAAGGAATGAATGCTACTCAAAGGATAGAATTGAGGGTGAAGAGCGCCCATTACATGCTCAAAGGGGGATAAATCTATAGGAAGAATTTTCAAGGAATCTATCTACGTTGTTTGGATTAGCAAGAAGCAAAGCATGCCATAAGTGAATTTCATGGAAGGCATGGAACAAGACATGGATCTACTGATGCTTTAGCTCATCAAATTTTAAGGTCAAGCTACTATTGGCCTTATGTGTTTAGAGATGCACATCAACATTGCAGGACTTGTCATGTATGCCAAACTTCTACATCAAGAGAAAGAAATCCTACAATGCCCCTACAACTGGTATATGAGGTAAGGCCATTTGCCCAATGGGAACTTGATTTTGTAGGTGTAATTAATCCAAATTCTTCTGTAGGTCATAAATTCATCTTGACTGCAACAGATTATTGCACACGTTGGACAGAGGCCCTGCCTTGCAAGAATAGTACCACAGAGGTGGTCATCAAGTTTCTGAAAGAGAACATCACAACCAGGTTTGGAGTTCCATTTGCTCTGGTATGTGATAACGACCCTACTTTTTCTTCAACTGAATTTATTTCATGGGCCTATGAACATAAGATTGTGTTAAAATATTCTTCCAATTATTACCCTCAAGGGAATGGAGTGGCTGAGTCCACAAATAAGAACTTATTGGAAGTTATAAAAAAGTTGTTAGAAAGTAACCCTAGGGACTGGCACACTCAGTTGAGATTTGCCTTATGGGTAGATTGAACTAGAATTAAAGCAGCCCTAGGGAATTCACCTTTTAAGTTAGTTTATGGCCAAGATCCAATCTTCTCCATTCATTTACAAATACCTATTCTGAAGTTTATGCAGGAGTTTTATAATAAGGATGATAGGATTGAGGTTAGACTGCTTAATTTATTGAATATGGAAGAACAAAGAGATGCTGCTTTGCAACAATTCTCTAAACATCAGACTGTTGTTAAATGTTGGTTTGACAAAAGAGCCAAGATAAAATCCTTTAGAATATCGGATCTTGTTTTATTATGGGATAAGGCTAGAGAAAATAAGGGAGATCACCAGAAGTTAGATAGACTTTGGTTAGGTCCTTATCAAGTGGCTGAAATCTTAGGCGAGAATGCTTTTCATTTGAGTACCTTAACAGGAGAGCCTGTTCCATTACCAGTTAATGGTCAGTTTCTCAAGCACTATTTTGGTGCATAGAAGGTCTGATGTTTTTAAAAAAAAATGTACTATATTGTATCATATGTAATTAAGTTTTTGTTTTTAGTTTTAAGTTTTTAGTTTTTTGGTTTTTGTTGTTGTTTTGTTTGTTGGTTTCTGTTTTGTTTATTTTGTTTTCTTTCTTTGTTTTGTTTGTTTGTTTTGTTTTGTCTTGTTTCGTTGGGGATTCTCATTTTGCTCATCTCAAGTTAGGGGGTTGTTATTCAAAGTATACTACTTGTACTAGGAGAGAAATTGGTTTGGGTATTCTCATTATAATCATTGAAAAGGATTTCATTCTAAAACTTATGTTTTATGATCATTCTAGTTTGGGTTGGAAAAGTTATTAAGGATAGAAGATATAAATGTGAATATCTCATGAATTGTGATCAAAGATCTATCACCAAATTAGAAAAACATCTACATGAGTAATTACCTATTTGTTTTAGAATGACTCTACCATTGATTCAAGTGAAAAATCCGATTCCAAGACTATCATGGAATCCATTGTAGTTCTCAACCCACATTTTGGATTCATTGAATCTGAGTATTTGAGACAAATGCATAAAGAATTTCCACAAGTGAAGTAAAAAAGAAAAGAAGAAAAGAAAGAAAGAAAGAAGCAAGCTCAAATATCAAGTGGGTAATCAAGTATCTCTATTGGGGCTATGGACGCCTGTCTAGCAGTAGAGCAATGCTTTGAGAGAACTAGAGGTATCTCCATCGGGTCTATGGACACCTATCTGGTAGTGGAGCAATGCCTAGGATTTTACTGCACGATAGTTAAAGGACTCAACCTATGTAGCTTGAATCTTAGGTATAGTTGTTTGCAAGCAGAGAAAGTATCTACAAAGAATGATGCACAATATAAACACACACTCAGATTCAGAAATAACTCATGAGCACATAACATCTGAGATTCAAACTCAAATTTATCCTACATATATCTGATTTTATTCAAGTTAAGGTGTTTATAAGCCAAGTAGTTTTTGGGTGACTGAAATTTTCTTTGGGTATTTTGAAAATGGGTAAACCATTTTCCTAGTCGAGTCGCCATTTGTTATGCCTTGCATAACCACCCCATCTTTTTCCTTGGTCAAAATGGGTCCCCCTTTGTTATTTTTGTACTTAGTTATTTTGAAACAAAGTTTGGAGTCTAGTTTTTGCCAATACTTTATTTTTCTTTTTGTTTCTCTGTTGAAATCGGAACCGGAACTGAATCGGTTCTAAAAGTTCTTTTGAAACTTGTTTTGGTTTCAATCCTGATAGTCTTTTCTTTATGTCTTTTTTTTTGTCTTTAGTGGACTCGGAGTCGGAGTGGGGGTTAACTTAGTCTTTACCGAAAATTGCAAAATCATAATCAACTCTGCCCCCGCCTTCGGTATTTTGACTTTTGGTTTTGGTCTTTGTCTTTTTGTTTAGTTTTGTTATGTTGGTCTTTGTTTTACTTTTTGTCTTTGTTTTTTGTTTTATGTTTAGTTGGCGGACCCAGAACCGGAATTGGAATGAAGTTTGGAAATTTCTCAAAAAAAGTTTCAGATCAGTTTCTGTTTTTGTTCCGCCACCGCCGGTTGTCTGGATCGTTGAATTTTTTACTGAAGTCACACTGTTGTGAAGTGTTGGTTCACTTTCAGTTCCGACTCCGCCTTAACTGTGTGATTAATGCATTAATGACGGCTAGTTGTGTAGGTAGAAATCTTCATGTTTATCTTCATATAAGGGTTAAACGAGTCATTATTATCATTATTAGAAGATTGAAGAGCACGAAAGAGCAGTGGCAGAGTTCGTTCGAGCGAAAAGATTGAAAGAGGAGAGGATTGTTGCGAACAGATCAGTTCAGAAGGTTAGCTGCGTTCTTGTGTATTTGTGGTAGGTTTTCTTATTGTTGTTCTTCATTTTGTTTACTATTGCGTGTTTTGCATATATGTTTTCTCGTGCTCTGATCATGTTGTTTTTATCATTTCGTTTAAAGAAGTTCGTGATTCTTGGCATGCTTGTTTGAATGGGTCTTTTATATTGTTGGTCGGGTTATGTTCTTTGTTTCTTTTGCTTGTATTGTTAGTTCTTTCTATTTTTAGGGCACTGTCGCTTTCACATTTTAATCGTGATTGCGTCGTGTTGTTTTGGATTTGCAGTGAGTTAGATTAGGTTTAGATTTTAAATGATAGTGAGTTAGATTAGAAATTTACAGTGAGGTAGATTAGAGATTTATAGTGAGTTAGGGTAAATTGATTCATCATTTTTTTTTACTTAGGGTTTTGTCACTTTTAGTCTAGTAAAAATCGCAAGGTTTAAAATCCGTGCCCTAGTTTTTATCAGGTTTGTTAGATTAGGGTTTCGTTGGTCTCTGTAATCACTTTAAATGATTAAAAATAAATAAAAAATGATATCTTAGGATTTAGTCGTTCCCCATGATCATATGAATGTAGTGTTTTTAAAACCCCTTTTCGTTTTAAAGCGACCTCGGTTTTAATCACGAAGCTATATGTTAAAACAAACAAAATCCTTGATGATGTCATGGTCAATCTAGGCAGAGGCGAGATCGGAATCGATCTTGAACTTGAGAATTTTGTTTTATAAAAGTTATCGATTCCATTCTCATCCCGATTTCGGCTTCGTGTATAGCAAGAAGTCTTCTTTGGAAATCATGGTCAACCTAGGTGGAGACGGGATCAGAATCGATCTTGGACTTAAAAGTTTTGTTTTGCAAAAGGTATCGATTCAATGTTTCAACCCGTTTTTGGCTCCGCTCATAATGGGAAAGTATTCCTTCAAAATAACAATGACCAAATCGGAAGCGGAGGAGGAATGGAAATAGAATATGAAAAAAATGAAAATTCAAAGAAAATCAAATCCGTTTTCCATTCCGATCCCGGTTCTGATAACCTACCCGACTCCGACTCCGAGCCCGTTCATTGTTAGTGAAATTTCTATATCGGTTTTTGCTCCGAGTCTGACAGTGTTGTGAAAAGAGATTGTTTAGGTTGTGGTTCCGCCTCCAGTGCATATATGAAAGGTATGGTTTTAAAGTATGTTTTATGATAATATCTAAAGATCTAATTAAAGGTTTTGCTTGCAGGAAAGTTGAAAGATGTCAGGAACATCAGGGGAAGTTGCTCTGAGAAACCAACCTGCAGAAACATCAAAGGTAGCATCAAAACCAAAGAAGTTAAAGCCAAAACAACTGCCTTATACATTAAGGTATAATCACAGGAGTCCGGTTGTGAAGATGAGCAAGGTGGAATCAGATTGGTCGAATATCACTGACACCAATTTAGGTCAATACAATTTTGATGAATGGTATTCAGAAGCGTTTGACAAGGATATTACATTGACTATGAAAAGAATTGTCAGCTCTGGGTTAGCTCATATCACTTTGTTTCCTATATCTATCCAGTGCTCGGAGTTAATCATGACAGTAGCCAGTGCTTACAATCCTGCTACAAGATTATGCATGGATTCACAAGACAATGTGATTATTAATCTCACTCCTCAAGCATTTCAGACTATATTTGATGTTCCAGATCCAAAGAGCTTGGTGCAATTAAATGAGCCAGAGGCCTTGGAGCAATATAGTAAGCATAAGGGAATGAATAAATCTCACTTGAACAAGAAGTGGTTGAGGATGGAAAAGAAATCTCTAAGTAAACTTGCAAATCAGCCAAAGAGGGCATATTTCTATGAAGAGGTGGCAAGGTTGATTGTGATGTTGTCTAGGGTGTTTCGAAAGAGGGATGAATTTTGCTTCAAGGAGTGGATGTTTCCTTTTATTCAGACTATCTTGAAAGGAGAACAACAGTTTGATTGGAAAATGATTGTTTCTGATGCCATACATGATTAGTTAACCAGGATTAGAGAAACCAAGTGTTTCTTCATGACCTCTTACATTGTTTATGCAGCTGCAAGAGTGGGTGTTTTCCAAGGTTTGAACAGAGTGGGAATAATGGGAGTCTTGGATGGACAAAAGAAAGTATGGGAGCACTATGATCAATTATCTCTTCAGGTTGCTGAGACTCATTTCAGAAGAGTCAATGATGCATTTTTATATGTGGTCATCAATCAATTAAATGGAGATGTAGGATACAAGTTAAGTCAAGAAGCTATGGCATTCATTAGTGAATGGGGAAGTTGGTATATCCAATACCCCAAATTTACATACTTCAAGTTATTTGGTTTTGAAGGCCACCCACATTTACTTCCAAGGTGCTACAGTAATAGGATGGTGCTAATGGAGTTTGTATATCAAGCCATTAGAGTTAATGCTCGGTTCGAGATTAAGCATAAAACTGGATGCCATAAATTTCCCATGAAATTGGGTGAATATAGTTGTCAACACTTGAAGGGAGAAAAGGCGATCTGTAATGAGTTGATACAATTAAAATTGGGATTGTATATAGCTCATAAGTATTTTGATCCAAAGAAGAAGATGTATGCTTTATTACCTTCGGTGTTCACAAGACATTTTAGTTTGTTAAAGGACTTTTGGAGTGATAGGAAAGATGAGTATGACTTGAGAAAGAAGAATTATGAAAGATTATCGGTCTCACTCATGTCAGAACTTGGTATTAAGGAAAACATTCTTGACACTGTGGTGGAGGATGGAATGATGTTGGATCCATCCTATGAAGCGTTGAATATTTGCACCAAGAACCTAGATCCAATTGATTGCAATGCTGAAGAAACAATTGATATCAAGAAAATTGGAAGGATAGTGTTGGATAGAAGTGTGCAATGGTTAGTGCTAAGAACTCAAGCTTCTCAAGGGTCAGTTCTTAAAAAGGGTAAAGGATACAAGAGAATTAAGAGAAAGACACCTCCCAAAGAGCCATTAGAATTCCTTCCTCCAGACATTGAGGAAATAGAACTTGAGGTGGTGGATGATGGAGAGGAATCTCAAGAAGGAGATGCTCTAGTGGGATCTGTTGGTTCAACACCTACTTTAGGTGAATCATCCGCCCAAGCCCCACTTACAAGAAAGGAAAGTAAAGAGGTTCAAGAAGGAGCTCTTCATACCATGGTTGAAGCTGCTAAAGGAAAAGAAGTGGAGGAAGAATTTGTAGAATTTGAGACAGACTCAGATGAAACTCTGTCAGAAAAGGATTTGCAAGAAAACATGCCTTTAGAGGGGACTATTGAGCAGATTCTAACACAAGAAGAGCAATGGAAAATGTTTGAAGAGGAAAAAAGGAATTCTGATGCAAGGGCTGCAGCAGAGAGACAAAAAGAAATGGAGGAAAAGGTACAAGCTGATGCTCTACTTCACTAGCAACAACTAAAGTCAAAACAAGTTGAAGTTAAGGCAATAGATGATGAAGTAGAGAAGCAAAGGAGGCAGCAAGAACATGAGCTTAAAGTTAAAATAGAAAATGACAAGTTAGAGTTGATAAAAAAGATCCATGATCTCGAGGAGGAGAAAGCAAGAAACCAGAGGGAAAAGGAAATTTTGGTTGCTAGGTTGAAACAAGCAGAGGAAGCTCGACAGATAGAGGAAGAATTAGAAAAGATAAGGAAGGAAAAAGAGGCTGAAGAGATGATTAGGAAACAACAGGAAGAAGAAGTAGAAGCTGAGAAACTTAAGACTTTGGAAGCAGAAAGGTTAGAAAGAGAAAAGCTAGAGGCCTTAGAAAAAGAGAAATTGGAAAGGGAGGCTCTAGAAAGGGAAGCTTTAGAAAAGGAAGAATTAGAAAAGGAAAAGTTGGAAAAAGAAAGAGTAGAGAAGGATCGGTTGGAAGAAGAGAGGTTGAGGAAAGAAGAAGAAGACAAGAAAATGCAAGAATAGAAGGATAGAGAAGAGGCTGAAAGACTTGTGCAAATGCATATACTACAAGAGCAACAAGAGAAAGCAAGGGTTGAATCCCAATCTCAAGTGAGTATGCAACCTCCTTCTATAGTTATTTCTCCCTCTTCCTCTACGATGACTACTAATCCAAGTGCTCCTACATGGCTAAAATTAGACCTGCAGAAGAGAGCAGTAATACCTTCACAACCTCTCAATTGGGAGGATATGATGAAGGGAATTGAGTAGGAGAGGCCTAAAAAGAAGGCTAAAATTCTACATTCTACCCGACTCACAAACAAAGGAGAAATTGTTGCTGAATGTGTCATGCCGATGATAGAAAAGGAGGTAGGGGATATGCAGTTAACTAATTATCAGCTGAGTATGGTCAATTTGGGAAGACCCACTAGAAATCAACAAATGAATTTGATTGATGTGGTGGCTTCAATGACTAAGTCAAGAATGATTAAGGACAAGCAAAAGAAGGATGAGCTTAAAGCTCAATTGGATCAGTTGCATTCATTCTTGAAGAGTGTCTCCTCTCCAAGGTCACAAAAAGTAGCAGTCATTGAGACTCCTGTTTTGTTAAGCAAAAAGGAGGTTGATGATTTGGTGCAGGTTAGAGGAAAGGCAGAGATGGTAGACAGGTGGATAGATAAATTGAACCAAGAGGTAGGAGAGGTTTTAGTGAAAGGATTTGAAGCCTACAAGGATACTGAAGGGTTGATTAAAGAGATGTATCAATACATTGAGGCATTAGAAAAGCAAGAAGAGGAATACAAAGAATACAATCAAAAGTTAGAAAAGGTGAGTGAATTGCCTCTAACAACTCTTTTGGAGCAATCCATACTTGAGGAAGACAACAAGGATTTTATAGAGAAAACTTCTCGTATACTCCGGTTTAGGACTGACTTTTTGTGTAAGCATAAGAATGAGATTCAAGAGAATGTAAATAATTTAACTGAGCAATTGGAAGAGTTAGAAGCAGCTATTGCCATTATTGTAGATATAAATGCATTTACAAAAGAGGGCATGCCTTTAATAAAATAAAGGAAAAGTGGGATGAAAGATTCAAAGGACTTATGCAAAAGGGAGATGATGGCAGAGAGTTGATGTTAGATCAACTAGTAGAGGTCAAAGAAGAGATAAAAGCTGCTGGGAGAGAGTTAATAAAGGTGAAAAGTATGAAGGATTTTTCTGTAACTGAGTTGGATCGGATTAAATTTGAAGATGACTAGATTGATGGGCCAGAGATGGATACTCTACAACAAGTCTTCACCAGCTACAATGAGTTCCTAGCAGATCTAGCTTCGCATGCATGAATCCTTACATGCATGATGTTCTCCTTCCTTGCATGTTGCATGCATGCAACACTGACAGTCTTGAGGGGTGCATGACTTCTTTTCTTTTTCTTCTATCTTCTATTTTTAGTTAAGACTGAATGTTTAAATGTAAGAACTCAAGATCAAATTGATCTGAGTTTCCAAGAGAGTCTAATTCCTAAAAAGGTGGAAAGCCTAAAATAGAAGTGAAGTTTGGACTTTTTGTATATCTATAAATACTAGATGGGTATCATATTGTAAAGGTCAGCTAATTGAGAATTGGATTGGCTTACCTAATGCTAGGACATAGAATTTTGTAGTGATTTTATAGAGATACAATGTACTTGATCTTTTACAATTAATAGAATTACAGGTTTACTCGAAATATGGTGTTTAGAATTAAATTGTTTGTTTGATAAGGCTGATATTTATGATCTATCTGTATGCAGTGATTGTGTTGAACACAAGAGTTTCTTGAATGATAAAATTCATTTAAAGGAATCAAATTTAAGGATCATCTTATTAGATTGTCATTGAGTTGAAGTTATTAAAAAGTCTGTTGATCTATAATTTTGATGATGAATGAATGTGTGTTGTTTTGAAACCCTTGAAATATTTGTGAAGATTAATTGTGAAGTTAATTAAGCACCTAAAATGTATGCAGTGGTATATATTATGCTATAGACTGTGTCATCTTATGTTTTTTATGATCTGTTAGGAAACATTCATTGTTGAAGGTATATGTACAGATACTAGATAAATTTGATTCATACTTATTGTTTTACCCCTTTGTCTTATCTTTTTCTTTTATTTGAAAACCCCATTGATCTACTAAAGCAGGCGGTAAAATGAATCATTGCTTGAACCTTTTGTTACCAGCACAAGCCCCTTGAATATTAAAGTTGCATGAACTGATTGAGTGACACCAGACAGTTGAGAACCAACTACCAGGACCTTGGGAGTTAGGCTACTATATGTTGTCTTTCTTTTTCAGGAGAAATAGAGTAGAAATATTTTTTTTTAACATTGTTTGTGTCATCTTCACCATCAACAGATGTATATGGAGATGCATAAATCCAGTGGATCTATGGATCTATCTTTCTTTTGGATTGATGTCTAGTGGCTACCTCTTAGGGGGAGAAGGTAGTATCATGTGTTGTCATTGTGTGTAAACTATTGTCAAAGGAGAAATTAATGTAAATATATTTTTCCTTTTCCATTGATGTAAAAGGGGAGAGAAAAGGAAGAATGTGAAAATAGATTATCTACTAAGGGGAAGAAATAGAAAGAAAAATCTTGAGAAGTATATTCAGAGCTAGTATGTTGTCTTTGATGGTTTTTCACATCATGTGTTGTCATCAATGAAAAAGGGGGATATTTTCGCAAGAATGGAAGGAATGAAGGATTTTTCATTGATGTCAAATAGTTAATTGGTTATCAACTAGTTACTATTGACTGTATATGTCGAGGATATTGAGAAAATTATATTGAAGGAAGATTGTAAGTGTTCAGTGGTTGCTCCAAGTTTTTCTCCAGGTTTTGATAACTTTTTTGTGTGGTTCATATATGTTGATCTTGGTTTTTGGAAGCTACTATATCCAAAATTTTGGCTACTAATTCATTGTTCAGTGTGAGTTATGTTCACCAGTTGTGAACTGTGGTTCTTTGAGGTTCTTCTTGAGCTCTAAAAGAAATGTTGCTAGTCTGGATTTCTCTTTGTTAAAGTCTAATGACTTATGGTTCAATATTTTTATTGCTATGATCATGATAAAGCTAATCTTGGCATCTAGAAGGTTCATGCTTAATTTTTCTATGTTTTACACTAGTTTAGCCGACCTTGTGTGGAATACTACTTTCAGAGTTAGTGAAGTGTGTTGGATCTATTTGGGTCCTTATGAAGCATGTGTTTGAGTCACCCTCATTCTAATTCCACCCTAGGATGTTTTGGTGCTGACCTAATTTGAATTTAATGTTGGATGGTTGATTTTGGATATGTTTCAAAGTTGAAGATAGTATCAATGCAGGATATGTTAGTAAGGAAGAAGAGTGAGAACAAAGAAAAAGGAACAAGAGTGAAGAAAATAAAATAAGTAAATAAGAAAAGGTGTAGATAGATCTGAGTGTGGTAGATGAGTGTGAAGCCTAAATGCTGATTTTTCAGATGTAGTGAGCAGAAGGTGTACTCTATCATTCATGCATGTTTGCAAGTGGTTGTGGTGGATTTATCTATTGCATTGATATTATCATCTCTCTGCAACATATATCTTATATCTTCTTTGTATCTTTGTGGTAGTGATCCCTCCAGGTTGTCAGCCCTATTGGACAATGAGTCATGTTCCAAGCAATGAGTCCTTGTTTTGGCAGTGAACCTCTTGTAATCGGTTTTGATATTCTTTATAGTGTGAGTTAATCCTCACCATGGTTTTTCCTGCATTGGTTTTCCCACATAAATCTGGTGTTGTGTTTGTGTTATGGTTTTTAGTTTCTACACTTGCACTTAATGTTTAATCATTTAAGTAGTGTTAAGGATTAGTTCTAGCAATTGAATTAAAGGTTTAATTCTATGACAATTGATTCACCCCTCAACAAATTTCTCTCATCTACTAGGATAAACTTGGCCTCTTGAAATTTCATGGGGGTTTTGGAATTAAAAAATCTAATTAACCAATAAGGCCTTATTGGAAAAATTCTTATGGGGCTTAATTATGGATGTGTGCAGCATTATTTACTATCCTGAAATATGTAAAACACAAAGAAATTCAAGGAGAAACAACACAACACCACCTCACGATTAGCCTAAGTTGAACTTGAATAAAAGAAAGATGAAACAACAAATATACCTTATGCAAGTTGATATTTTTGGTTGGCCCTTTTATGTAGCTTGAATGTGTGCTCCTTGATGGAAAATATGGTGAAAAGGATATGTAAAGTGATCTAGATTGCAAGATGAATGCAATGAAAGATGTGGATATTTTGGTAGATGAATACAAATGGAAGCTTGATGAATGAAACAATGGAGGTTGAAGGAAAGTATACAAGTGCTTGAAATCTTGTGTGATTGAGAGTAGAATGCTTGAATGAATGTGATATCCCCTAAAAAAATGAGACCAAATCTTCCATTTTAAGGGAAGAGTCTAGAGAATTCAATGGATAAGATTTAGCCAACATGGGCAATATGGAGGGTTGTGGTGAGTTGAGGACTCACAATCCCTCACATCTTTCCATATGGAAGATGAGATGTAAAAAGGATAGGTGATGTGGAAAGAGGACATGTGAGGTGGAGGTACTTGTAATTACCTCGGGATTAGGGAAATATCTCCTCAAAAAAGAAGTTCTTGTCCCCATGTGAGGATGAGAGAAGTTGTTAGGGGAATAAATGTGAATTTTAAATTCACATGATTAGGGAGTACCTTGGGGATAAGACAAGGTCCTCATAAAGGAGGTCCTTGTCCCATGTGACTGATGTGAGTTATGAAGGAATTTAGAATTTCCCAACAACCTACATGGGGAAGAGAAATGCATCAAATGAATAAATGTGAATTTTAAATTCACATGGGGAAGACGTCAATGCTTAATAAAGAAAGCACTTATGAAAGGCTGACTTGGAGGACATACCATAAATGTCAGGTGATTAGATTAAGGTTGTCCAAACATGTGATTAGGAAGATTAATGAAGGATTAAAGATAAGTGGCTAAATATGGAGGATGTGACATTAATATTGATTAAGGATGTGCACATCGTAATCATGGATTAATTAAACTAATCCAAATTATAATAATATTATGGAGGATGTGACAAGGAGAGAGAAAAGGGGGAATTTAAAATTGATTTAAATTCAAAAAGGTAAATGACTAAATTAAATAAATTGATATATTTATTTAATTTAGAGAAGAAGTGATGAAAGATGAAGTATTTAATTGTTAAATTGAATAATTTAGAAACCTTAGAGGAAGGGGAAATATTAATTAAATAATTCATTTAATTAATATTGATGAAATAGATGAATAAAGGATACGGATTTGACCATATGGGAGTGGTCAAATTTGGATGTCTACAATGGACAACAAATATTTTGGCTTGTTAATGAAATCAAAGTACTTAAGAAATATTTCAAAGAATAATTTCCTCTATAAATTTGGTATTCTAAAAGGCTTGGTGATCTAAAATAATATGCTCAAAATTAGGAGTCTTTTGAGAAAATGAAGTTTGGAAATGGTAGAAATATAATATTCTATGATTATAACTAGATACATTTGAACGTAAATAGTTACCAATCCTACAACAATTTGGATGCCCTTGCTACTAACTTCTTTGGTCGTATGGTGAGTGACAACATTTTAAAGAATGGGACAAGTAGTCAATGAAATTTTTTCCCCAATCAAAAGTATATGGTTATGGTTGCTACAAATCTTCAAAGAAAGATTTAAGAGTTTAGAATTCCCATTTTTCCTGAGGATGAAATCATCTAGGTTCATAATAATAGAAGCACCTTCTTAATAAAGTCTACTTATGGTTTTATATTAGACTCCCAACTAGGACTAGATTCAAGAAATAAATTTACAACACTAAGCTAATACCTAAAGTTAATTTATCTAGTGGACTATGGCCAACCAAAAAAAATTAGACAAGACCATTTACAAAAGAGATATTTTCAACTCTCTATCATATATTTTTCTATAGTGTGATTACTAGAGATTTTGGGAAAGTTGTATACAAAAAAATGAAAAATGTTGTGCTATGAACAAGAAAATGACCTCCTCTATTGAAGGTTTTTACTCCCCATTCTCTCATTCTATATTTTAATATCTTTGGAATCAGACTTCTTATCACATGTGGATTCTTTGGAAAGAGAGAAATAATCACACTTTTAGGAATTCAACTAAGAATTTTGGGGAGGTTTTCTTTTCTTTTTCTAAACTCCTCATGGAAAATATCTCTAATTTTAAACTAAAATTCCTTGAAGTTATTCCTAAATCCATCATAGATAAGAATTGGGGTATCTCTATGGATATGATCAAAGGTTAAAATAATTAAAAATATATCTCATCAAAATATTGTTTGGAAATCCACTCTCTATGGATGGAGTAAATTGAAATTTAACGGGAATTCTAAAGGGAATTCTAAACCTACTAGTGGTGGGGTAGTTCTAATGTCTCACATGAGTGATTTAATTACAAGTTTGTTTGGGAGGTTTGGGTGTGAAATCTAACATAGAGTTTGAGGCCTTAGCTATGTTGTGGGGAATTAAATTGGCTCTATCTTTGTATTTTCAAAAGTTTTAATTTGAGGGGTTTTCCAAGCTTATAATTGAAGCCATTTCAGGAAAAGTGATTCTTGGATGGAAAATTGTAGATATTATGTCTAATATTTAGGGACTCACCAATGTTCTATTGGTGTTTTAATTTATTCATATATACAAAGAGGGTAATCAGAAGGCCAATGAAATGGACAATATTAGTATAAATATAGGTTATTGGCATTGTTGGAGAGATTTTTGGAACCTTCTTGATCTTCTTCCACATCCCCTTCACAAGGACTAAATACATATGAATAAATGTTTCAAATAAAATTATGGATTTATTGGACTAAATTTTGTGAAATCATTGTGCTTGTAGATTATATGTTGCAAAAGGGGTATAAACCTATTTCAAAATCATATTTTACCAATGATTGGAATGATGATGTGAGGTTTGATGGAATATTTTATATGTTAATGAGACATGGTCAGAAAGATAGGTGGGTGAGGTGTAAGTTGAACCACAATTCTCCTATGGTACTATGAGATAATAATGACCAATTAAGGACCAATATTTATGTGAGTATAAATAGTTGAAAGAATGATTATCAAAATCACACACTTGAGGTGTCAGATTTTGAATATATCATGAATATCTATAATTCTAGGAGAACTTTCTAGATTTAGATAAATTATAGTTGGGAGTAAAAGTGTTTAGGTTTTAGGTGTTAGTGGGAAGTATGGAATAGCTAAACTATATTTTTGTAGTATTGGCATGTCATGTTTCATTCTAAATCCATCTGCTTTAGATTAAGTAGGGGGTGATAGAGTCCTCATGGAATCAAAGTCTTGTGAGAAAGTGACAAAGGATGGGAATATCTATTATATTTGTAGAGGAGGTATTGCTTCACATTTAGAATGTCTAAATGGACATGATCAAATCTCTTTATCCAATTTGTTGATTATTGGAATTAGAAACATGTCTAGATAGGAGGGGTGAGGTTCAAATTCAATGAATATGTCACCAATAAAGCCACAAGTATGAATGAATAAGGGAAAAAAAATCAATTCCAAAACAAGGTCTTAGATATAAGAGCATAGGAAAATATTTCAAAGAAGGGGAAGAACTTGTCAAGTTCCAAAATGGGTTCAATCACCAAAATATTTTAGATCCCTAGTATTAAGTATGTCAGGTCCTCCTAAAATAATTTACCCTTGAAAGTTATTTTAAATTCTATTATCATTATCTTTTCTTTTTTGAACCACCTCCATCGTAAAATCCAATAAGGAATCCAAGTCTTTTCACTCAAAAAACCCTAGTCAGCCTATCATTCCTCTACACCAAGGTATCATCTTGTACCTCTATCATTTCTACCTTGCTTTGTATTTGGCCAAACTTATTCAAATATACATTATCGATACTACTTGTCATTACAACCATGTGTATAAGGGTAATAATCACATCACTTCAATCAGTCCCTCTTTTATATACATAGAAGTTCAAAAAAGGTGACTGGCTGTCAAAAAGATGTCATTTAGAATAAACCCTTGGATAAAACCAAGGAAAAAATAGAGGTGGAAGGCACTAGTTGTTTTAAGGTTAAAAATGTTGTGGAGGCTATGACATACCTGAAGATGGTTAAATATTTCCCTAATATTTCTCAAATTAAATCGAAGACCCAAGAAGAGGTAGTGATTGGGATGTGATCTTTGAAACATAGTTACCCTAATAAGCAAGGTACCGACAAGAGGATTGTGAAGAGAAAACTAGAAGGATAAATAAACAAAGGTAAAGGTAAAAAAGCTAAAATTTTCCATGATAGTGGTGGTGAAAATTTGGAAGAGGGAACTAGCCAATTTTTGGGTGCAACCTTATTTATCCCTAATGAAATAGATCCCCAAATGGATGATCAAGAGGATATAGGGACCAATCAGAAGTGGGATAAGAAAGTCTTGAGTGTTAGAAGATCTACCAAGTTGGTTGGGTGCAACATACCAACCTTAAAGATATATATAAATCTATAGTGATTCTCAGTAGGTGGAGGGTAACATCGAAGATGATGGAAAGAATGGTGATAATTCTTTTGAGACTTCTCCCCTATTGTATGAAGGCAATAGTTTTATAATGAGATGAATTCCCTAGATATTGAATCTGATTCTAGGGATTCCCCCAAGGCCCCTAGCTACACCAAGGTCTTTCATTTAAATTTTAGTAGTATATTGAGATTTCAATTATGAAATCATACCTCTCCCTTTACCAATAAATAACATATCATAAACATATAATACAATAAATATTAAATGATCACCATTAGTTTTATAATATGCATAATGATCTAATTTAGAATGCTCAAATCCCAAACTCAACACATATGTATCAAATTTTTGGTACCACATCCTAGGACTTTGTTTTAGGCCATAAAAAGATTTCTTCACTTTGTAAACCAGTTTACTTTTACCTTTCACAACATAGTACTTTGGTTGTTTCTTATAAATATCCTTCTCCAAGTCACCATGAAGGAAAGAAATTTTCACATCTATTTGATCAACCTCTAAATCATAAGCAATAGTAATAGAAATCAAAAATAGAATGGATGTCATATTTGTAATAGGAGAAAATATCTCACCATAATCAACACCCTCAACTTGAGATTAACTTTTTGCAACCAACCTTGCTTTGTACTTCCCAATACCTCCATCTAAACCAATATTTTTCTTGAACAACCATTTGCAACCAACAAGTTTTCATCCTTCAAGAAATGGTACAAGATCCCATATATCATTATTTTGTAAAGCTACCATTTCTTCATCCATAGTAATCTTCCAGGATTTTGCATCATTTGTACCTAATGCTTCTTCTACCAATCGAGGTTAATCCATATTAATATTCAAATAAAAATACATCTCCAATCATCAGATGAATACCTTTTAGGTAGTTTTATATGTCGTGTAGACCTATTGAATGAACAAGAGAATTGAGAGGGGGGTGAATCAGTTGTAGAAAATAAAAACATCAAAACCCTTTACATTAATCAGATCTACAAGCATTCAATAAACCCTTATTCTGTTAAAGTTATTAAGCATGAAATGAAGATAATAGAAACTAAAATAGAAACACCATACACACGAGAACACCATATTTATGTAGAAAACCCAATGAGGGAAAAACCATGGTGAGGATTAGCTCACAATTTATAAGTAATTGCAAAACTGGTACAAGGATCACTACCAGAATAGGACACACTATCCAAAAGGGCTCACAACTAGGGATCACTACCATAGAAAGAAATACAAGAAGATATAAGAGAAATTTTACATAGAGAATATGTTCTTAATGCAACAATAAATCCACCACAATTTCTCCAACACATTCATAGCCTTGTTTGAAAGATTGCGAACACCACCAGCTCACTGTATCCAGTAATCCAACACTTTGAATTTCACACTAATCTACTCAAAATCACATCACACACATCAATTTTATTGATCTTACATCTATCTTACTTCTTTCTTGCATCTCGCAACATCACCACTCTTACTTATATCAATCTCAACCTTGAAAAGCTTCTCCAAGGTCAATAATTATTTGTTACACTTACAAATTGAAATTAGGTCAACACAAAACATTCTCGTAGTGGATAGGAATGAAAATGGACCAAAAAAACATTTAATTGAGACTCAAATTAAATATTATGTTTCATGCTACACCTTCATTAGTACTTGAACATCTTCAAATTTAGTGTAGACACCAAGTTGGTTGTTACCCATGAAAACACATTAAGCATTAAGTACACACTTCCTTAAAACAATCTAAAACTTTCAGACAATAAAATTCATTTGAACATGATCCAAGATCATCCTAAAAACAAAAAAAAAATCCTTTGTGATGAATTTCACTTGAAGATTATAATCATATTGTTTATCCAAACAACACTACCAGATATTGCAATGTTCTCTAACTCAAAATAATTTCTTTTGACACTGCTAACCACAAATCCTCTTGACACAATCAAAAGAACCACACCATTAACTCTCCTTCAAAACCACAAGTCCTAAAAAGAAAATGTAGAGAAATGTGGAGTAGATATATTTCTCCTAGACACCTTTGTATAATGTTGCAAAACTAGTTCACATACTGATGAACACAACTTCCTCTAAGCAATGATCTAGAAGCCCAAATTTTGGATATAGAAACTCTGAACTACTCTAACCAACATATCCAAGACATAAGAGTGCATATTCAACCTAGAAGAAATGTGATGCAAAACCAGAACACATCTAGAACACCTTGTTTCCTTATTTTAACAATTTTCTCAATATCCTCAACATCTTCAAATAAATAGTTGACATAAATGATAACACCACATTGTTGACATCAATGAAAAAATCTTCATACTTGCAAGAATCTCCCCCTTTGTCATTGATTGAAACACATGATGTGAAAAAACATCAAAGACAACATACACACTCTTCTTCTTTACAAGATTATCTCTCCCTTTTATAATAATGATTAGACAATATACACAAATTTCTCTCCTGCTATGTTGCACTTTTTCACATGATTCTCTTCCCCCCTTTGGCATCAATAGCAAAGGAAATTTTTTTTCATTGTCATCCCCCTTTAACACAAAACCAAGATACTTTCTTTGAATACTCCCCCTTAGGAGTACACCCATTCAACTCAACAACTCTACAATAATGACAAAACATGGCACTACCTACTCCCCTTGAGAGGTAGCCTTCATTATCAGTATAGAAAAGAGATAGATCCATAGATCCATTGGAATAATGCATCTCCATATGCATTTAGTTCAATGAAGGAGGGGAAATGACCCCCAACTTCTCCCAAAGATGATGAAAAGTATCTTTAAGAAGAGCTTTGGTAAATATGTCAATAATTTGATCCTTTGTAGGTACATACTTAAGTTTCACCTCATTCTCCATAACATTCTCTCTTAGAAAGTGATACCTGAGAGATATGTGCTTCATCCTTGATTGCATCACTAGATTCTTTCAAATGTTAATTGTACTTGTATTATCACAAAAGATATATTTAGGCTCATCATACACTACTCTCATATCCTTCAATGTCTATCTCATCCACAAAAATTGTGTACAACATGATGCTGATGTAATGTACTCAAATTCTACAGTGGATAAGGAAAGTGAATCTTGATTCTTACTCAACCATGACACCAATCTACATTCAAGAAAGAATGAACCACCACTTTTTATTTTCCTATCATCAACACAACCAACCCAATCTACATATATATGAGCACTTAATGTGAAATTAGTATCCTTAGGATACCACAAGCCATAATTTGGAGTGCCTTTGAAATATCTAAATATCATCTTCACAGATACAACATGTGTTTCTTTAGGTTCTTCTTGAAATCTAGCCACAAGACAAATTACATGCATGATATTCAGTCTAGTAGTAGTTAGATATAATAGTCCACCAATCTTAGATCTATATTTACTATAGTCAACCTTAGGTGAATCATCATATTTTCTCAATTTACAACCAGTCACCATAGGATTGCATATTGATTTAGAGTCTTCCATTCCAAAATTCTTCAGCATCTCTTTGAAATACTTATATTATGAAATTAAAATCCCTTTATCTATTTGATTGATTTGTAGCCCAAGGAAGAAATTCATCTCCCCAAACATTGACATCTCAAACTCCTTTTGCATCTCTTCAGAAAATTTCTTACACAAAGCTTCATTACCTCCAAAGATAATGTCATCCACATACACAACCACTATCAAGATCATATCTTCCTCAATTTTAAAGTAAATATTACAATTTGTGGTGCCTTTACTGGACCCTTGTTGTATCAAATATATATCTAGTCTTGCATACAAAGGTCTAGGAGATTGCTTCAATCCATATAATTCCTTCTTAAATTTATACAACATATCTAGTTTATTTGACAACTAAAATCCTTTTGTTGTTCCATCTAAACCTCTTCTTCCAATTCACCATTCAAAAAAGTAGACTTCACATCCATCTGATAAACTTTAAAATTCTTGTAAGCTACAAATGCCAAAAAAATTGATAGCTTCCATCCTAGCCATAGGAGAAAATGTCTCTTCAAATTCTATTCCTTTCACTTGTGAGTAAAACTTACACACAATTCTTGTCTTGTTTCTTACCATTTCTCCATTCTCATCCAATTTATTTCTAAATACCCACTTAGTTCCAATTATGTTCTTGTTTTCTGGTCTAGGAACCAATTCCCAAGTCTGATTTTTTTGAATTAGCATAAGTTCTTCTTCCATTGCCTTCATCCAATGTTCATCTTTCCATGCCTCACCATTTTAGGTTCAACTTTAGAAATTAAACACACATTTACCTCAGCTTCAGTAGCTCTAATTCTTGTCAGTACTCCTTTGCTTTTGTCTCCAATGGTTTGATCTTCAGAATGATTCTTTTGCACACACTTAGGGGTATTAGGGTTCTTCTTTGAAGCTTCTTCCTCTTCATTTTTCACTTATTTGTCATCAAATTTTTCTTCTTCTTCTTCTTTGCAATTAGGTTCATCTGACACATATCCATCTATTACAATCAAATTCTATAATTTTTCATCGAACTTAACATTTTCACTTTAAAAAATATTTCTTAGACTTTTTTTTAACATCTGTAAGCTTTGATTTTAGTAGAATATCCAAGGAAGATACCTTCATCAGAACTTGCATCAAAATTTCCTAAGTTTTCTTCATCTCTCTTGATATAACATTTTCTTCCAAATACTCTAAAGTACTTCACAGTAGGAATCCTTCCATACCTTAACTCATAGTGAGTCTTTGTGTTGTTAGATTTTGCTTGAACTCTATTGAGTATGTAAAAAATAGAATGAATTTCTTCTCTGTAGTAGACTTTTGGTAGATTTTCTTATTTCATCATAGTCCTAGCAGCTTCTTGAATAGTTTGTTTTTCCTTTCAACAACTCCATTTTGTTGAGGAGTTCTAAGGGCAGACACGTGCCTTTTTATTCCATGAAATTCACAAAACATGTTAAAATCATTGGAGGTTAATTCTCCACCTCTATTAGACCTCAAACATTTTATTTTCACATTCATTTCATTCTCAGCCATAGCTTTAAATGTTTCGAATTTATCTAGTGCATTACATTTTTCTCTAAGAAAATTAATCCATGTCATTCTAGAGTAATCATCAGCCAAAATCATGAAATACCTATCACCTTGAAGACTTCTCACCCTTGTAGGACCAAAAATATTTGTATGTATTAATTCCAATAGTCTAGTAGCATATTGTTCCTTTCCTTTGGAACTACTCCTTGTTTTCCAAACTGGCAATCCCTCCAGACAACATTGATAGGCTTTGTCATTCTCGGTAAATCTCTCACTACATGAACTAAACTAATTCTCACTAAATTTTCAAAATTCATGTGACACATCCTCTGGTGCCATAACCAACTATCATTAATTTGTGACATAAAGCAATGGCCATCAATAGGATTAAGCTAATATATGTTTCCATCTATCCTTTTACTAGCAACAATCATGGTTCTAGTCCCTTTTCTAATATCAGAAATTCCATCCCTAAACACAAGATTATATCCTTTTCTACACATTTTTCCAACACTTAGAATATTATACCTTAAACCTATAACATAGTAAACATCATCAGTATTATGATTTCCATCAAAACTAATTGAACCTATTCCACAAATCTTAGCTCCTGAATCATCTCCAAACTTAACTAATCCTCCATCATACTTTTCAATTTTAACAAACTTACTTTTATCTTTGGTCATATGATTAGAGTAGCCAGTGTCAACAACCTAGTAATTATTATCCTCTTTAACATGAAATGAAGATACCAAAGTACCTTCAACTTTATCCTTCTTCTTTGGAATAATTTCCTTCACACAAATTTTAGAGTTAGCAGAACTAAACTCTTCTTTTATAGCCAAGAACAAGCATTCATTATCATCAAAATCTCCATAATCATATTCATCATCAGAAATACCCATAACTTCTCTAACATAGTAAGCTCTTTTTATCATCTTTCCTTTACTATCCTTATTCTTATTGTTGACCACTCTATTTAGACATCTAGAAGCATAATGACCTACATTCCCACAACTAAAAAATTTGAAAGGTAGTTTACCTTTGTACTTATCGATTCCCTTTTTCATCCTTCTCACAAAGTTAGCTTCCACATCATCAAGATAATCTTCATCTAAATCTTCAATCTTTTCTAATTTTCCATCATTAAAAACAATCTCCAGTTTTGTACCATTTTTCAAATGAAGCTTTCTCATCTCAAAATAAGTTAATGTACTAATCAACTGATCTCTAGAATAAGTATTAAAATTTTCAACTTCCTCAATAGAATATAGCTTTTCATTATATGCATCAAGAAGAGTTTTGAGAACTTTCTTTACCACCCTAGGCTCTTTAACTTGTGCACCAAGACCTCTCATAGCACATACTAGTTCATCAAACCTCTGCATGTAGTTTGTAATTTTTTCATCCTCAAACATTCACATGCTCTCAAATTGTGCCTTCAGATTCTACATATTTGCTTGTTTAATCTTTTCATCTCTTTCATAAATACTTTTAAGCTTATCCCAAACATCTTTAGCAGTCTTAAGATTCATAACTTTAACCAATTCAAAATTTGAAAGCCTATTTATTAGAATAAATTTTTCTTTAGCATTTACCTCATGTGTCTTGATCTCATCACTTGTGTTCAGACCATTTTTAGGAAGGGTATACTGATTCTTTATTGTTTTTTCAATCTCAAATTTGTGAGTTGACTTCCATTTTTGTCTTATAGAATGCATAATCTATTCCATCAAATCTAGGGCAACCAATTTTCTTTGCCATCTTGGATCTACCTTAAGCGGTTAAGCTCTTCACCAAGGAACCTTGCTATGATACCAGTTTTTGAATGAACAAGACAAATGAAAGAGGGGTGAATTAGTTGTAGAAAATTAAAACATCAAAACCCTCTATAGTAATCAAATCCACAAGCATTCAATAAACCCTTATTTTGTTAAAGTGATTAAGCATGAAATGAAGATAACAAAAAATTAAATAGAAACATCATACACAAGAGAAAACTAGATTTATGTGGAAAACCATGATGAGGATTAGCTCATGATATAAGAAGTTAAAAAACCAGTACAAGGGTTCAGAATGGGACACACTATCCAAAAGGGCTCATAGTTAGGGCTCACTACCATAGAAAGAAATACAAGTATATATAAGAGAAATGTTACATAGAGAATATGTTCTCAATGCAACAGGAAATCCATCAAAATTGCTCCAACACTTTCACAACCTTGTTTGAAAGATTACAAACACCTTCAAATCACTACATCCAGTAATCCAAAACTTTTAAGTTCCCACTTCTCTACTCAAACTCATATCACACACATAATTTGTATTGATATCACATCTATCTTACTTCTTTCTTGCATCTCACAACATCGCCACTCTTATTTATATGAATCTCAACCTTGAAAACCTTCTCCAAGGTCAAAAACTATTTGTTACACAAATTTAAATTTGGTTGGCACAAAACATTGCCACAGTGGATAGGAATGAAAGTGGACCAAAACAATACTTAATTGGGACTCAAATTAAATCTTACACACCATGCTATGCCTTCATTAGTACTTGAACATCTTCAAATGTAGTGTAGAAACCAAGTTCGTCATTACCCATGAAAACACATTAAACATTATCTGAAACTTTCATACAACAAAATTCACTTGAACGGGATCCAAGATCATCCTAAAAACCAACTTCCTTAAAACAAAAATCACCTAAAGATTATAATCATACTGTTTATCTAGAAAACACTACCAAATATTGCAATACTCTATGACTCAAAATACTTTCGTATACTCCTAACCACAAATACTCTTGACACAATCAAGAGAACAACACCCTTAACTCTCCTTCAAAACCACAAGTCTTGAAAGGAAACTACAAATAAATTTGGAGCAGATACATTTCTCCTATACACCTCTTTATAATGTTGCAAAATCAATTCACATACTGGTGAACATAACTTCCTCTGACTAATGACTCAGAAGCTAAAATTTTGGATATAGAAACTCTGAACAACTCTAACCAATATATCCAATCCACAAGAGTAGATCTTCAACCTAGAAGAAATGTGATGAAAAACTAGAACACCTTTGAAACACCTTGTTTCCTTACTTTAAAAATTTTCTTAATATCATCGACATCTTCAAATAGATAGTTGACATCAATGACAACACCAAATTATTGATATCAATTACAACACCTTTATACTTTCAAAAAGACCTATGAAAATTTTGAGTTGGAGGTTCTTCCTCCTCTTCTAAATATTCATAGATAGATGATCTCTCCTCAACTTCTTCTTTATCCATGGGCCTTGATTCAACTTTCTCAGGTGTAGAAGGAAATTGAATCACACCTTCAAGTTTACTTTGTTCTAGCTGCAATGTAATAGAAGAAGGCTTAGTTTCTATAAATATAAAACTTCTACTATATATTACCTTATATTCAATAGTATCCTAAATCTTGTATCCTTTCACACCATAACTATATCTGATGAAAATACATTTCACAACCTTATTCTCCAACTTTGTTCGCTTCTCCTTTGGCACATGTGCATATGCCTTGCAACCAAAAACTATAATATTTCTTAATGAAGGCTTGTAACCTAACCATGCCTATATATGTGTCTTATCAACAAGAGATGATGTAAGAGACCTGTTAATCAGGTAATAAGTAGTGGCAGCAACTTCAGCCCAAAACCTTTATTCTAGACTAGAACCACTCAACATACTCCTAGCCTTATCCATTAGTGTCTTGTTCATTATTTTTGCAACTTCATTCTATTGTGGAGAATACGGAGTTATATTTTTCCTGGATACCATAATATTTAAATAATATATCAAAATTATTAGAGCAAAAATTTCCACCATTATTATTCCTCAAACATTTTTTTCCAGTATGCAACTCAACCATTTCTTTAAATTCTTTAAATCAACTAAAAACTTTGTATTTACTCTTTAAAAAGTATACAAATGTCCTACTATAATCATCAATAAATGAAACATAATATGTGTATTTTCTAATTGAAGGAACATCTACAAGACCAAACACATTAGAATAAATAAGATCCAATACACTATAAGATTTATGAGAACTTGAGTAAAATTGAAACCAAATTTGTTTTCTACAAATGAAATTCTCACAAAAAGAAAATTCAAGATTACAATCAAACAACCCTTCGACAAGGTTTTTTTTTCAAGGTCCTTAGACCCTTTTCTCCAATGTGGCCAAGTCTTTGGTGCCATAACATAGTATTATTTGTAGGAAACTTTGATTTAGAAGAAAGAACACATTTGGTACCTAAAATCAATGACCGTCTGCTAAAGATGAAACCCTTGACTGTTCCACAAAATTTATTTTCACATAAAGACTATCAATCACCATAAAAACACTAACCATCTTGCATCTTACATGAGAAAATACTACCTGCACACCTGCATTTATTAATTTTTTCAAAGATAACAAATTTGGTGCTAATCCAAGGATATGCAACACACCATTAATCCATTTTGTTCTACCATCAAGAAAAATAATTCTAACCTTACCTCAACCAACAATATTTAGATAAGAATCATCACCCAACTACACTTGACCTCCACCAAATTATTCATATTCAAGAAACCAAACTCTATTAAAGGTCATGTGGAAAGATGCACTTGAGTCAATTAACCATGCATCATTACATGCATTAGTTTCCAAAGCTACAATGAATGCATCGCCATCTTCCTTCTCAAACTTATAATCAGAATCAATTCTTTTCTTTTTCTTCTTATTTTGTTTTTTGCATTCCTTACAAATATGTACAAGCTTACTATAGTTCCAATAATTAACTTTATATTTTCCAAGAGATTTGGATCTCCCCTTATACTTGGATTTATCATGCTTCTCATTCTTCTTTCATTTTTCCTTAGGTCTTACACAGACATTTAAGGCCCCTTTGGCACTAATGTATACCTTCCTCCTCATCTCTTCAAAAAGAAAAGAACCCACCACATCTTCAATCCTCAATATAACATAAGTACTTCCAAAATCCATAACAAGAGAATCCCATGAATCAAGAAAAGAAAAAAGTAAGATCTGACATTTCTCCTCATCCATTTTGATACCAATCGATTTCAATTGAGCCACAAACATATTGAATTCTTCCAGGTTGTCTATAATTTTTCCACCCTCTTCTATTTTCAAGGAATACAATTTTTTCAACAAGAAATTCTTATTCACTAAATATTTGGCTTGATACATCTCACCAAGTTTCTTCCATATTTTTGTACAAAGGTCTCTTCATGGATATTTATTAGAAAAAATTATTCCAAGAAAAATCTAATTAGACCCTTGGCTTTATGGTCCATATCATATTGAGCAACCAAAGTAGGATCTATAGACCTTTAAAATTCTCATCAATAACATCCCACAGATCTCAATCTATCAATATATCCTCCATCTTCAACTTTCACATTTCAAAAGTATTTCCAAATGAATAATCCACCTTTATTCTCCTTGATGAACTTGCCATCTAAAAATTATTGCAACAAGATCCCAAAGTATCTTTTGCACAATATCCCACTGAAATTTGGATTATTTTATAAAAACCCAACAATCCACAGCTAAAACCAAAGCTGATTAGGCTCTGATACAACTTGTAAGGAAGCTAAGTTAGAGGAACAACTTACTACACTAATATTGAGAGAAGGATAATGCAAAAATTTATAGTCTTTATAACGGTTACAAAAATAAAATAGAAATAAACATAAATATAAATATCATACATACCACAACAAAGTGATTTACGTGGGGAAAACCTTTTTGAGAGAAATGTTGCAAGTATTATCAGTTGGTTTTGTCATTGATGTCACCAATCCTATGTTGTCATTGATGTCTATTGCAAGAGTATAAGAATTTGATGTTATCCATGCTTTGATTAGTTGCATTATGTTGTCATTAGTAAATCTATTGATTTCAACCTCTAGTGTTGCATTGATAAGCTTCTCTCTATGGTTGAGGAAGTACTAAAGATGATGAAGATGTGTTTATGGTGCTTGGTTTCCAATTACTTTTGAGAAGATCTGATAAAAAGAAGAAATAGTGTGTTGCAGTGTTATTATAGGTTATAGATTTGTGTTCTTGTGTTTCTCCACATTTCTTCTAGATTGAAGATTCTCTTGTGTGATTTGGATATGTTGGTTAAAAATGTGTAGAAGTATTATATTCATGAGTTGTTGTGTTGGATAGTTGTGAAGAATAAGTTATGTTCACCAATGTGTGAGCTATGAATTGCAGAGGTGTCTGGGATAAATTTCTTTGCTCTGAATTTCTTTGCAGCTATGTTTCAGGTCTTGCAGTTTAGAAGGAATGTTTATTATGTTGGTATCTTCATTCAATCAAGGTGGTTTGAGGTTTGGTATTACAAAAATTTAGTTTTTCAAGTAACAATGTATGGAAGAGTTGTCTAAGTGAACTTGGTGTGTACATTCTTCAAGTGAAAGTTGTTGCAAAGGATTTTTGTTGGATTTTAGGGTGTTTGAGGAATATTCTAGATTATGTTCAAGAATGGTGTGTGGTTCACAAGTCATCTTTGGATTTTGGGAAGTGTATACTTAAATGTTTCATGGTGTTTGCATGGGTAACAACCAACCTAGTTTTTACATTACTTGAGATGGATAATTATTGTTTATAGAAGCATGTTGTTGCATGGTGTTGTTGATTAAGATCCTAATTAAGGAATGGTGTGGTCCAATTTCACTTTTATCTACCATGAAAGTGTTTTGACACTGACCTAATTTGAATTTGCATGGTTGATGTGAATAGTCAACCTTGGAGAAGGGTTTCAAGGTTGAGGATGGTATAAGTATGAATTGAGTTGTTGAAGGATGTTAAGATAGATGTGAGAGATGTAAATGATGTGAATTACAGAGTGTTAGTGTACAAATTTAAGAAGTGCAGTGCAAAATTTTATGTGTTAGTTTGTTGGATGCAGTGATTAGAAGGTGGCTAAAAAATTTCAATTAGACTATGAAGGTGTTGGTGACATTGTGGTGGATTATCTATTGCATTGAGATTCTTTTTTGTATGTAACATTTCATCTCTATCTTCTTTTCTATTTCGGTAGAGATCCTTTTGGCAGTGACCCCTCCCTTCTTTGGGCAGTGAGCCCTCCAACAATGAGACCTATTATATTTGATGTTGATATTCCTTTATATTGTGAGTTAATCCTCACTAATTTTTTTCCCTTCTTGGGTTTTCTATGTAAGTATAGTGTTCTCTTGTGTATGGTGTTAAGTTGTTTTAGTTTTTGTTATTTATTTTTCATGCTAATTCATCATAAAATATTTAAGGATTTAATGAATGAATGTGGATCTAAATGTGTATGAGGGTATTGAAGTTTTAAGGTACAACTGATTCACCCCCCTCTTAGTTGTATTGTACATTCAACAATTGGTATCAAAGCAAGGTTCCTTGGAGAAAATATTAACTGCTTAAGGTAGATCTAGGATGGCACACAAGAAGGAGATCCCTATGTTTGATGGAATGGACTATGCATTTTGAAACACAAGGATGGACAAGAAGAAGTTTCAAAGTAAAAATCAATCTTCTACCAGATTATTATAATTGGTACATACAGATCTTCTTGGTCCTACAAGAGTAAAAAATCTTCAAGGTGATAGTTATTTCATGCATTTTATTGATGATTATTCTAGAATGACATGGGTTACTTTTCTTAAAGAAAAATATGAATCCCTAGATAGGTTCAAAACATTTAAAGTTATGGTTGAGAATAAGATGGATATGAGAATCAAGTGTTTAAGGTCTAATAGAGGTGGAGAGTTCATCTCCAATGAATTTAACATGTTTTGTGAGAATAATGGCATAAAGAGGCACTTGTCTACCCCTAGGAATCCTCAAAAAAATGGAGAGGTTGAAAGGAAAAATTTGATTGTTCAAGAAGCTACAAGGACTATGATGAAAGAAGATAATATACCAGAAGTCTAATAGACAGAAGCAATTCATATTGTTGTTTATAGACTTAATAGAGTTAAAGCAAAAGGAAACAATGCAAAGACTCCCTATCAGATGGTATGGAAGGATCTCTACTGTCAAGTACTTCAAAGTGTTTGGAAGCAAGTGTTATATCAAAAGAGATGGAGAAAACTTAAGAAAGTTTGATGCAAGTTATGATGAAGGAATCTTCCTTGGATATTCTACTAAAAGAAAATCCTATTGGTGCTACAATAAGAGACTAAGAAATATTGTTGAAAGTGAAAGTGTCAAGGTTGATGAAGAATTTTAGAACTCAATGGTAATAGATATATATGAATCAAATGATTCTATTTGCAGAGAAAAAGAAAAGGCTAAGGAAAAGGAAGTATGTGCAAAGGAATCATTCTAAAGAATAGATCATTGGAGACAAAAGAAAAGGTGTGTTAAAAAGAAGGAAATTTGTTGAAGAAGAGGTAAATTTATGTTTACTTTCTGAAGTTTAACCTAAAACAATGATTGAGGCATGAAAATATGAACATTGGATAAAGGCCTTGGAAGAAGAAATACTAGAGATTGAGAAAAATCAGACTTGGGAACTTGTCCCAAGACATGCAAATACAAAAATATTTGGAACTAAGTGGGTGTTCATAAACAAACTAAATGAGAATGGAGAAGTGGTAAGAAACAAAGCAATTCTTGTGTGTAAGGGCTAATCATAAGTTTAAGGAATAGATTTTGAAGACACATTTTACTTGGGATGGAAAGAATGGAGGCTATCAAGATGTTTTTGTCTTTTAAAGAACATAAGGACTTTAAATTTTATCAAATGGATGTGATGTCTACTTTCTTAAATGGAGAATTGGAAGAAGTATAAATGGAACAATTGAAAGGATTTAAGTTATCAGAAAAACAAAATATGGTATATAGATTGAAGAAGACATTATATGGATTGAAGCAAGCTCCCAAAGCTTGGTATGCAAGGTTGGATAAATATTTTATACAACAAGGATTTAATAAAGGTATCACAAATAGTAATTTTTAATTTAGAGTTGAAAAAGATCAAATCTTGATTGTGGTTGTGTATGTTGATGACATCATTTTTGGAGGTAATTAAGAGATGTGTAAGAATCTTGTAGAATAAATGCATAAAGAGTTTGAAATTTCTATGTTTGGGGAGATGAATTTCTTCCTTGGGCTACAAATCAATCAAACAAACAAAGGTACATTCATTTCACAATCAAAGTATGTCAAAGAAATTTTGAGTAAGTTTGAAATGGAAGACTCTAAACTAGTATGTACTCATATGGTTAGTAGTTGAAAACTAAGAAAGAATTATGAATCTCCTAAGACTGATCAAAGCAAGTACACATCAATGATTTTTGGATTGCTATATTTAACTACTACTAGACCAGATATCATGCATGCAGTTTGTATTGTGGCTAGATTTCAAGATGATCCTAGAGAGTCACATGTTGCAGCAGTAAAGAGGATACTAGATCATGGCTTATGGTATCCAAAGGATACTAATTTCACATTGAGTCCTTACATAGATGCAGATTGGGTTGGTTGTGTTGATGATAGGAAAAGTATAAGTAGTGGTACATTTTTTCTTGGATGTAGATTTGTATCATGGCTAAGCAAGAAAGAAAATTCATTATCTTTAACTACTATAAAGGTTGAGTACATTGCAAGAACATCTTGATGCACACAGGTGCTATGGATTAGATAAATATTGAAGGATATCAGTAATGTATGAAGACCCAATTTCTATCTTCTATGACAATATAAGTGCAATCAATATTTCAAAGAACCCAATAATGCATTCAAGTACAAAACATATTTCAATAAGATATCACTTTCTAAGAGAGAAGGTTGTGGAGAATGAATTAAAGCTTGAATATATTCCTACTAAGGATTAGATTGTTGATATATTCACTAAGGCTCTTCCTAAGGATATTTTTGAGTATCTCTGAGAGAAGTTGGGGGTTATTTCCCTCCTTATTTGAACTAGATGCATAAAGAGTTGCATTAGTCCAGTGGATCTCAAGATTTATTCTTTGGTTTGGACTAATGTTGGTGGCTACCTCTTAGGTGGATTAGGTAGTTTCATTTCTGGTTGTTGTAATAAAAAGAGTGTGTTTTCATTTGTTAGTGGTTGCTGACTTAGTATAGTTTGGTGTGTGATCCTAAGGGAGAGTATACATAGTAGTAGTGAGTGGGTTGATTGATGTCAAAGGGAAAAAATAAATAGTGCAAACATTTTGGTCATTTTCCATTCATGTGAAAGGGGGAGAGAGATTCATGTGAAAAGAACAAGTAATCAACGAGAGAGAAATATATGGAAATATAAGGGAGAGAATGTAATAAGCTAGTTGAGAAAAGGGGAGAAGTAATGTGAAGTGTTGTAGTATGTTGGTATCTAGAGTTGTTGTTTCTTTGATGGCTTTTCACATCATGTGTTTCCATCAATGAAAAAGGGGTATATTGTTGCAAGTATGAGCAGTTGATGTTTTCATTGATGTCAACAAGCCTATGTTGTCATTGATTTTTATTGCAAGAGTATGAGGAGTTGATATTATACATGCTTTGATTAGTTACATTATGTTGTCATTACTAAATCTATTATTATCAACCTCTATTTTTTCTTTGATAAGCTTTTGTCTATGGTTGAGGAAGTACTGAAGATGATGAGGATCTAGTTTTGGGGCTTGGTTTCCAAATTATTTTGAGAAATTTTGATAAAAAGATGAATCAGTGTGTTGTAGTGTTGTTTTGGGTTACAGAGTTGTGTTCTTGTGTTGCTCCACATTTCTTCTAGGTTGAATATCTCCTTATGCAATCTGAATATGTTGTCCAAAAGTGGGTAGAGGTATTGTATTCAATATTTGGTGTGCTGGATAGTTGTGAAGAATTTGTTTTCACTAGTGTGTGAGCTATGCATTGTAGAGGTGTCTAGGAGAAATGTCTTTGCTTCACTTTTCTCTATAGCTATATTTTAGTTCTTGTAGATTGAAAGGTATGTTTATTATGTTGGTATCTTTATTCAGTCAAGATGGTTTAACATTTGGTATTATGGAAGTTAGTTTCTCAAGTAACAATGTATGGAAGATTTGTCTGAATGAACTAGGTGTTGAATGAAAAAGGAAACTAAGAGGGGGGTGAATTTGTTATATCTAATCAAAATGTCAAAACCCTCAATAGTAATTAGATCCACATTCCCTTATTTTTTTATAATGTTTAAGCATGAAAAGCATATAATAAAGAACTAAAATAACAACACCATACAAAAGAGAACACCAAATTTACACGAAAAACCCAATGAGGAAAAAACCATGGTGAGGATTAGCTCACAATATAAGTAATTGAAAAATTGGTATAAAAGGGCTCACTACCAGAATAGGACACACTATCCAAAGGGATCACTACCACAAAAAGAATAAGAAGATAGAAGATAAAATTTACACAAAGAACACTTTATCAATGTGACAAGGAATCTACCAAAAATGCTCCAAAACTTTCACAGTCTTGCATGAAATATTTTGGACACCTTTGGCTCTCTGCTTTCAGTAGTTGAAACACTTAAACTTTGCATTTCTCTAATCAAATTCACATCACACACATCACTTGCATTGATCTTGCATTTATTTTTCTTCTCTCTTGATTCTTTCTTCACATCTCACAAAAACTTCACTCTTATTTATATCAACCTCAACTTTAAACACCTTCTCCAAGGTCGACAATTATCCGTTATACTTTACAAATTCAAATTAGGTCAAAACCTAAAAATTCTCATGGTGGATAGGAATGAAAGGGGACAAAAAAAAACTTAACTAAGACCCAAAATTAAATCTCACACACCATGCTACACTTTCATGAACATATTCAAATGTAGTGTAGACACCAGGTCGGTAGTTACCCATGAAAACACATTAAACATTAAGTACACATAGTACACACTTTTGAAGCTTCTAATACACCTAACCACAAATAATCTTGACACAAACAAGAGAACAACACCATTATTTCTCCTTCAAAACCAAAAGTCTTGAAAATAAACTATAGAGAAATGTGGAGAAAATACATTTCTCCTTGACACCTCTATACAATAGTGCAGAACTATTTCACATACTAGTGAACACAACTTCCTCTCACCAATGATCCAAAACCAAAATTTTGAATATATAAACCTTTAACAACCTCAAAAAAAATATAAAATCCACATAGGCATAGCATCAACATAGAATAAATAAAAAGAATAATCTAGAGAACATTCTAAACACTTGCACAACACTATTTTCTCTATTTATCAAAAAATAATTTAAATGCTTAAAAATCAAGTACTGGAGTCATCTGCTTAACTCATTACTTCATTGCAACTCATATTCAAACATTGCAACAAAAATATATCTCCATGTACTCACAACACTTCCTCAAAGTCTCTACTATACATGCACAACCTGCAACAACCTATTCTCCTCTTTTCGAAATTTTCTTAATATCCTCGACAACTTTAGCATGCAACAACTTTCTTAACGTATAATTAACATCAATGACAACACTAGTTGGTAGACTTCCTATTTAAATCAATGAAAACACCATCATACTTGCAACATTCTCCCCCTTTGTCATTTATGGTAACACAAGATATGAAAAACCATCAAATACAACATACACACTCTCTCCTCTTACAATATTCTCTCTACCTTAGACAATAATGATTAGAAAACATACACAAATTTCTCCATTGATACCTTGCATTTTTCATATGATTCTCTCTCCCCCTAAGAGTAGATAAACTTTTTCACATGATAATTTCTCCCCACCTTTGAAATCAATGGAAAAGGATAAAATATTTTGCATTGTTCTCTTCCTTTGACATAGAACTAACATACTTTCTTTGAATACTCCCCTTAGGAGTACAACCAATCAAATCAACAACTCAAAGAAAACACATGATACTACCTACTCCCCTTGAGAGGTAGCCACCAAAATCAATCCAGACAAGAGATAGATCCATGGACCCACTAGACTCATGTATCTCCATATGCATCTAATTTAAACAAGGAGGGGCAATAACCCCCAACTTCTCCCGTAGATACTCAAAGGTGTCCTTAGGAAGAGCCTTAGTAAATATGTCAAAAATTTGATCCTTTGTAGGTACATACTCAAGCTTTATGTCATTCTCCATGAAATTCCCTCTAAGAAAGTGATACCTAATTGATACATTATTTTTCACTGAATTCATCACTGGATTCTTTGAAATGTTAATTATACTTGTATTGTCACAAAAGATAGATATAGGCTCATCATACACTATTTTGATATACTTCAATATTTATCTCATCCACAAAACTTGTGTACAACATGATGTTGTAATATACTGATTCTCTACAATAGACAAAGAAATTAAATCCTAGTTCTTACTCAACCATGATACGAATATGCATCCAAGAAAGAATGCACCACCGCTTGTACTTTTCTTATCATCAACACAACTAGCCCAATCTGCATTAGTATAAGCATTTAATGTGAAATCAGTATCCTTAGGATACCACAAGCCATAATCTAGAGTTCCTTTTAAATATCTAAATATCCTATTCATTATTGCAAGATGTGTTTCTTTAGGTTCTTTTTGAAATCTAGCCACAAGATAAGCTACATGCATGATATCCGTTCTAGCAACAGTCAGATATAGTAGTCCACCAATCATAGATATATTATTTTCTCTTATCAACCTTACATGAATCACCATCTTTTCTCAATTTACAACCACTCACCATAGGAGTGTATACCGGTTTGGAGTCATCCATTCCAAACTTCTTCAACATCTCTTTGACATACTTAGACTGTGAAATGAAAATCCCTTTATCTGTTTGATTTATATCCCAAGGAAGAAATTCATCTCCTGAAACATCGACATTTCAAACTCTTTCTCTATTTCTTCAGAAAATTTCTTACACATAGCTTCATTTCCTCCAAAGATAATATCATCCACATACACAACCATTATCAAGATCTTGTCTTCCTCTATCTTGAAGCAAAGATTACTATGTACAGTGCCCTTACTGAATACTTGTTGTATCAAATATCTATCCAATCTTGCATACCAAGCTTTGGGAGCTTGCTTCAATCCATATAGTGCCTTCTTCAATTTACATAACATATCATGTTGATTTGATAACTGAAATCCTTTTGGTTGTTCCATGTAAACCTCTTCTTCCAATTCACCATTCAGAAAATAAGACTTCACATCCATCTGATAAGCTTTAAAATCTTTGTGTTGCAAATGCCAAAAACATTGTGATATCTTCCATCCTAGCCATAGGAGAAAATGTCACCTCAAATTCTATTCTTTCCACTTGTGAGTAGCCCTTACACACAATTCTTGCCTTATTCCTTACAACTTCTCCATTCTCATTCAATTTGTTTCTGAATACCCACTTAGTTCCAATGATATACTTGTTTTCCAGTCTAGGAACCAATTCCCAAGTCTGATTTTTCTCCATTTTCATAAGTTTTTTCATTGCCTTCATCCAATGTTCATCCTTGTATGCTTCACTCGCTATTTTAGGTTCAACTTTAGAAATTAAACACAAATTTACCTCAAATTTAATAGCTTTTCTTCTTGTCAATACACCTTTCCTCTTATCTCCAATGCTCTGTTCTTCAGAATGATTCTTTTTCACATACTTAGGGTTATTAGGGGTCTTCTCCAAAGTTTCTTCCTCTTCATTCTGCACTTATTTTTCATCAGCTTTCTCTTCTTCTACTTCTCTACAATCAAGCTCATCTAACACATATCCATCCACTGCAATTCAATTCTACAAGTTTCATCAAACTTAACATTTGCACTTTCAACAATCTTTCTCAACTTTTCATTGTAGCATTTGTAAGCTTTGCTTCTAGTAGAATATCCAAGGAAGATACCTTCATCAAAAATTGCATCAAACTTTCCTAAGTTTTCTTCTTCTCTTTTGATATAACATTTTCTTCGAAACACTCTAAAGTAATTCACAATAGGAATCCTTCCATATCATAACTCATAAGGATTCTTTGTGTTGTTATATTTTTCATTTACTTTGTTAAGTATGTAAACAATGGTATGAATTAATTCTCTCCCGTATACTTCTGGTAGATTTTCCTCTTTCATCATAGTCCTAGCAGCTTCTTGAATCATGATGTTTTTCCTTTCAACAACTCCATTTTGTAGAGGAGTTCTAGGGGGAAAAAAATCCTTTTTATTCCATGAACTTCACAAAACATGTTAAAATCATTGGAGGTGAATTCACCACCTCTATTAGACCTCAAAAATTTGATTTTTAGATCCATTTAATTCTCAACCATAGCTTTAAATACCTTGAATTTATCTAATGCTTCAGATTTTTCTCTGAGAAAAGTAACCCATGTCATTCTAGATTAATCATCAATCAAAAGCATAAACTACATGTCACCTTGTAGAATTATCACCCTTGTAGGACCACAAAGATCTATATGAATTAATTCTAGTAGTTTGGTAGTAGATTGTTCCTTTCCTTTGAAACTACTTACTTTCTTTCCAAACTAACAATCCCTATAGACAACATTGATACGCTTTTTTATTCTTAGCAGGTCTCTCACTGCATGAATTGAATTCATTCTCACCAAATTATCAAAATTCATATGGCACATCCTCTGATGCCATAACCAACTGTCATTAATCTACAACATAAAGAAGTGACCATCAGAACCCTTAAGCTGATAGATGTTTCCATTTGTCATTTTACCAACAGCGATCACAATTTCTGACCCTTTTCTGATCTCAAACATTTGATCGTTAAACATGAGATTATATCCCTTGCTACACATTTTTCCAACACTCAAAATTTTATGCCTTAAACCCTTAACATAGTAAACATTATCAGTGTTATGCTTGCCATCAAAACTGATTGAACCTATTCGAAAAATCTTAGCTCCTAAATCATCTCCAAATTTAACTAGTCCTCCATCATATTTTTCAAGTTTAACAAAATTAATTTTGTCTCCAGTCATGTGATTAGAGTAGCCATTTTCAACAACTCAATAATTCTTATCTTCTTTAACATGAAAATTAGATACCAAATTACCTTCAACCTTATCCTTCTTCTTCGGAATGTTTTCCTTCACACAAATTTTAGGGTTAGCAGAACTAGATTCATCTTTTATAGACAAGAACAAGAATTCATTTTCACCAAAGTCTCCATAATTAGATTCATCATTAGAAATACCGACACCTTCTCTAACATAGTAAGATCATTTAATTATCTTTCCTTTATTATCCTTACTCTTATTGTTTATAGCTCTTTTTGGACATCTTGAAGCATAATGACCTATTTCACCACATCTAGAACATTTGAAAGGTAGTTTACCTTTGTAATTACTAGTTCCCTTTTTCATCTTTCTCACAAAGTTAGCTTCCACATCATCAAGATCTTCCTTATCTGAATCTTCAACCTATTCTGATACTCCACCCTTAAAAATCAATCTCTACATTTAAACCATTTTTCAGGCCCTTTTTCCTCATTTCAAAAGAACTTAGTGTAGCAATCATTTGATCTCTAGAATAAGTATTAATATTTGTAATTTCATCAATAGTAGATACCTTTTCACTATAAGAATAAGGAAGAGATATGAGAAATTTCCTTACCACTTTAGATTCTTTGACTTGTGCACCAAGACCTCTCATTGTGCTCATCAACTCATCAACTCTTTGCATGTAGATTTTGATTGTTTCATCTTCAGACATATGTAGGGTATCAAATCGTGCCTTCAAATTCTATAGCTTTGGTTGTTTGAACTTTTAATATCCTTCATAAATTATTTCTATCTTATCCCAAACCTCTTTCGTAGTCTTCAAACTCGTAACTTTTACTAATTCAATATTTGAAAGACTTCAGAATAATAAATCTTGCCTTAGCATTGATCTCATGTGTCTTGATCTTTACATTTGTACTTGGACCAATTGTTAGTGGATCATATTGATTCTTCACTATAATTTCAATTTCATATCCATGAGTTGCCAGATATCCTTCCATCTTTGACTTCCATAATGGATAATCTATACCATCGAATCTACGACATTCCAAAGAAACCTTGTTTGCCTTCCCTGATCTACCTTAAGCTATTAAGATTTTTTCCAAGGAACCTTGCTCTAATACCAATTGTTGAATGAACAAGACAAGTGAGAGGGGGTTTGAATCAGTTCTATCTAATCAAAAAATCAAAACAATCAACAATAATCAGATCCACATGCCCTTATTCTATTATAATGTTTATTCTATTATAATGTTTAAGCATAAAAAGCAGATAATAGAGAACTAAAATAAAAATACCGTACATAAGAGAACACTAGATTTACGTGGAAAACCCAATAAGGGAAAAACCATGGTGAGCATTAGCTCATAATATTATTAATTACAAAACTGGTACAAACTAGCTCACTGCTAGAATAGGACACATTGTTTAAAGGGCTCATAGCCATGGCTCACTGCTATAGAAAGAACAAGAAGATAGAAGAGAAAAGCTACACATAGAACACTTTCTCAATGCAACAAGGAATCCACCAAAAATGTTCCAACACTTTCATAGTCTTGCATGAAATATTTTAGACACCTTCAACTCATTTCTTTCATGAATTCAAACACTTGAAGTTTACACTGCTCTACTCAAAATCATATCACACACATCACTTGCATGATCTCGCATCTATCTTTCTTCTCTCTTGATTATTTATTTGCATCTCGCAAAAAATCCAATCTTATTTATATCAACCTCAAAATTAAACACCTTCTCCAAGGTTGGAAACTATCTGCTATACTTTACAAATTCAAATTAGGTCATCACCTAATCATTCCTGTGATGGATAGGAATGAAAGGGGATGAAAACAACACTTAAATAAGACATATAATTAAATATCACATGCCACACTACGCTTTCATGAACATCTTCAAATTTAGTGTAGACACTAGGTCGATTCTTATATGTGAAAACACATTAAACATTAAGTACATACTTTCAAATAGGGTTGCCTTCTAGGGAAATTCAATCCAAAAAAAATCTACCGTCAATCCTGAGACCTAATGATGAATGGTCCAAATTTACAATAATAAAATATACATAAAATTTAGCTTTTAGGGGCACTACCCCCTATCCCCCATTGAGCCACGCGGCCCCTGGACCCCCTCTTCGGGGAGATGATCCCCCAAGACCCATTGTAGAGGGTACCCACATGCCCTCTATCAACAATAAACCTTATGTAACTGCAAGGTTGAGACAAATTTTCCCAAGAGTTTTGTGTTGGAAACATATGCCTCAATGTTTTTGACCAAACCTCCGGTAAGAGAAAATCGGTGAGACACCTGAGCTATCCTACCGACGAGTTCTTTAGTCCCGAAGGCTTGAAGTGTTCAATTTGGTGTGACATGTGATTGGTCTTGCCCAAGTGAAATACGTTGGAATGACATTGGTCTTCGGGTGGACTTGTGAATGTCAGACCGACAGTGTTAGTCTGGCTGATATGATCTGTTCGGTGTGAGTCTGGCTGACGGTGCTTCATCGGTGTGAGTCTGGCTGATGAAGAAATGGTCGGGCTGAAACGAGACTTCGGGTTGAGCTCTCAAGGTTGCTCTGACAGTGGATCTCAAGCCAATATGATATGTTCAGTGTGAGTTTGGTCGACGGTGCTTCATTGATGTGACTCTAGTGAATGAACAGATGGTCAGACTAACATGGGACTTCAGGTTGAGCTCTCAGGGTTGCTCTGATAGTGGATCTCTAGCCGATATGATTTGTTTGGTATGATTTTGGCCAATGGTGCTTCGTCGGTGTGACTCTGGCCGATGAACAGGTGATCGAGCTAACCTTGGTTCTCGGTGAGGCCCAGAAAGATTAGACTCATAGCCAAAGTTAGACCAATGGGTTTAGGATCGATGTAAGTCTTGCCGATGGATGGCATCGGTCGAACCTAGGTCGTCGGCCTAGCTTTGCATGTTTGTCCCAATTGTATTGGTTTAGCTCATGGTGTGCAATCGGGGTGAGTCTTGTTGATGGTTCTTCATCAGTGGGAAACATGACTTCGGCCCAGCTGTGAGATCTTCATTTGATGGTTAAGGTTTTGCCGACGGGTGTGTTCGGTGTGACTCCTTCCGATGACAGGTTCCAAAATCTAGTGAGTTGAATGTCATTGGGGTGACTTGGGATCTTGGTGGAACTTTTTGTTTCCTCCTTGATAGTGTTGTTCCTTTTGATGGTCTGTTCTAGTTGGTCTTCGATGTGACTCTTTGTGATATTGTGGTCTTGATGTTCTTGAGGGACATCAGGAAGACTTGAACAATCATTGTGTCTATCATGCCGATGGATGTGATGGTTGAACGAAGCTGACTTGGTGGACTGTTGAGGTGTACGATGGACATTGGTGGACTATGTTGAGTTGGTGGTGACTATTCTAAGGCTGGTAATAACAACTGTTGATCTACAGGGAAACTGAACAAACAGTTTTATACAAGAAATGAATAGATCATTGGCTCAGCTAAATGAGAGGTTCATTATGGAAGTTTCTATGTGAGTGTTCGAATGGTATGCAAATAGCAGTGTAACTGTGAGAATACTGCGACACATAGAATGGAGAAAAATGTGAACATGTGGTGGCCATGAGGCTATGTTGGGCAAAAGAATAGCTGAGTGGGTCGACTAGAAATGAATCTGAATTGTATGTTATGTGAGGACATTGGAATAGTGCAAGGATTCTAATAATGTTGTTGTCTCTATTCTCTAGATGGAAAATATGTAAACTCTAGAAGAGCATAGCTCTGAGATTGTATTGTAATTGTTCTTGTTGTTTATTAATACAATTGAGCTGGGTGTTTTGGAGGTTGGGGTTTTTTACCCAAAAGGTTTTTCCCTACGTAAATCTATGTGTTCATTTTTTTGTCTTCCATGTTGTTTGATTCTGTATTTTGAATCTATGCATAGTGTTTAATTTGGTTAAGTTGCATGTGCTTTTCTTATAAGGGTTATTGTGGGAAATCAACTATGTTAGTTTCTTCTTTATGGCATAGTAGTACATGTCTTTGAGGAATTTGAAGGAATTAAAATCATTGAAGGCACTACTATTCTTAGATGTTTCACTCTAATATGACCCGATATTCCTAACAAGTGGTATCAGAGCCTTCTTCTGGTTATTGGTTCTGGGTATTTCTCTTGTGAATATTTCTTAGTCTATCAGGCTAGAATAAATTTGGAGGAATTGGCTGATGAATTGATCCTTTGGTGAGTGAAATTTCTTGCTCTTTTGAGACAACACGAAGCATGAAAGACATTGAAGATGGATAATTTGGAGTTGATCATATTTTAGTGATGTGGTTTGAGGCTCTTGGTTGGTAGTGAATGATCTTGATGCAAGGGGTGTGAGTTTATGCTTATGGTTGTGTTACAATAGAGCATGGTTCATATTGGGTGTCTATGTGAGAGGCTCCCTGATGGTATGAAAATTCTTAGGTTGTTTTGTTTAGCCACAGACTATTGTGCTTGTGTTGGGTGCTTTGACTTGGCATTGAAGGAGTTGTTCTTTGTTACCCTGATTGTATAAAGGCTATGAAGTTGATCTCTGGGTGGTCTGAAAACTTATGAATAGCCTGGCTCTCTCAAATTCATGTGCATGCTTGTGGTTCTAGAATTGGTCTGGAATGGGCCTGAAATTCTTGTACTCCTTGTTCCTTTTATGGATACCTTGTGCTTTCACGGTTCAGATTCATGCTCTTTGGTTCTGAAGGTTTTTTTATAGAATTTCCTAAAAAATTATATGATGCATATTCAAGTTAGTTCATTGTTTTGGTTAATCATGATGGTTTGTTACAGAATCTTGAGTTGTCCAGATGTGCAATGGATATGGATGTGCATGGGTTTTTTGGAAACACGATGGTTTTGTAGGTTTTGCACGGTCAAGAAAAACTTGTTCTTTTGTGGAGTTGCTGGTAAAAACTGTTTACTAAACCCTAGTTGTTTTGGGGCATTGTTGGATGAGATAGTTGCAGTTCTACATGTAATTGTTTCTTGTTGGTTTCCTAGACTATGGTGCTTGATTTGTGGACATGATTAGAAAATCAGATTTGGTTTTGATCTGGTGTTTGATTCAAATTGTCTACATTGATGTTCTCTTTGAGATCTCAGTTTTGTTGTTTCCATTGAAATGATGGGTTTACACTTTTGTTGTGATTGATCTTCGAGTTATACAGTTAGTGGATTAACTACCCATTGGATGTAGTGAGATAACTCATAAGTGGATTGTCTCTATCTATGAGGTTGATTCAATGTTGGTGCATATCTATTAGTTGGCCTTGTTTGTGGTCACTTATGCATTGGCGAGGCTGCTTCTAGATGAGAGGAAGGATGGTGTGGAGTACCTGAATAGTCAATTATGGGGGCCTGTAGCATGTGTATCGTGATGTCATGGAGAGCTTGATACACATTATAGAGTGATCTTTTGATAGTGATGGTGTGGTCTGTGTTGTTTGGAGATCTTGGTGTTGCCTGGCATTGTTGTCAGATGGACATGTTGTTTGTACCTGGAGGTTTTTTAGATCAGCAGATGTTTGGTCATGATGGTTGGAAAGCTTGGATGTCACAATTTAGTGGGAGCTTTAGCAGTGACTGTGGGTTCATCACTTGGTGGTTAATGATCTTCTTTAGTGTTTCAGATGTTACAAGGAGGGACTCTTAGATCTTATTGTTGTAGAAGAGTTCTTTCACATTTGCATGGGCACTATTTGAGGATTTGCAACATCTTGGAACCATGGAGGACATTTGGTGTCTTTGGCTAGGGTTTTGGTGGTGCTTGACAGGTGATGTTGGTTTCGAGTTTGTTTGCTTGATGTCATTTTAAACTCTTGATTGTGTATTATATTTTTGGCATGAGGCTTTTCTCTTGAAACCATGGTGAAGTCACTTGGAGCATGGTATCTCCTAAGGGGGATGTGTAGATCATGGTGTCATGATAAGTTCTTGTTTCAAATGTTTGGATCTTTGACAGTGATCTAGATTTTCTTTTTGTTTTGAGTACATTGGTCATATGCTTGAGAACTTCATGATAAGTGTGGTAATACAAATTGGAGTTTAACATGAGATGATCAGTTGTTGGTGTTCATGGATACATGGAGAATAAGGTGAGGCTGTAATTCTCTTGAGGTGAGAAAGGTGTTGTTTTCAGCAGAAAGTCTGAGTATTCTACACCTCGGTTGAATTCAAAGAGGAGATTGCTCTTGGATGAGTCATGGTGGCTTGTATATCTTGTAGGAGAATTTTCTTTTCCCACTCTTGGTCTTCTCGATAGTGAAGTCTATTTGAGAGGTATTTGCCCATTATATCTTTCAGAGGTGTTTTATGCTTTCTTTCATGAGATGGATCCTAAATTGTTGTTTTAAGGTTCTAAGGATTCATAGTGAAAGGTGGACAACATGGTTTATCTCCTTGAGCTTTTGTGTTATGTCATTTATTGATGAGAACTAGTAGGAGATAGTTATATGGGTTGTTTTCCTGAAATGGGAAATGAAGTAGTTCGATCTTCTATTAGAGGCTTACATCCATGATTGGTTACATATTACATATGTTAAGTTTGATCTTGGTGATTGAATAGTTGGGTGTTGTTATGGATTTTCCTTTGGGATGTGAAGGAGATCATACTTGACACAACTTGCTTTTAGAGGTGTATGTAGGAGGATGTTCTATAGGTATATGTTGTGCATAATTTCTCTCTTTGGTCTTGGTTGTCTTCCTAGAAGTTTGATTTCATTTTACATTGGTTTGAGATTTGGTCGGAGTTTTGTTTTCACTCAAGTCTTTGAGTGGTAACTTGGAGGTTCTTTATCTTTTTCCTATGTTGGGTGTTGAAGAACTTGGAAGAGCTATGGAAGACCATTAAGAGAAATGATTCTTATAGCAGTTGGTTGCAGGTTATGCATATCATTATGGATATTTCCTTGGTACTACATGGTTACACTTTCTATGTGTTGTTATTGGTAGACTTGTTATTCTTTTGATCTTTTAGATTTGGCATTACCCATGTAGTGGGAGTACCTGGATGTGTTTGGTCTTCTTCGATTGCTTGATACATGGTGCTTGTATCTACGGTTGATGGGTTGGTTTCGCTATTTCCATGAGTTTACTAATGTGGATACCTTGAAGGTATGTGAGATTGTATTGGATAGCATGAGCTGTGGGTTCTATTTTCAGTCGCGTGGGTTGATTATTTGGATGGGAGCAATCAATTTTCTGGTTGTTGTTCTGACTGATGTTTTATCTTGTTTCTAGAGAATGTTTTTCATAGAGGTGATATGGTTTGGAATTTGAAGTTGATGATTGTTTGTATGGTTTTTTGTTGGTACTTTGGAGTGGTCACTAAGATCTTCATCAAATGGGAGATTGTTGGAAACATGTGCCTCAATCTTTCTGACCTAAACCTCCTGTAAGAGAAAATCGATGAGACACATGAGATATCCTACCGACGAGTTGTTAAGTCCTGAAGGCTTGAAGTGTTCAGTTCGGTGTGACATGTGATCAGTCTTGCTGAAGTGAACTACATCATAATGACATTGGTCTTTGGGTGGACCTGTGAATTTCGAATTGACAGTGTTAGTCTGGCTGACAATGCTTCGTCGATGTGACTATGGCCGATGAACAGATGGTCAAGCTGACACGAGACTTCAGGTTGAGCTCTCAAGGTTGCTCCAATAGTGGATCTCAGGTCGATATGATCTATTCGGTGTGAGTCTATCCAATGTTGCTTCATCAGTGTGACTTTGGCTGATGAACAGATGGTTAGGTTGACACAGGAATTCGGGTTGAGCTCTTAGGGTTGCTCCGATAGTGGATCTTTGGCCAATATGATATGTTCGGTATGAGTTTGGTTTTCGATGCTTCGTCGGTGTGACTTTGGCCAATGAATAGCTGATCAGGCTAACCTTGGTTCTCAGTGAGGCCTGGAAATATCGGATCAATAGAAGAAGTTAGACTGATGGGTTTGGGATCGACGTAAGTCTTACCGATGGATGGCATCGGTGGAACTTGGGTCATTCGCCTAGCTTTGGATGTTCATCCTGACTGTATTGGTTCGGTCGGTGGTGTGCGATCGGGGTGAGTCTTGCTGATGGTTCTTCATCAGTGGGAAACATGACTTCGGTCCAACTTTGAGATCTTCATCTGATGATTAAGGTTTGGCTGATGGGTGTGTTCGGTGTGACTCCTACTGACAACAGTTTCCGAACTGCAGTGAGTTGAATGTCATTGGGGTGACTTGGGATCTTGGTGGAACTTTTTCTGTCCTCCTCGATAGTGTTGTTCCTATCGATGGTTTGTTCTAGCTAGTCTTTGGTGTGAATCTTGGTGAGGTTGTGGTCTTGATGTTCTTGAGGGACATCGGGAAAACCTGGACAATCATTTAGACTTTCTAGACTCGTCGATAGTGTTTGTCATGCCGATGGATATGATGGTTGAACGAAGTTGACTTGGTGGACTGCTGAGGTGCACAATGGACATTGGTGGACTATGTTGAGTTGGTCACGACTGCTCTAAGGTTGGTAAGAATGACTATTGATCTACAAGGAAACTGAACAAATAGTTTTGTACAGGAAATCAATAGATCATTGGCTCGGCTAAATGAGAGGTTCATTATGGAAGTTTCTATGTGAGTGTTCGAACGGTATGCAAATAGCATTATAACTATGAGAACATTGTGACACACATAATGGAGAAGAATGTGAACCTGCGGTGGTTGTGAGGTTGTGCTAGCCAAAATGCTAGTCGAGTGGGTCAACTGGAAATGAAACTATATTGTATGTTGTGTGAGGACATTGGAACAGTGCGAGGATTCTGATAATGTTGTTGTCTGTATTCTCTAGATGGACAAGATGTAAACTCCAGAAGAGCATAGCTCTGAGATTGTATTGTAATTGTTCTTGTTGTTGATTAATACAATTGAGTTGGGTGTTTCAGAGGGTGGAGTTTTTTAGCCGAAAGGGTTTTCCCCACGTAAATTTGTGTGTTCATTTGTTTTTCTTCCATGTTGTTTGATTCTGTATTTTGAATTTGTGCATAGTGTTTAATTTGGTTAAGTTGCATGTGCTTTTCTTATAAGGGTTAATGTGGGAAATTAACTATGCAAGTTTCTACTTTATGGCATAGTAGTACGTTTCTTTGAGGAATTTGAAGAAATTAAAATCACTGAATGCACTGTTGTTCTTAGATGTTTCATTCTAAGATGACCCAATTTTCCTAACAAGTGGTCACTGAAGGCACTATTGTTCTTAGATGTTTCATTCTAAGATGACGTGATTTTCCTAAGATTTTGATCTACCCTAGGGGGATTCTTTTTGTATAGATTTTAGGACCCTTGTTTCCTACCTAATAAAAAATAAACTTCAAAATTTCAAAGGAAAATACCTCCAAGAATTATTACAAAAAATATTTTAGGTTTACTTAAGCTTTTCAAAACTTTCCAAAATACCAAATTTTCTTCATGAATCCCAAAAATGGTGAAAAAAAAATATATAGAAACTCAATCAAATCAACCCAAAACTAGATAAAAATGAAAGAGGCAGTCCATATCTTATCTAAAATAACATGAGTTGTATGTGTAAAACACAGCCATTATTTCACTACTAGTTAAGCATTTCTATCCCAAATGAGGATGTCCATGCGATCCCACTCAATTTATTGCTCTACTAGTATCCAAACATCCATAACCTCAATGTAAATACTTAAATAACCCGTCTAGTTGAGTTATTCTAATATTATTTATGTTCTTTTCTTTTTCTTTTTTCTTTTGATATTATTTTCAAGAACATTTGAGAATCATATCTCAAGTCGAATACAATGAAGCTTTGTGTTCAATTGGGAATCATATTGCTAGCAAAGGTGGACCTTTATATTTTTCACCTAATACACAAATCAAGAAATATTAGGATGTGCTATATATAAGGTTTCTCAAAGAAGTTTTAGGAGGTACATAACAAATGTTTATGTTCCATAGGAAAAAAATATGCAATCTAACACTAGTATAGAGACTAAAGAAACTTGATGTTATAACCAACCTTCATCTAAGGAATGTTTTAGAAAAAAATCACTCAGTAACCTCACCATCATGAACCTTTAATGAAATATTTTTACAGAAAGGAAAATCCCCAAAAGATAGAGTAGGAAAAAATTCAAAAACAATCTAACCTAAAAACTACCAAAATAACACATAATAAAACACTTAAAATAACTATGTACAAGGTATATTCAAATAATATACATGCTTCAAACTAATATTTCAAAAATTATCCATTAATAAGCAATAGAATATCCTTTCCAATAAGTGTTTGAAATTTGTTAAGAATTATCACCAAGAATTTGAGAAATTTTAAATGGACCTAGCCACAACCTATCAAAATTAGTGTGATCTCATTTCTTATCATGGGCTTTATCATAGTAAATAAATAATTTAAATATATGGAAGGCTTTGACATTGGTTCTCTTTTCAAACTAGTGTTTCGCTATTCCCCGATTTTTGATAAAGTTTTCCAAAGTTGTTTCTCATATCTCTTCTAAGTGTAATAGTTGAAGAAGTATAGCTTCCACTTTTTTATATATTTTTAGATAGTCATGTATAAATTTTAGGGTGGGTACTTTTAAATTAAAAGGGAAGATATGATCCACCCATAGAGTAGATGGAAAATTGAAGTGCTTAAAGCAATTTTGATTCTAGTCATATTTGCCTACAATGTGTATTTTGATTGTGTATTCCATTACCTATGATTTTAATAAATTGGTTTTTAATGACTTATAATGATTTTATATTATTAGATTCAATAACATAATTTTCTTGTGGGATCATCCCACAATAATGGGTCCCAAACTTAAGACATCCTGTTTTTGTCTGAAATCGCATATTTTTAGAAAAAATAATGATTTCAGTCTTGAGGGATTCCATATAAATGATTTTAATTGAATAGGGTTAGATAAGATCCCCTTAAATCAAGCCACCTTGGATAGAACCCCTCTATTCTTAAAACATACCCATAATGGAGTCTCCTTCGCACCTATCAAAATGTTGGTAAAAAAACTTTCTTTACTTATTGAGGGATTAAATAAAGCATTTATAACTTGTGTTTTGTAAGTATGTAGCTCTTATTATAAGCTTTTCAAAAAGTATAATTTTGAATATTTTTAATTTTATTATTATATTTATACTTTATTTCTTGTGAATGTTGTTTTTTCACTAAACATCTAGGTATTTGTTTCACACACAAAAAAATAGAAAAATAGAGAAAAAATTATAAAAAATGTATGCACTAGGTATTCATGTTCTTGTTTTGTCAAAAAAATAACAATAATAATTTCAATACATACAAAACAAGTTTTGCATGAAAACATACAACTATGTCCTGATTATAATTACTTTGACTTCAAAAATTAATTTAAAAAAACTATGAAATATACAAAACTATTTAAAAATATCCATACACTCAATATTGATATTAAAAATCTATATTTTAAAAATTATATTTTTATCCTTTCAATAAAAAAAAGTTGTGTGATGACATAAATGTCACTTTTTAAAAATGTTGTTTACTATAGCAAATACGTTATTAAAAGATACATAAAAAAATCAAAATTTATTTATATTTTTTTTAGAATATATATTTAGAATCTACACACAAATCCTCACAAGTCACTAGTTCACATCATCTCCAAATTATTAATGGTTTAGTTGATATAGGCTTCATAAATTGAATTCTATAAAAAATGTTGATATTAATGTCCAACTTGACCAAAAAGTGGAACACATTATTGTGGGTTGATCCTATGGGTAATAATTTGAGGAAAATTTCAATTTTATGTTATTTTCATAAGCATTTTTAGAAAAACCAAGTGATGAAAAGGAAGTATTGCTATCATATAACAAAGAAAATAGCATACTAAACCTAGTTATAATATGTTAATCTAGAAAATTTCCTACCACCTTTTTTATGCACTATTTCATACTTGAGCTTCCATTCATTAGGTACAAAAACTAGTAGTGGTGAGGATATATCAATGGCCATATTAAAATTTCAAATTGATCATACCAATAAATTATAGTCCCCACTTAGCAAAGGGATACATTTCTATCACCAACTACAATAGGAGTACTACATTCTTTCCCTATATATCAATATTTTTCAATTACCGTAGGAGCATACATGAGCATGAGTATCCTCAAATATCCTAAGCCAATAATAATTTATATATTTAAAATTTTGATTTGTGTTAGATACTCCTAATCCTTGATCCATTCTAAACATTTCATAAAATCTCTCAACACTTGATTTGTTTCATTTCTTCCTAAACATATGAGATAAATTCCATCATGGTATTTTTTACATTTAAAAATCAAGCATTGATTATGAAGCTCTTTATTTTGAGGTTTAGATATCTTCTTTGAGTGGAATTTAAATTATCTAGACACTTATTATTCAACAAATAGAAAACTATATTAGTGTACCTTTCATCTTGTATAACAAATTTGACTACATAATATTGATAAGTAATTTGAGGATCAATATATGCTATAGTCCTTATGAATGAATTGTCTTATAGCAAATTTATTAGAGTGATCTCAATTTCAAACTCTTATAGGATTGTAGCCCACTTGTCTCATCTTTCTCTAAGCTTTATTTTCATCAATCGAGTTTTGACTACTTGATCAAGAAATGTAGAAAATACTCTGGTTCTTAAGATACAATGTCAAAACTTCTTACCAAATCATACCAAAGAATAAGTTTTCTTTTCCACATTCAGATATCCAAGTTCAGCCTATTTAAATGGATCAATCATAAATATAACGATTTTTCATCATCATACTCTTTTCTCTAAGGAAGTATAATTGCACTTGTATGTATGAACCAAAAGAATAGATACATAAGGGCCTTATATTATTTGAGCTAACTAAAATTGGTGCGTTGGTGATAAATTTCTTTATCTCATAAAATAACTTCTTAGCTTAGGGTTTCCATTAAATTTTGGCATCTTATTTTTACATGGCATTAAGACGTCTTGTAAAAACCTATAATGATTTTTTTTTTTTTAAAATTCAAAATAAGCTTTAAGTTCTTTCTTACTCCTAGGAAAATGAATTTTTAGAATTTCCTATACTTATTTCCTATTTGACATGTCAAGTGGATTAATAAATACCCTTATGTTACTCCTGTTACCAGATTTTCACCTATGGCTCAATCAGTAGAGCCCATACATGATATTTAGAAGAAGATGGTACATTTTTATCTTTCCTACATTACATTCATATGCATAAATGAAACAATCTAGAAAAGATTACAATTACAGATTACAACATTCATACACATGCATGTAATAGAAGAAAGATTTTGATTGTTTCTGAATAATGAAGTTATCTTTATTAAATATGAAATGTACATTGTCTCACACAAGCCGTGAGCCTGACCTTTTGCTTGTTCAATGCAAATCAAGATAGATATATATATGAATAAGTAAATGAAGAGAAAAGAATGTGCATGTAGGGAGGGTAACCAGTCATTGCTTGAGAATGACTGGTTTTGTTGTGCATTCTTGTCCAATTGTTGCTTGAGTCAACTTGTCTTTCCTAGCTCCCGTACTCCTGTTTCCTGCATTAAGTCAAAGCAATATGTTAGAGCAATGCTCTAAGCAATGAAAGGTTGCATACCATACATTACCACTTACCTATGCACATATAAATCAATCTCAATCTGCATTAAACAAACATTTATATCCTAGATGTCTCAGAGAAAACATTGAAGTCATCAATCACACCTAAAATGTATATATTTTTTCTAACTTGTTTGCTTCATGTGTAGCTATAGGCATAATCATGTCCTTGTTTTATTCATCAAATTACAGCATGTAGGTTAAAATGTGGCTCCCACAAGGGTTGAGCTTGACATGTTGAATTATTAGATAATGAGATCATTTGAGGGAAATGCAATCTTAAAGGGCATCAAATCAATATGATTATGCAATGATAATGAACAGGAATCAGGCATACATACTGGGTTCACAATTATTTCTTCATAAAGCAGCTACAGGAGCTAAATGTGCCAATATAATTCAATGATAAAATGCTTTAATGAAGTTGTAACAGTATCTACAAGCATTAAGTAATGTAATGCAGTTGTTAGCACTATGCACAATTGATTATTAAAACCATGTTTGATAGTAAGTGATCATTATGAGATCAGTATACTATGTTATCGAGCTTTATTGTGTTTTTCAAGACAGGGAGATCTAGATTTAGTATCCCCATAATGTATAGTCCATGAATAACAATAGATTATGAGGCAAGGCAAGGATGATTAGGTGCAGTAAGAAATAGATCATTGTACACTAAATGAGCAGTTTTATCATAAAATGACAACCCACCTTGACTACCATTTGTGACGGTAAATGGATCATGTTTGTGCAGTTTATGATAGTCAAATACCTTGATGACTTCATGTACAATTCTTTTATTATGCATGAAGCGAAGAATCAAATGTTTAGGGTGAATGGCCACATTTCTTATAAATAGTGAACCCACTTTTATAATGGGATAACTCCTATCAAAAGGAGTCCTAAATTCTAGGCTACATCTACCAAAAACACTATATATAATCAAGGGTTGTAGTATTGGACACCCTGGTGAGCCTGTATGCAAAATTTTGAAAAATCAGTGCATAAGGCATGTAGATTGAATGATATAGTGCAATAAAATATTGAAGACTGTATAAGGAAGGGTAGTTATCATTGGGTAACCATCATGCCATGAGTCAATATACAAGAGACTAAATGGTATAAGTAAGGCCTCTATAAGGTGTAGGTTTGTCAATGGTTCCACAAGAAGACCAAAACTTGTTCAAATAAATCACAACATATGATATTTTCAGTCACATACATTATAGGACAGTCTATGTGTGAAGGTTACAGCTATAGGTATCTTGGGGTAGTGGCATCATTTGGGTGTTCATAGTCTTGGCTCATGAAAATACAACTTCTATACAACCTCATAGAGATAATGAAAGCAAAGAGGCATTGCTAATGAAGACAACACATGGACATAATACATTCATGACAGAGCTGCCAAGAGTGTTGTGAAGGGGCCGAGTCATGGCTATTTCAAACAAGAGAAATCTACAAGAGAATATAAGATATACATGATAGCTCAAAATTACAAAGTAATCATGGAGTCATGTTACACGATAGTAAATAAATTTCAAAGTGGAGCTCGAAGTCACCATTTACATCCACCAACAAAGGAAAAGATGTATCAAAAACCCAGATGCCCGTGGCCATGTTACATGCTTTTTCATTTTTTGCATGGATAATCGAAAAACCATGAAGTCATTTATGGGGTTTTTACCTAAACTCAATAATGAAAGAATTTTCAGGCATATGCACAATGAAAACAAATAAATTTCCATGAAAATTTCGCTTCCTGTATGTATACAAAGAGGGTTTTATTTTTTGAGAAACCCTTAGGTTTTTCTATTCTAGATTCTTTGAAAGCTGCAGAAGGATGGAGCAATGCATTAATAGGAAAAGCATATGACAATGAAAGATAAATTCATATTTTACTCTCTCCAAGAGTTGCAGTGAGATAGTAAAGTCACGGCCTGTGACTTTTATTCAAGTCATTAAATTTCTTTATGGAGTTTATGGAGAAATATAAATAAAAAAAAAATAATGCAAGTTATTATCATCATTTCCTACCCAAATGGAGCAAAGACTGAATGAAAGAGAAATATAGAAAAGAGCTTGAATTTTCTATATAAAAATGAAAGAACAATGTATGGAGTATATGGAGAAAATCACAGAATATGCTAACAAAAAGCTCACGTTGATTTTTCTTGAATGTTTTACATAGAAATTTGTTGGGAAATGCCCACTGTATGCTGAAATCCGCCATCAAATCTTCAGAGGTCTTAGTTTGGAAATCCTATGGCGGCGCTGGAGATGTCTTTCTGGAGAACTCAACACAAATAAAATGCTTTTTGCTTTGCATTTGGTTCTTTTTCTTAGGGTTTGCGAAACCCTAGAAATACCGATGGAAACTTGGATTTTTGCCTTATTTTAAAAAAAAATCATGATGCAAACTAATACCCCGTGGGTTTATCTTGTGCTTTGTTATTTCTCATGCCTATTATGACTAAGGCATTGCAAGTATGAGATATGGCCTAGGTATTTTTATTTACACTTGGTAATTTTTCATATGTTTTGACTTAGTGGACCTTTTGTCTAGGTCTATGATCAATGCATGGAGCTGAGTTTTATTTTTGCATTTGGTTTATATTGTAAAATGCTTAAATTCAAATGATAGGCTTATAAATCATTTAATTTAAGCATTATCTTTAAACGCAAAATTTATAGAACATGTGCTATATGACTAGGTCTGGAGGACTTTCAACACATAAGGAGAAAAGATATGCTTTAATTTATGATATGCCAAAGATTTAGGAAGGTTGGAAAGTTGTTTACAAACATATGCCACAAATATTGGAGCTGATTTTTGACTCTTTATGAGCTTTGGAGGGTATTTTGGAGCCATTACAAGTTGTCATCATGTTTTTCATAGTCAAAATTGACTATTTCAATGCTTTGGAGCTTTTGAGGATAAAATCTAGGTGCTATATTTTTTTATTTTTCAAGCCTTCCAAGTTCATGAAGCTTCTAGAGCCATTTTGGTGGAGTTGGCTTACTTAATCATTTCTTGGACACATTTTGAGTTACTTCTCATTATGCAGTTTTCAGAGATAGTGATTTTTGCAATCCTTTCTCAGAATTGAGCATCATTTTGTAACTCAGTTTGCTTGATATGAAACACAGATAACACCTTGGATATTATGGACTCAATTTTTCCTTTTTATTGTTGCAGCATTGTGCGTTAATCAATGATTGATCAAATTACTTGTGTGGTATTTTAGTTTCCTTGTGATTTTGTCTCATTTTCTCATGCCTCTTCTATAAAGGTACATTTATGCAGGTTACAAGTTGTGTTCAATGTTACATATGTCTTTTAAATTGTGGAAATGCTTTCCTTTTTAAAAGTTGATGTATCCAAACCCTCCTATAAAATTTTTATGGATGAATCTACAAAAATAAGTTGTGCAACTTAAATTCTTTCATTGGTATTCAAGTGTATGAAATTATAAAATTTCATGATCCTTGTTAGTTTGGTGAATCACCCGTTACTCTTAGTTTCAGTATTTCCTTTTAAGCACTTTTTCTCCTTTTTCCTTTACAAAACCAGTAGTTTTAGGTGATAAACCAAATAGGAAGCCGACCTCCTTCGGAGGTTGACCTCTGCTTTCAAATACCACACTTTGAGAGGTCTTACTATGTTACACTGGATTGTTGAATCTCACATTCAACAAGGTGAAAAATCTAGGTGATAACAACTCCAAATATGTATTTCTTGGAATTCAATGAAATTATGTGTTATCTACATCTTTGAACTATTTTTTTAAGATCAATGATTTGTTGCAAGTATCTGCAGATTGGTGTTTTCATTGGTGTTAACTATATGTGTTGAGGAAGACTTTTGTTGAAAATGAACAGTTGGTATTTTCTAGGCTTTGATTTGTTGCATTATGTTTTCATCAGTTAAGCTACTGGTGTTAACCTTTGTGTTTCTTTGATAAGCTTCTATCTATGGATGCAGTAGCAATGAATATGTTGTGGATGTGTTTTTGGTGCTTGGTTTCCAAGCGCTTTTGAGAAAATTTGATAAAAAGAGGAAACGAAGTGTTGCAATGTTGTTCTAGGTTACAGAGAGATGTTTTGGTTTCGCTTCACATTTTTTCTAGGTTGAAGATCTGACTATACGATTTAGATATGTCATATTCAAGAGATGGTATGATATATCTTGTACAATAGAATTTGTGTTCACCAACTTGTGATTGTGTATTGTAGAGATGTCTAGGAGAAATGTTTCCACTCCACGTTTCTTCATAGTTATGCTTCAGGTCTTGCGATTTTGGCAGTGTATTGATGGTGTTGGTAGTTTACCTCAATCAAGAGGATATGAGGTTTGGTTATTTGAAATATAAGTTTTCAAGTAACAATGTATGGCAGAGTTGTCTGAGTGTACTAGGTTTGTACATTCTTTAGGTGGAACTTGTTGCAAAGGAGTTTGTTTGATTGCAAAGTGTTTGAGGAATATTTTAGATCATGTTCAAGCATGGTGTGTGGTTTAAAATTCATCCATTGGTTTGAAAAAGTGTGTATTTAAATGTTTAATGATGTTTTCATGAGTAATGCTCGACCTAGCGTTTACACTACATGTGAAGGGTTAAGTGTTGTTGTCGATTTGGGTCCAAATCAAGTTTTGTTGTGGTACACATTCAATTTTATCCACCACGGAAGTGTTTTGGTGCTAACCTAATTTTAATTTGCACATTTGAGGTACATAGAAAACCTTGGAAAGGGTTTCAAGGTTGAGGACGAAATAAGTATGAGTTGAATTGTTGGAGGTCAATATAGATGAAAAGTGTGAAGTGTATGATATGAGTTACGTGAAATTAAGAAGAGTAGTGTGAGCTTTCAAGTGTTGGATTACTAGATGCAGTGAGCAAAAGGTGTTTGCAATCATTCAAATAGATTGCAAAGGTGTTGGAGCTATTGATATGGAATCTCGATTGCATTGAGATCATGTTCTTTATATAACATTTCTTATCTATATTCTTTTTTATTATGATAGTGTGCCTTGGCTATGAGCCTTTTTGAATAGTGTCTCTTATTCTAGCAGTGAGCCCTTGTAATCGGTTTTGCAATTACTTATATTATGAGCTAATCCTCACCATGGTTTTTTTCTCCTTGGGTTTTCCATGTAAATCTAGTGTTGTCTTGTGCATGTGTTAAAGTTTTTTTAGTTTATGATATTTCCTTTTCATGTTAGTTCATTGTAACATATTAAGGGTTTAATGAATGCATGTGGATTTGAATGTCAAAGAGGGTTTTGATGTTTTTATAAGATACAATTGATTCACCCCCCCTTGGTTATCTTATTCATTCAAAACAATTTGATCACCTATTTATTTTGAAAATACTATTGAATCATCCATTATATTATGATACACTTTCTAACTAAATAATTGATGGAAACATCTAGAGTGTGTTGGAAATTAGATCCAAAATTAATTAGACCAAAGGGAATCCTTCTATAAGAAAGCATACCTCATTTAGTAGTGAATGTAAGGAATATTTAAGGTAGTATAAAATCTTCCCACACTAATATTGAGAGGAGGGCTATGAAAAAATCTCTAGATATTCACAACAATTACAAAAATTAAAAATAAATAGATATAAATAATATACATACCACAACATAGTGATTTACATAGGGAAAATTCTTTCAATAGAAAAACCCCATACTCCAAAATCCACACAATGTATTATTTAACAATCAAGAAGATTATAATATACCTGTAGAGTGAGATTTCACAAGAGTATCACCAACCAAAGATCCAAAGGAAACTCAACATTCATAAAACTATCACATGTAACATCCATCTCAAGAACCTAATATATAGGAGATACAATACATGAAATTGCAAATAGTATTTATAAAACCATCAGCTAAAATCACCCAAAAAGTGGCACCCAGCTTATCTCCAATAAAATATGTTCTCATAAAGGGGGTTTCCTTCTAAGTAAAGGAATAGCCCACATAACTTTTATTGTCATATCTATGACCTAATGATTAATAGTCCAAATTTACAATGAATATATATATATAGATTATATTTTTTGAGGGAATTTCCCCTCAACCCCTACTAAGGAGAACGACCCTTAAACCTCGTAGGAGGTACCCCCTGAACACCCTCATGCTCAAATTATAAGTTTGACATCATTTTGTTAATAGTTAAAGTTATAATTAATGTATCCTCATAGTTGAAAGAGCACAGCTATGCACTTGTATGTAATATTTGTTTTACTATAATACAAGAGATCTCTACTTTGGTGTGTGGGTTTTTTTATGAAAGGGTTTTCCCATGTAAATCTTGTGTTGGTGTTTTATTGTTTATTCATGTTTTAAATATCTGTATCTTAAATGAACTATAATTGCAAAGTTTTAAATGATTTATTTGCTTCTCTCTCCCCAAGATTAGTATTAGGAAAGTGTATTTTACTATCTACTTTCTTTTCATTTGGTATCAGAGCTTGACCAACTTTATTTTGATTATAATGGAAAAATAGGTTTTGAAGGGACCCAAAACCCTTTACAACATAAGGTACAAAATGTTGCTCAAGATAACTACAAAAAACACTAGCAACAACCACAAAACCCAAAACATCAAAAGAAACAAAATGTTGCTTTAAAGATAAGATAGTAAACTATCAATAGCTCCCATCAGCAACAAAACACAAAAGCATAGAGGTGGAATCATCATTGAGATAGGAAAAGTCCTCAGAAAGGGGATCAACCTTTAGAGGCTCTGACTTCGCATGCTTCTTCTCAACATCCTCCTCCTAGCTTTGTTATCCTTGTGGATTAGAAGGGTTTTTTGTGCTGATCTTGTTTTAGTGTGAGTTTTACAGAGAAATTTGGTTGTAGTCTTATTGCAGATTTAAGATGGTGAGCACATATGGAAGAATAGAAATAGAAAAATTCAACAATGGTAATTTTGAGTTATGGAAACTCAAGATAGAATATTTTCTCGTAGAGTTTAGATATTAAACTACCAAATGCACTTGTGTAAGGTACCTCGGCCATGTCCTCCATCTTAGTAGGATACTTTGAACAATCTTCCACAAAAATATTTGTTCCCTACAACACATGAACCACTAACTATTTGCAATCTGTCATATTGAATCTCTATAATAGAGGTCACATACTTTATCTTGCTAATCAAGAGCTTTCTATTCATTCTATCCCTTTTGATTTTCATCCCAAGAATATACCTTTTTGAACCTAGATCCTTCATTTCAAACTATGTTGACAATTGAGACTTCAATTAAAAAATCATACCCTTACCATTCAAAATGAACATGTCATCCACATACAAGGCAATAATAAGAAGATGGCCATTTTCAATCTTAAAATAAATACAATGGATAGAATTTGATCTCACAAATCCCAAAGACAACACATAAGTATCAAACTTTTGGTATGACATTCTAAGAGACTGCTTCAAACCATACAAAGATTTATTTAACTTACATACTAGGTTCTCTTTACCTTTTTCAATGAAATTCTCTAGCTAAGACAAATAAATCTCTTCCTTCAAATCACCATGAAGGAAAGTTGTCTTCACATCCATTTGATCGATTTCTAAATCATATGCTACTATAAGTGATAACAAGAATCAAATGGAAGTTAGCTTTGCTATAGGAGAAAATATTTCTCCATAATCAATTCCCTCCACCTGGGAATACCCTTTCGTGAACAACCTTTTTGTATGCTTCTCAACACTACCATCAAGACCTATCTTTGTCTTGAACACCCATTTGCTTCCACCAAGTTTTGTCCTTCAAGAAAAGGTACCAAATCCCATGTATCTTTCTTATTCAATGATGCCATTTCTTCGTTCATGGCTCCCAACCAATAATTTTCATTAGACATACCCATAGCCTCTCTAATAGTCCTAGACTCATCAATGTTAGAAATCAAAGCATAGGCATAACTGGAATCTAGAATTTAATATCCAAACTTTTTAGGTTGCTGCACGCGTAGACCTCCTCACAAGCTAAGGTTGAGGTTCTTCATCTTGTTCAGAACTTTTAGAGCTACTTGAGATCTCCTCATTAACAGGTCTACCAAGAGTATGTAGTTCATCTTTATTGGGTGTAAGAGGAACTTCAACTATCTACTTTCTTTCTTTTTTCATCTCTAGTTGTAGATCAACTATGGAAGGTTTTAGCTCATGGAAGATCACACTTCTACTATAGAGCACCTTATCTATAACTAGGTTACAAATCTTATAGCCTTGCACACTGATGCCATAACCGATGAAGATATACTTCACTACCTTGTTCTCCAATTTAGATCTATTTTCAGTAGGCACATGAGCATATGCCTCACAACCAAAGACTCTAATATGTCTCAATAAGGGATTATTACCAAACCATGCTTCCATAGGTGCCTTATCAATGAGTGCCAAAGTAGGAGATCTATTAATTAGATAACATGCAGTGGCTACAACCTCAGTCCAAAAATTCAATTCAAGACTAACACCACTCAGCATACTCCTTGTCGTCTCCATCAACGTTCTATTCATCCTCTCTACAACTCCATTTTTTGTGGAGTATAGGGAGTTGTTTTATATCTCTTAATTCCATGGTCCTTATAGAACCCATCGAAATCTGCAAAAAAAACTCACCATCATTATCCATCCTCAAACACATTATTTTCCTACTAGTTTGATTTTCTGCCAAGGTTTTGAACTCTTTAAATTGATTAAATACTTTAGTTTTACTTATAATAAAATATACAAATGTCCTCAAATAATCATCTATGAACGAGACAAAATACATAGATTTTCATAACAAAGGAACACTAACTGGACCAAACACATTAGTATGAATATAATTTAGAATTCTAGAAGATTTATGAGAACTAGAATAAAAAGAAACATGGTGTTGTTTTCCATATATACAATGTTCACAAAAATCAAACATGAGATTACAATCATCAAGCCCATCAACCAGGTTTTTATTCTTCAAGGCTTTTAAATCTTTTTCACCAATTTGGTCAAGCCTCTGGTGCCACAATATTGTCTTCTCTACTGGGAGCTTCACCTCTAAAGAATTAGCACTCTCAGGAATAATGTCCTCCTTCTCTAATTGATCATATGAAGAATCCATTTTCCCATACTTCACAAAAGTACTATTGCACTGAACTATGTAAGCATCCAACTTACAGAAAGTGCCAATTCGCGCAACCTTAGCAAGCACCATAGAACCTTTGGTTATCTTACAACTACCATTTGATAAAGATACTTGCACACCCAAATCATTTAACTTACTTACGTAAAGTAAATTTTGTGCTAAACCACGCATATGCATTACACCATCGATTTCCTTTATCCTTCCATCAGGAAATAAAATCCTAAATCTTTCATAGCAAGCAATTTCCAGGTGAGAATCATCACCCAAATACACCTTTCCACAGCATACTTTTCATATTTTGAAAACCAAACCCTATGAGAGCTCATGTGAAAAAGACACACCTGATTCAATTAACCACACATCTTCCAATGCATGAGTTTCCAAGGCTGCTATGAATGCATCTGCATCATCCTAAGAAGATTCATTATCAAAAGAATTATTATTTTTCTTTTTCTTCTTCTCTTCTTTGCAGTCTTTTCGGATATGTCTGGATTGCCCAAATTTCTAGAATTTCACCTTGGAATTCTTACTATGATACTTTAATCTCCCCTCTGACTTGGATTTGGACTTCTTGTCTCTCTCCTTTGATCTACCTCAAACAGCAAGGACCTCCTTGGCCATTTCAGAAGACTTCCTTCATATTTCTTTTGACAACAGTCAAGCAACCGCATCTTCCATCTTGAAAGTGGTTGTTGTACTCCCAATAGCCATTACCAAGTGATCCCATGTGTCAAGAAAAGAACACATCAAGAGCATGCAATGATCCTTATCATTTATCTTCACACCAATAGATCCCAACTAAGCAACAATCATGTTAAATGAATTCAAATGATCTACAACAGATGTCCTTCCTCCATCTTCAAAGACTATAAATTCTTTCTTAAGAATAAATTATTTACCAAGGATTTCCCTTGATAAATGTCACCAAGCATTTTCTAGAGAAGTTTTTTGGTCTTCTCTTCATGGATGTTCAGAAGAACAAAATTGACTAGGAATAATTTAATCAAAACCTTGGATTTCTGGTCCATTGCATCCCACTTAGTTTGTGAGGTTTATGATGGTTTTTTACTAGATACCACATCCCACAACTCTCGATCTACAAGAAAATATTCCATATTGACTTTCCATAACTCAAAATTATCATCATTGAATTTTATATTTCTATTCTTCCGGATGTGCTCACCATCTTATATCTACAATAAGACTACAACCAAATTTCTCTGAAAAAATACCACTAAAAATAGATCAGCACAAAACACCCTTCTAACCCACAAGGATAACAAATTTGGCCAAGCTCTGATACGAAATGAAAGGAAAGCAGAGTGCAAAATACGCCTTCCTAATACTAATCTTCAAGAGAGAAGAAAATAAATTATTTAAAACTTTGCAATTATAGTTCATTTAAGATGCATAAATTAAAAATATGAATAGACAATAAAACATCAACATAGATTTACATGGGAAACCCCTTTCGAGGAAAAACCCACACACCAAAGCAGAAACCTCTTGTATTACAATAAAACAAATATTACATACAAGTGCAGAGCTATGCTCTTTCAAGTGCTTTTCCAGAATGAAATCGGCAGCACTTTGTTACATTCACTCTGATCTTCACTCACAGTTCCAATGTGCTACAACATTGCATAGATACTTCTCAAGCATTACCAAAAAATCATTGTTCCAACTTACATACCAACTGAATAGTCATTGTCTCTCTAAATTCTCACTGTCACTTTGATTCACTTGTCACTCCATTGGAGGGACTCCCAAGTGACTCCAAAATGACTAGTAACTAAAGAATGTAACTATGTTTAAAAACACATAATGATATGCAAGTATGTACAAAATGACCTAAGAAGCATAAAAAAACTATTATAGAAATGAATAAGATTGAAGAGGTGCACTTGGAATGTTGATGAAATTATTGCAGAAGCCGACTGGGACACTTGTGCCAATCTGGGCGACCTAGTCCCAGATCTGAGAAAACTAGCTAGGAGTATGTTTCTACCAAATGGGTGTCAGAATATGTAAAAATCACTAAAAAGGCATGTCTAGTGGTACTAGGTCACCATTGTTGGTGACTTGGTCCTCTTTTGGATTTCTAAAAATTTGGAAGGGGAAATAGAAGCCCTCAAGACAAAATCCTGCAAGAAATTTGAATTAAATTTGATGTTTATGTCACATGGGACAAGGTCACCCAAGGTGGCGACCTAGTCCACCTAGGCATTTTTAAGTGGTTGTCAGGGATTAACATGTGGTTAATGATGTTTTTTAGGATTGTCTTTTGAAACACACTAAAGATAGGACCTATAAGTGCATTAGGGTGTCATTATGCCATAAGAAAGGGTTGATTTGGTGATGAAATTCCTAGAAAAGTGTGAGGGTTAGTTACAACACCTTAGAACACTTTGAAACAAGGCTTGGAAAGGGGTAAAAAGAGGTCCAAAATCCATAGGAAAGGCCCAAATGAGTGAAAAGTGTCAAGGCTACAATTTTTGGCGACACATTTAGCCCCCACTTTAGTGAGAGGATGAACTTGCTTCAAACTCACACTAAAGTAGCCCAATGGAGATGGTGAAGAATGAAAAAGATGAAGGAGGTGGTCAAGCTCCCAAGATTCAAGATCCTAAGTCAAATCGACATTAGTGTAAAAGAACACATTCAAAGGTGAATGATATGAAACAAAACAAGATACATGATCATGCAATGACAAGAACTATAAGGAATAGAGGAGCGGAAGTAAAAATATTGGATCAAGATTCGACCGTTTGTGTAGCTAGTTGTGGATTAGATCTAGGTTGTTTGTCCAAAAATATGTGTACTCACTCTGGGGTGATGATACTTTTGGTTGTTCACTGGGCGAGAAGTCCCAAAAGGGTGCAAAACATACACACGATTGGTATGTACTCACACACACACAAAGGTGGATATGGGGGAAGTCTTGCCACTAGTTAAGCTCCTTGCTTAACCATACCAAATTTATACCTCCTAATAACTATGATAAGGCACCACAAAAGGAAATGATTTTTGAAATGATATAAGGAATGTTCAAAGGGATTTTTCTTTATTCATGCAATGTCTCATCTTAAGGAACATCATGTGTAATGTCTCCAAGAGAGGAAAAGTGAAAATGGTCTCATGTTTTTTATAAGAGAGGGAAAATGCAATGTCTCATCGTGAGCAACATTGTACCTAATGTTTCCAAGAGAGGGAATCACAAGAAAAGGAAAATCACACAATGAAATGTGATTGGTGATGTATGCCCCCACTTTAAAGTAGTTTCTAAAACCATTACTATGAACGATTGCTTTAAAGTAGAAGAAGAAGACATGAGAGCTTGTTCGAAAATCCCTATGCCAAGTCATATATTTTTTATAAGCTTCGTCATGAAAAAGAGGAGTATATCACATGCAATTCAATCTTAAGACATGTCGTCCACATCCCAAGCTTGCTCTTATATGTTCATGAAAGGTTAACGACTAGCCCAAAGAGACAACAATAAGTGACATATGAGGACAAGGCTAACTAACCCCTTGCCCCCACTTAGTGCAGGAAAAGAGTGAGCCGAAAGGACTGATGATATGTAAGGTAGAGTGAAAATCGGTATCGATTACAGGAATGAGGTGCCCCCACATAAGGGAGAGCACCAAGATCCTTAAGATGTTGGATTTTTCTACTCAAGTTCATACATTCATTATTAGAATGACCATGAACTCAGTGGTAGGTGCAAAAGGAATGCTTGTTGTAACATTTCTTTTGAGTTCGTGGAGGAAGCGAGATCAAGTGATCTTGGAGGAGTCTCAACAAGATTCCCTTTTGATCGAGGGGAGAAGGAAATGATTCATGCATGTGTAACAAAGAAGTGTCTTGCTTAGTAGAGGATGCCATACTTACGCAAGGCACTATAGATTGTGAGATTTTTTACACCCTCTTAGAGGAGTGTGTAAAATCTGAATCAACAGTGGGTTGCAAGATGGCATTGGCATTAAGTGAAGAGTCTTTTGTTAGTTTCAATTGTTGCAAAGGATCACAATCTAAGGTTGGGTTAGAAGGGTAATTTGACATGGTATTGATGTGGGAGGAAGGTTTGATGATTTTGATTAAAGGACAATAACCAAGACCATGATTAGTTGTTTGCGGGTTAGGCTCAATAGGGGTGTGGATACCTTGTGCATTAGCACCACATCTTTTTCCACTATAGCCAAGTTGTTTCATAATCTCATAACCTTTTCCATAAATTTGTTTCATGGATTTTGGATTAGGTGATTTTTCGTTGTTTGCAGTGGTGGCTAAAGTAGTTGAGGTTGATGCTTTCAAAGGATTGATCGAGTCTTGTGTTGAAAAGACTGTGTTTCCCTTTTCAGAGTCTTTGTGTATGATCTTGGATTCTCCTAGTAAATGAGGGATGAAGTCTGAGGAACCCCAACCATTGTTTAAGAGTGTTGGTTGTATGGGTTCCACTTGGGTGGTTGGTGTTAAGGCATTGAAAGGATTCTCTTTGGATTTCTTAATTCTTAAGCAACTATGAGGTTCAAGGTCAGCTTCAAGTTGGTAAACTTTGTTGTTGTAGATGTACTTCATCTTATCATGAAGAGTGGAAGGCACTCCATTGATTGCATGAATCCATGGTCTACCTAAGATAATATTGTATGAAAGTTCATGAGGCATAACATGGATTTTTTTTTCCAATGTGTCCATTCCAACTGTGAGGTATAGTGATCACATTGAGCAGTTTCTTAGTGACATTGTCAAATCCAAGAATAGAGAGAGAATCAGGTTTGATGTTGGATCAAGAAATACCAAGCCTATCCAGAAGGCTTGCATTACACACATTAAGAGCAGATCTGGTATCTACAAGAGTTTTCTTGATCCCTTTTGTGTCGTATTGAGATATTATTACAAAAGCTTCATTTTGTTTTTACACTTCCAAAGGATGAAGCTCACTTTGGTGGAAAATAATATCAGCATTAAATCCGTGAATAATAGATTCTATGTAATTTGGTTGCGTATTAGAAGGGATAGGAACTTGTTGTAGGGAATTCTAAATCATCTTGTGATAGTGAGGGGAGGCTTGTATGAGATCCAATAATGAGATCTTAGCAGGAGTATTCCTTAGTTGGTCAACAATCCCTAAGAAGTGAATTCATGTGAGGGGAAACAGGTAATGTGGGATTAGGCAAAGGTAAAGGTGTTGAGGTTGTTTGTTGTGATCATGGATTGTTTCTTGTGTAATGTGTATGAGCAATGATATTATGACTCAATTTTTGCAATACATTATTTTGAGGTGGGTATAGGATGAATTTGGGTTTGGTTGAAGTTTGAGGTTTGTTTAAAGTGGGATAAAGGATGAGTTGAGGTTGAATAATATTAACTTCCTTGAGCAAGGGAGAGGCCAATTTTGTCTCTTTATTTTCTTCTAAGGATGTAATATTATTATTGTCATTGTTAGCCTTATCGTGAATCATGATATCCTCCCTAGGAGGAAGGGTTTTAGGAGAACTACAAACCAATTGCTTGTGACAATCAAAGGTTGGTTATTCTAAAAGGACTTCATCACAAAAAGGGGAAGGATCAATGGGTGACTTTTTGTTCATAGGAGGGGTTAATTTAGGTAAAGAGGGACTACTAGGATGTTCATGACCTTGACTAATTATGTTTTCTAATAACAAAGTATTTTCTTCACAACAAGGAGAAATACTAGGAGAAGAACAAATGTTATTGTCATGATTAGCTACGTTTGAGTTGTCTTGTCCACTAAGAGAGGTAAGAGGAGAGAAACAAATAGGATTCACATAACTCTCATTAATTGGTTCTTCTAACAAAACATCTTCATCACTAGGAGGGGAGATATTAGGAAAACAACAAATATGATCGTTAGGAATGTCCAAGGTTGTCTCTTCTTTCAATAAAACACTCTCATAGGGAGGGGGTAGGAAAGTATTCTTAGCATGTCTAGTTATGTAAGCTACTAAAATTGTTTGAATAAAAATGAAAAGTACATGTAACCATTTCATGCAATGTTTCAGCAATATAAAAAATGTATATGCAAAGATACAAAAAAAAATTATCCAATATATGCTAAGCTTTAAGAATGTAAATAATTTACATGCAAGAATGAAAAGAACGTTTAACAAACTAATGCAAATTTTTATAAATAAAAACATTGTATATGCAAAAGTGAAAAGTACTTTTATCAATGTGATGCAAAATTATAGAAATGTGAACATTTTCATATCTAATGATGAAATGATTTTAAGAATGACCATCCTAAAATAATGGTTTTGAGCTAGATGCATAAAAATAATCCCAAAACTTTCCAGACTTATAGTATATGAAAATAGGAGCCTAAGAAACTATAGAAATGAGGTTTCTGGTGCTGTGACAAACAGTGAAAAAATTGGAAAGGGACTAGGTTGCCCAGAATGGTGACTTAGTCCTAGTTAGGGTTTTTTTTTTCAGATTTTGGATGAGTGAAAATGATTTGAGATGAAATTATGCAAAGTATATACACTTTCATGCATGCAAAAATTTGAAACCCTAGAAGGCAACTTTAACAATGCAAAATGCAATGCAAACTAAATCAAGGGTGAAAATGGACTCCAAATAAGAAAAGAAGGGTGTAGGAATGTCGGGTTCACCAAAATGGACCTCCAAAAATGAAATAAGAAAGGAAAGAGGAGGATTGCCCAATGAGCTCTTAGGGTTTTTCACCTAGAAGCTAGTGAGAAATGGACTCTCTTTCACACCTTTTCATTTTAGGGTTCATTCAAAGGATAGGGGTTTGATGTGTGATGTAAATGTGTGTGGTTGAAATGTGATGATCTAAGTGTAGAAATCTGAAAATAGAAACTAACTAGTAATGTAAAACCTAAAGAATGCAACTATGTTTAAAAACACATAATGATATGCAAGTATGTACAAAATGACCTAAGAAGCATAAAAAAACTATTATATAAATGAATAATACTGAAGAGGTGCACCTAGAATGTGAAGAGGAATGAGATGGAGATCTGGAATGCTAATGAAATATTTACAAAAGCCGACTGGGACACTTGTGCCAATTAGGGCGACCTAGTCCCAGATCTGAGAAAACTAGTTTGGAGCCCCTTTCTGCCAAACGGGTGTCAAAATATGTAAAAATCACTGAAAGGAATGTCTAGAGGGACTAGGTCACCATTTTTGGTGACTTAGTCCTCTTCTAGATTTCTAGAAATTTGAAAGGGGAAATAGAAGCCTTCGATCTGCACTTCAGTTCTTCACAAATGTTCACCTCTAAAACTCTGATTCCCAGGCCTGAGAGTGACTTTTAGTGGATGTTTTGACTTCGCAAGAAAGGAGAGGTCTTCAACAAGTCTTCAAAGTCTTCAATGATCTTCAATATACCTAAATATGCAAACACACAAGGAGAGAAAGAGAAAATGTTGATTGTTAGGGCATGGGAGTTTGCCTTGGTCAAACCCCTTTTAGGTAACTAAACCAAAATGAATAGAAAATGTAATGAAGAATGAACATGAAATAATGGAGTTAGTACCTTTCCACAATGAGAGATCTTGATTTGTTGCAATAATCAGCCCGTGAATGCTTCAAAAAAGATGTCTTGATGACTTGGAATGCTCAAACCCTAGCTTGATTAAGAAGAAGGAGAGATGGGGAGGATGAAAGAATGAGACTTAGGAGTGTAGAAATATGGACTAGCCTAAAAATGATGAGAAAAACCCTTATTTATACAAGTTGTGCCCTAATTTCCTGAAAATAACACAACGCGAGCCAACCTTAGGGTTTAGGAGACAAAATCCCGTAAGAACTTTGAATTAAATTTGTGTTTTATGTCACATGGGACTAGGTCACCCAAGGTGGCAACCTAGTCCACCTAGGCATTTTTAAGTGGTTGTCGAGGATTAATATGTGGTTAATGATGTTTGTCAAGATTGTCTTCTGAAACACACTAAAGATAGGACCTATAAGTGCATTAAGGGGTCATTATGCCATAAGAAAGGGCTAATTTGGTGATGAAAATCCTAGAAAAGTGTGAGGGTTAGTTACAACACCTTACAACACTTTGAAACAAGGCTTGGAAAGGGGTAAAATGAGGTCCAAAATCCATAGGAAAGGCCCAAATGAGTGAAAAGTGTCAAGGCTACACTTTTTGGTGACATAGTCTCTTCAAAAACTCCTTATCCCATCGATGATCCAATTCATTAAGGGCCTAGTGTACAATATTCCTGATCTTTGAAACCTACAAACTTAGCACAAATTTAGCTAAGTATTTTACTCTAGTAAATTTGAGACACCTTTTTCTCAACAATAATTAACCATAACTTGATTGTATCTCGAGTATTCACCTAGGAAATACATCATTTGAGATCCATTCATAATTTTAAGTACTTCATCAAGAGATAGCAAAGGATATTTTTCCTTTCCAAAATCCTTGTTAAGAATTTAAAAAATCTATACACAATATAATTTCACCATTTTTCTTCCTAACTGAGACAATATTTTCCACCCAAATAGAATGTTGCGCTGCAAATATAATTCTTGTTGATAGTAACATACACACTTCCTTCAAAATTAAAGGTTCCACGAATTTATTTATTAGGAATTTCTCTACCTAATTTTTTTACTCCTAGTTTCAAAGGAATGGTATGTGTAATGATAGAAGTGTCAAAGGACTTCAAATCTACATAACTCCATGCAAATACATCGTAATAATCTTTTATTTTCTAGATAATACCAACCCTTTCTTCTATTGTGCATAATTTACCAAGTAATACATTTCTAACATCATTTTTATCTCTCATTTTGTATGAAATATGCTTTCCACCTTCAAAACGTATGTTTTTGTCAAGATTTCTAAGTTGATCATAATCAAATAACCATTTTAATTGCAGTATTCCTTTAGGGAATTTTTTAATTTTTAGAGTCACAATTCCTTCATCCATTTTGATATCTTCTCTTGTAGATTCATCAATGATTTTTTCTTTGAAAATATCTAAGTTACTAAGAAAATCCAAAATATGCTAGTCATTTTTGAAAACTTGAAAAATTTCTAGCATTATTAGGTATAGAAAGAATTGTTATCAAATTATTAAAAAATCAACTTATTCAAGGATAAAAGCTCCAATATGCTAGCAATTGTAGCTAATATTATAGAAAATTTATTGTTCCTCTCACTAATGAAAATTATATTAAAGGAATCAAAACCTTCTATTAAATCCCATAGTCTATTCTTATAAGTTTTCAATCTCTTATCATTGTCCTCATACTACTTCCTATTGCAAGTTTGGAGAAGTTTGGAGAAGTTGGTGTCATCATTGATGTCAACCACATCTATTATCATTGATGTCAACCGATTGATGGAAGATGTGTTAATTGAATTGTCTAGGTGTGCATGTATAGTTGATATATTGAGGAAGTGTTGTGAGTACATGGAGCTATATTTATAATGAAGAGTCTGTAGATTATGTGAGATGTTGAGATAAGCTAAGATGATGTCTCTAGTGCTTGGTTTCCAGGTGCTTTATAGGAAATTTGAAGAACAGAAAAAACAATGTGATGAAGGTGTGTTTAGTGGTTCGGAATGTGCTCTAAGATTTTCTTTCCATTTCCTTTGTTGTAATGCTATGCCTATGTGGTTCAAATAGATTGGTGAGATATGTTCAAAGATGTTATACTCAAGAGATCTAGTATATTGTTGGATCATTGTACAGTAGAATTTGTGTTCACCAATGTGTGACTAAGTATTGCAGAGGTGTTTGGGAGAAATGTTTTGGCTCCACATTTCTCTATAGTTATTCTTCAGGTCTTGTGATTCTAAATGTGTGTTAATGGTGTTGGTATTTTACCTCAATCAAGAGGATTTGAGGTTTTTTGCTTCAAAAGATAAGTTTTCATGTAACAGTGTTTGGCAAAGTTGTTTGAGTGTACTAGGTTTAAACATTCTTCAAGTGGAAGTTGTTGTGAAGAGTTTGATGGATTTCAGGGTATTGGAAGAGTATTCTACATTTTTTTCAAGCATGGAGTGTGGTACACAATTCATCCTTGGGTTTGATGAAGCATGTACTTAATTAATTGATGGTGTTTGCATGGGTAGTATTCGACCTGGTGTTTACATTACATGTGAAGGATAAATATTTTTGTGGTAGCATGTGGTTAAGTGGTGTTGTTTATTTGGGTCCCAATTAAGTTTTGATACAATTTTCATTCACTTCTATCTGCCATGGAAGTGTTTTGGAACCAAAGTAATTTGAATTTTCACGGTAGAGGTGCATTGTCGACCTTGGAGAGGGTTTCAAGGTTGAGGATGGTATAAGAATGAGTTGAATTATTGAAGGACGTTAAGATAGATGAAAGATAGATGAATGTGCAAAGTGTATGATGTGAGTAATGCAAAATTGAGTAGAGTAGTGAAAATTTTCAAGTGTTGGATTACTAGATGTAGTGAGAAGAAGGTATCTACAATCATTGAGATAGACTACGAAGGTGTTGGAACTATTGTGGTGGAATATTTATTGCATTGAGATCAATTTCTCTATGTATCATTTCTTCTCTATCTTCTTTTTGTACTCTGGAAGTGAGCCCTTCTAGATAGTGTGTTATATTCTGGCAGTGAGCCCTTGTATGTGGTTTTTCTATTACCTATTGTTGTCTCCTAAAGTTGCACCTTGGTTAAGTACTAAAACTTAACACTTTGGAGGAACATGGGATCATTTCAAGGCTATGGGTCACCTGAAGTTTGAAATGAGCCTCCGGATAGGCTGGCTTCCTAGCTGGTAATACCTTCTACACTATTGATTTTTGTAAGGAAAAAGGAGAGGATAACATAAAAACTAAAACTGGAAATGAAACGTGAAGTGATACACTAGACTAGAGATAAGATAATGAAACTCAAAAAAACTAACACTTGGTTTTAACTGATAAGAAACAAGTATGCACAATTCTCTTCAATATGTTCTTGCATAAATATTTCATTTGAAAGGTATGAATGCAGCAAATTGCCCAGGGGAAGGTATAATTCACAATGAGCAAGTAAATGCAAAAAAAATACTCAATTAATGACCTGCATGCACATATTATTTGTAGAAAGGTAAAAACATGAGACAAAAACCAAGAGGGAGTGATGAAACTTCCACTGATGGCTTCATCAAATCACTTCATATACACTGAACTGCAAAGAGATAAAAGGCAAGTATTCATTACCAATAGAAACCAAGGGAAAAATTTGTATTCAGTACCTCCAGAGTTACAAAAATGGCCAATACTGCATATGGACTGTCAAAAATCACTAACACCTGAATCAGCCTAATCTAAAAACTCCTCTCAAATGAGCAACCAAAGTGGCTAAGTAGCCAAGCCCCACAAAAATAGGTTCTAGAAACCTCATTTTCGTAGCCCCCCAAAAAGCCAAAAATCTAGGACCTAAATCCCCTCCAAAATAACTCCACTATGTTGAAAAAGTCATGCAAGACCATGTCAAACCATAAACACCTCTAAAAATGCTCTAAATGGAAGAAAAAAAGTCTATATTCTCTCAACAAAGTGACGAGTCATTCCTAAATCTCCTCCCAATGTCTGTAACTACCTCATCAAGACTCCAATATTCTCTCAAAAGGCATAAAATCCTCAACCATACTCATAAGTCCAAAAGGGGTATGTACCTTATCTTTTCATTTTGAATAACAATATAACTTAATGATTTATAAAGGCATCACCAAGTCAAAATGTTTTACATTTCATTTTAAATGCAAAAAAAAAAAGTGGAGGCTACGGTTTTGCTTCCTTACATGGTCAAAGATAAAACAATAAGTCACAAGACTTAAGACAATTCATAGCACATAAATAAAACAAGGCATATACAAGATTGTTCAAAACCTAAGGCATAAAACCTAAAGTTCTAACCCACATTGCATATCAGTTCTCATGCGTATTTTAAAAGAAAAGATAAAAATACCTTTTGTCCATCAAAAATATCATTTATATTGTTAAGAAACCCTAAACCAAAAGCAAGGAAAACAAATGGAAATTCATCCCATTTGTTAAAACTTCACAAAGGAGCTCGACCGCCACCACCATTGAGGGTTTTAGATGTTCTGCAACAGGTCTCCATGGAGGATTTTTTGTGTGTACAGGGGAACTTCCATCATAATCTTTTATGAACAGTAGCTTCTCATACTTGGGTAAGCATTTTTATACCTTTAGCATTATTTTTTGGAGAAAAATGATGCTCGAATCGAGCCATCTTTGCATTCACCTAAAGATTGTTTTCTTTTTTGAAAAGAAAACTTGGCTCCATTTCTTTAGGTTGCGGCCATATGTTTTGTATTTCATTTTAATAAAAGCTTATTCAAAGCTCGAACCTCTCTTTTCTTCTGCAGTTGTGATTAATTAAGCAAATCTCAAGTGGGTTTCTATGGTAAAGAAGACTAATTCTCCTCCTGTAGATTTCACTATTCCATGACTTTGTTATGAAGAAAAACACTGTTCCATTTTGTGCCCTCTTTCAGGAATGGCCATGGCCGTTATCATTTTTTGTCTGTAAAATATGAGCATTCTTTATTTTCGTGGATTCCTTCCCGTGATATTGAATAATTCTACAAGCTAAAACTCTCTTGGCATTTCATGGCCATCAATGACAGTGCCCAAATTGATAGCCAGCCACAAAAGGAATGACAATACAAGCATCCTCATCTCTGAACTATTGGACTCCCTTCTAACCTTCAAGCACTAAAAGTAATAGTAATGTCGTCTAGAACATGACCCTAGTAACCTAAAAATTAGCTACTCTTTTGAACCTGGCCTCAACCAACAGTTAATTTCCACACTCCTGCTTTGTTAATAGTGGTTGTCATCCCTTCCCGTGACTGTATTTTGCTTTATAGCCACGGCTCTATGCTCATACCTCTTCTCGTGGGTTTCTCTTTTATTGTTAGATGGCTCCCAAACAATACTTCCCATTTGTCACATGGGAACCTAGTAATAGAAAGCTTCCTTACTGTAAATCACAAACTAATCATGTATAATAAGAGTCGAACCCATGATAAATACTGAAACTGCTACATTTGGAAGCCTTTTCCATTGTTCCTAATGTATTTTCCCTATGTATTACTCTCGACAACAATATGCAGACATGATAGTCTAAGCTGTGCATAACTTTGATAACAGCATTCCATCCTCCTGATGCCTATAGACTATGTCACCGCTCTAGTTCATAGATGAAATTGGTATTGCCAACACATGACTCCTTCCTCATAACACTGTGCATACTTAGATTCATCACTGTATATTGTTGAAAAGGTAATACCCATCCTTTACTCAGAAACACTGCTCCTTTACATGGTAGATTGCTATTTTTATTTTTTTAAATAATTATCCTTACATTGAATAATCCTCCATGGCATGGTTGCTATCCCTATTACTATTAAGCATTAATGTTGCATCCAAACTGAACAAAGGCTCTTCATCCATTCATAAACCATGCCACTGTCTCATGAACACATGACTGCATTTGTCATTTCATAGTAATAAATGTCATCTCTCCCTTCACTATTGTTGACTATCAAACATACTCACTCCCATGACTGTCACCAACTATGAAGGCCTACCTCTTGATATTCTTTTTCAATAAAAATGCTTCCCATTCTCATTATTGTTATGTTGCCTTTGAATGACCTTGCAATTTTATGCCCCCTTCATTGTTTCAATGAGCAAAACTGTCAGTGACACATTATGATTTTTCAAGTTGTGTTATAGATTTCAAACATGGTAATCTGCATTGGATGCACTATTTTCTTGTCACTTTAAAATTTATGCACACATAATGAGTTGGGCTCAACCCTCATGGGAGCCTCATTTTACCCCACTCATTTGATCTAACAAAAATAAAGGCATGATTATACCTATAGCTACACATGAAGCAAACAAGTTAGAAATAAGATACCTACCTTAAGTGTGTATAATAGTCTTTTATGGCTTCCTATGGAAACTTAGGATAGATGTTACATTTGATGTATATAGAAATTAGCATATGCATGCATGGGTAGATGTGCATGTTTAGAATGCAACCCTTCATTGCTTAGAACCTAATGTTCTAAATCATTCCCTTACCCAATGCAGGTAACCAAACACAAGGCAACCTAAGGACCAGGGAGCAAGGCAGAGCCATCAAAAACCAGACACCTTTGCAGAACTAGTCATTCAGGAAATTACTAGTTACCTTCTTTTCATGTTTATTTTAGCCTTTACTCATTCATGCATAGTTTAATTTCTATATACAAATGAGTAAGTCAGTCTCATGAATTTTTGTGTGAGACACATGTTTACAATTACATTCAATAAGATTATTTTTCATCAAAAGATTGAAAAAATCTTTTATGTTTCATTCATTTACATGAATAAAATAACTTTATGTTTCCTATAATCTTGCAATACTATAAAGTTGTTTCATTTGCATAATTGAATGTAGCATAGAAGTTTTTAACAAAAATGTACCATTTATCTTGAAACATAGATGGCTCTTCCTGATTGAGCCTGTAGGTGAAAATCTGGTAACACTTATATTGTGAACTAATCCTCACCATGTTTTTTCCCTTCTTAGGTTTTCCATGCATATTTGGTGTTCTCTTTTGTTTGGTGTTGAGTTGTTTAAGTTTATGTTATCTGTTTTTCATGTTAAAACTTCATAACAGATTAAGGGTTTAATGAATGCTTGTGGATCTGAATGTTAATGAGGGTTTTGGTGTTTTGGTAAGATACAATAGACTCACCCCTCCCTCTTAGTTGTCTTTTTCACTCAACAATTGGTATTGAAGAAAGTTCCTTGGAGAAAATATTAACAGCTTGAGGTAGATCTGGAATGGCGAACAAAAGGAGATCCCTATGTTTGATGTCACATACTATGCATTCTAGAAAGTTAAGATGGGAGGCTATCTAGTTTACCTTAGATGTGATGTTTTATAAGTGATAAAGACTAATTGCACTATACCTAAAACTGTATTGAGCACAAGTGATGAGATGAAGGCCTATGAAACAAATGGTAAAGCAAGGTTTTTTCTTTTGAGTAGTCTTGTAAATTTTGAATTAGTGAAAGTTGTGGATTTGAAAACTATTAAAGAAATTTGGGATAAGCATTTATGAAGGAGATATTATGGTCAAACAAGCTAAGATTTAAAATCTAAAGAAACAATTCAATAACCCGTGAATGTTTGAAGAGTAAAATATCACAAGCTACATGCAGAGAGTTGATGAAATTGACATTGTAATCAGAGGTCTTGGAGGAAAGGTTAAAGAAGCTAAAGTGGTAAGGAAAATTCTTAGAACCCTTACTAAAGCTCATAGTTATAAAGTTTTTTCTATTGAGGAATCACAAAACCTAGATCAGTATTCTAGAGATCAATTGTATGGCTCTTAAATTGCATTTGAGATGAGAGAGTTTTGTACTAACAATTGTGCAAAGATTGAGACTGTATTTAAGGCTGAGAAGACTAAAGAACCAGTTCAAGAAGACATTGATGATGTGGAGGACAACTTTATGAGAAGGATGAGAAGAGGTATTGGTAAGTATAAAGGTAAATTACCTTTCAAATGTTTTATTTGTGGATAAATAGGTCACTATGCTTCAAGATGCCCAAACAGAGTTGTGAATGACAAAAACAAGGAGAATAAAGGTAAGAAAGTTAAGAAAATCTATTATGTTAGAGAAGATGGAATTTTTGATGATGAATCTAATTATGGAGATCCTGATGATGATGAATGCTTGTTCTTGGCTTTAAAAGATGTATATTCTTCTACTAACTCTGAAAGATGTGTGAAGGAAAGTGCTCTAAAGATAAAGGTTAAGGCTAAAGGTACAATAGTATCTACTTTCCATGTTAAACGAGATAAGAAATATTGGATCATTGATAGTGGCTTCTCCAATTATATGATTGGAGACAAGAGTAAGTTTTTTAAACTTGAAAATATGATGGAGGACTTGTTAGATTTGTAGATGATTCAGGTGCTAAGGTTTGTGGAATAGGTTCAATCAGTTTTGATGGAAAGCATAATACTGATGATGTTTACTATGTCAAGGGTTCAAGGCATAACCTTTTGAGTGTTGGAAAAATGTGTATCAAAAGATACAATCTTATGTTTCAGGATGATGGATGTGAGATTAGAAAAGGGTCCAAAATTGTGATTATTGCAGGAAAGGGGACAAATGGAAATGTTTATTAGCTCAAGGGTGTCAATGGTCATTGTTTTATGACACAAATTAATGAAATTTGGCTATGGTATAGGAGGATGTGTCACATCAATTTTGATAACTTGATTAGAATAAGTTTGTTTCAAGAAGTAAGAGATTTTCTAAGGATTATAAATCCTATCAATGTTGTTTGCAAGGAATGTCTGATTACAAAATAAAACAAGAAGTTTCAAGGGTAAAGAACAATCTTCTGCTGGATTATTGGAATTGGTGCATATAGGCCTTTGTGGTCCTACAAGAGTGATAATTCTTCAAGGTGACAAGTATTTCATGCTTGTTATTGATGATTATTCTAGAATGTCATGGGTCACTTTTCTTAGAGAAAAATTTGAAGCCCTAGATAGATTCAAAGCATTTAAAGTTATGGTTGAGAATGAAATGGATTTGAAGATCAAATTTTTAAGGTATGATAGAGGTGGAGAGTTCACCTCCAATGAATTTAACAAGTTTTGTGAGAATCATGGCATTAAGAGGTATTTTTTTCCCCTAGAACTCCTTAGCAAAATATAATGGTTGAAATAAAAAATAGGAATATTCAAGAAACTACAAGGACTATTATGAAAGAAGCTAACATACCATAGGTCTACTGGAGAGAAGCAATTCATACTACTATTTAAATACTTAATAGAGTTCAAGCAAAGGAAAACAATACAAAGACTCCCTATGAGTTGTGGTATGGAAGAATCCCTACTATCGAGTACTTTAGAGTGTTTGGAATCAAATGTTGTATCAGAAAAGATGAAGAAAACTTAGGAAAGTTTGATGTAAGGTCTGATGAAGGTATCTTCCTTGGATATTCTACTAAAAGAAAATCTTACATATGTTACAACAAAATATTGAGAAAGATTGTTTAGAGTGCAAGTGTCAAAGTGGATGAAGATCTAAAAAATTCAATGGTGATAGATTCATATGAATCATATGAACCTTATTACAAAGAAGAATAAGAAAAATATAAGGAACAAGAAGCACATGATGAAGAGGAAGAAGCTCTAGAAAATACCCATAAAATCCCCTAAGTATGTGAAGAGAAATAATTTTGAAGAACAGATCATTCAAGACAAAAGAAAAGGTGTAATGACACGAAGGAAAGCTACTGAAGAAGAGGTAAATATATGTCTACTTTCTAAAGTTGAACCTAAGATAGTGATTGAGGCATGTGAGGATGAACATTGGAAAATCTATGGAAGAAGAACTTATGTAGATTGAGAACAATCAGACTTAGGAAATTGTCCCAAGGCCAACAAAAAAAACATAATTTGATCTAAGTGGGTGTTCAAAAACAAATTGAATGAGAATGGAGAAATGGTAAGAAAAAAGGAAAGGATTGTGTGTAAGGGCTATGCACAAGTTAAATGAATAGAATTTGAGGAGATATTTGATCTGGTGGATAGAATATAAGCAATCAAGATGTTTTTGGATTTGCAACACATAAGGATTTTAAAGTTTATTAGATGGATGTGAAGTCTGCTTTCTTGAATGGAGAGTTGGAAGAATAATTATACATGGAACAACCAAAAGGATTTCAGTTATCAGATAAACCTAATATAATTTGTAGATTGAAAAAGGAAATGTATGGATTGAAGCAAGCTCCTAGAGCTTTGTATGCAAGGTTGGATAATTATTTGATACAACACGGATTCAATAAAGGCACCATAGATAGTAACCTTAACTTTAAGGTTGATAAAGATTAAATCTTGATTGTGGTAGTGTATGTTGATGGCATAATTTTTGGAGGAAATGAAGCTATGTGTTAGAAGTTTACAAAAGAGATGTAGAAGGAGTTTGAGATGTCTATGTTTGGGGAGATGACTTTCTTCCTTGGGCTACAAATCAATCAAACAAATAAATGCATATTTATTTCAAGTCAAAGTGTGTCAAAGAAATGTTGAAGAAGTTTGGAATGGAAGACTCTTAACCGGTATGTACTCCTATAGTTACTAGTTTTAAATTGAGAAAAAATGTTAAATCCCCTAAGGTTGATTAGAGAAAGTACTAATATATGATTGGTGGACTGTTATATCTAACTACTACTAGATCGGATATCATGCATGTAGTTTTTCTTGTTGCTAGATTTCAAGAAGATCCTAGAGAGTCACATGTTGCAGTAGTGAAGAGGATATTCAGATACCTAAAGGGCACTCCAAATCATGGCTTATGGTATCCAAAAGATACTACATAGATGTAGATTGGGATGGTAATGTGGATGAAAAAAAAGTACAAGTGGTGGTGCATTCTTTCTTGGATGTAGATTGGTTTCATGGCTAAGTAAGAAATAAGATTCAGTTTCTTTATCTACTACAAAAGTTGAGTATATTGCAATATCATCTTACTAAAAATAAGTTTTGTGGATGAGGAAAACATTAAAGGATATCAGAGTAGTGTATGATGAGCCTATTTCTATTGTTTGTGATAATACAAATGCAATAAAAATTTCAAAGAATCCAGTGATTCATTTAAGGAAAAAACATAGTTCAATCAGATATCACTTTCTAAGAGAGAAGGCTATGGAGAATGAAGTGAAGCTTGAATATGTACCTACAAAGGATCAAATTTTTTACATACTCATTAAGGCTCTTCCTAAGGATACTTTTGAGTATCTCTATGAGAAGTTGGGAGTTATTTCCCCTCCTTATTTGAACTAGATGTATAAGGAGGTGCATAAGTCCAATGGATCTCATGATCTATCTTTTATTCTAGACTGATGTTGGTAGCTACCTCTCAGGGGGAGTAGGTAGTGGTATCATAGAATAGTTGGTTATTACAGTCACGGGGAGCAATGTTGTTGAGCAGATCAACTAGTTTCATAGGTGGTAAGAGTGAATTCAAGTTGTAGATTGTTTTATTCAGTTGTGTATAATGTCAAAGGGGGAGAATGATACAAAGCATTATGTCATTTTATATTGATTTCAAAGGGGGAGATATAATCATGTGAAAAATCCTATCCATAAGAATGGAAAGTGTGTATGTTGTCTAATCATTGTTGTCAAAGGGAAAGTGCATATGTTTTCTAATCATTTTTGTCAAAGGGAAAGTGTGTATGTTGTCTAATCATTATTGTCAAAGGGAGAGTGTGTATGTTGTCTTTGATGGTTTTTCACATCTTGTGTTTCCATCAATGACAAAGGGGGAGATTTTTGCAATTTTGGAGAAGTTGGTGTTGTCATTGATGTCAACCACATATGTTGTCATTGGCATCAACTGGTTGATGGAAGAGATGTTAATTGAATTGTCTAGGTTTGCATGTATAGTTGAGATATTGAGGAAGTGTTGTGAGTACATGGATCTATCTTTATGATGAAGATTTTTCAGATGATGTGAGATGTTGAGATAAGCTAAGATGGTGTCTCTAGTGCTTGGTTTCTAGGTGCTTTGGAGGAAATTTGAAGAAAAGAAAAAACAATGTGATGAAGGTGTGTTTAGTGGTTAAGAATTTTCTCTGAGATGTGCTCCATGTTTCCTTTGTGTTGATGTTATGCTTTTGTGGTTCAAATAGGTTGGTGAGATATGTTTAGAGACGTTATATTCAAGAGATGGTATGTCGGATCGTTGTATAGTAGAAGTTGTGTTCACCAGTGTGTGACTAATTATTGCAAAGGTTTCTAGGAGAAATTTTTTGGCTTTGTGTTTCTCTGGAATTATGCTTGAGGTCTTGCTATTCTAAAGGTGTTTTGATAGTGTTGGTATTTTACCTCAGTGAATAGGATTTGAGGTTTTGTGCTTTGAAAAATAAGTTTTCAAGTAACAATGTTTGGTAAAGTTGTTTAAGTGTACTAGGTTTGTACATTCTATAGGTGGAAGTTATTGCAAAAATTTTTGATGGATTTCATGGTATTGGAAGAATATTCTAGATTGTGTTCAAGCATGGAGTGTGGTTTTCAAGTTTTCCTTTGGTTTGATGAAGCGTTTACTTAATTGATTAATGATTTTTGCACAGGTAGTGGTTGACCTAGTGTTTACACTACATATGAAGGATAAATATTGTTTGTGGTATTGTGTGGTTAAGTGGTGTTGTTGATTTGGGTCCCAATTAAGTTTAGATATGGTCTACATTCACATTTATCCACCATGTAAGTGTTTTGGCACCAACCTAAATTGAATTTACACGATTGATGTGCATTACCAACCTTGGAGAGGGTTTCAAGGTTGAGGACGATATAAGTATGAGTTGAATTGTGGAAGGAGGTTAAGATATATGTAGATGAATGTGTGAAGTGTATGATGCGAGTAATGTGAAATTGAGTAGATTAGGGTGAACTTTCAAGTGTTAGATTATCGATGCAATGAGTAGAAGGTATCTACAATCATTCAAATAGACTGTGAAGGTGTTGGATCTATTATGGTGGAATATTTGTTGAATTGAGACCAAGTTCTCTTTGTAAAATTTCTTCTCTATCTTATTTTTGTACTCCAACAGTGAGCCTTGTTTGTGAGCCCTACTGGACAGTGTGTCCTATTCTGGCAGTGATCCCTTGTAACTAATTTTGTTATTACTTATATTGGGAGCTAATCCTCATTGTGGTTTTTCCACTCTTGGGTTTTCCATGTAAATATAGTGTTCTCTTGTGTTTGGTGTTGAGTTTAAGTTTCTATTATCTGATTTTCATGTTAAAACTTCATAATAGTTTAAGGGTTGAATGAATTCTTATGGATCTGAATTTTAATGAGGGTTTTGGTGTCTTGATAATATACAACTAATTCACCCCCCCTCAGTTCTCTTCTTCACTCAAAACTCCTTAATCTATTTTACAACCAACTTAGAATCTAGAGAAAGCACTCACAATTGAATAACCTTCTTATGTAGTGAGAGGAGTCCATGTGCAAGAGCTTAATATTTAAATATGTGATTAGTGGAAAGAATTGTAGGAGATCATAAGATGCTAGAAACCATTTTCATTGAGGATTTATTATTCAATTCTTGCTCCACCTCAATATTTTGACTTGGAACCATCAAACATCAAAGTAAAAAGTTGTATATTTTCTTTCTTTTTTATTATACTAGCTTTTGGAGTAAATATATTTACTTGATCAAAATTTTGTTGATGAGTTGCTACTTAGAAAAGTGATGTTTAGTATTATAATAATTGTTAGCTTTGGAAAGGAAGTAGTTTTTCCTCCTTAGGCTTAGATAAACCCTTCATTTCTTGAATATCTAGCATACATAAAGAGTGTGTTAATTTAGAATGAGAACTATTATGAATTCAAAACCAATTTGGAATAGATAGATCTTCTAATAAGATGCATCTCTCTACACTAATTTGATTTAGAGTGAAATTTCAAATAAACTCCTGAAAATTTTCTATAAATATGTTTTCATTATTCAAGAATGATTCATTATCAAAATCTATCAAAAATTATGTTCTAAATGACATCTTTATATCTCAATAAAATGTGTGTCCTTTAAATACTAAACTTGACAATTCCTTGTGAATATAATATATTCTTCCCCTTCTTCCATACATGGTGTAATATACACACCTAACTTTGATCTATAATACAAGACACCATTATTCTAATTGTATTTTATGATGATATGTTTCATCCATGTTTCTTTTTGTATCTTAATTTTGTTTGGAATTTGATGCAGAGCAGGGGTTGGTATTAGGCAATTGATACCATATTTCACAACAAATGGGCTAATGGTCCTTCAAGGCCACAAAACTCCAATAATGCACCAGTGCTTCAAAACCTTCATCCAACACTTGATACATCTTATAAAATATTAAAATAACATGTGCAGACCCACAATGATTCATAAGAACTCAGGTTTCCCAAACTACTTGGCATTCCCTTAGAGACAGACCTAATTCTTAATAGCACTCCAAAATTATAAAATTTGGCACAACTTTTAAGAGAGACTTAACACCAAAATTACAAATATATATTAAGATACCCTTTTGGCTCTTATTTAAAATATCCCAAAATGAAGGGTGGTTTTTTGTACGGAAAGACCCTAATTTTGACTGTCCTACTTCTTTAGGCCTTGAAATTGAGTTTTTTTGTCATCACTTTCATTGTAGACATCACACCCATATTGTAAAGGTAGATTAAGATACCCATTTGGTCTTTATACAACATAATTTGGAACCAAGGTAGGTTATTTTGGATGGAATTCTTCAATAAATGATTTGTTTGCTCATTATTACCCTAACTATGGTTTCAGACCTGTTTGTAGTAAAATGGGCACAACTTGCTTGAAACAAAATGAAATTAGATGAAATAAAAAATAGTAGGAATTAGACTCAATTATCTTTCATTTCCAGTTGTTCTCACACCATGAAATGACCATACAGGTCTGTACCAATCACCGAAATAGAGAAAAACATTGCAAAATGCAGAAAACAAAGATGTTCTATTATTCCAACTTCAAGATTTTCAACAACCACCACCTCCCACCATGTCTTCGACCTTAAAAATAATTTTTAAGTAATTTACAACATATTCCCAACAGTTACAAACTAAATTTCAACTTCCAACCATTCACCTTCCACTTTGGCAACAAAAGCAAAAGTTGTTTTGTGCAACTATGACAACATTTACACTTTTTGCATTTTTGACAATTTGAAAAAACCTATCCTCCTAAGACCTCATCTAGACTCTTACAAACATGAAATGATCCATAAGGATCTTATTACATGAAGAAAACACAAAATCCAAAATAAAATGATTATTTTTGCCTCTTGGAGGCATGAACTCATGGGTGCCCCTACACCAGAATCCCTCTCCAAAGAATACATATATGACAAAATTTAGTTTTCATATATCCATTTAATTTTTTAGACTAATCATGACTTAATATCATACCATACATATCTATTAAATCAAACACTTAACTAAATATCTATATTCTACTAAACATGTGGATCACAAGCAAAATGAATGTGCATATGATTAATTTATCCAAAAATATTTTCAATTGTTTTTTATTAGATGCGGTAGGGGTTAATCCAAGTGTCTTATAAACTATTAAAGACATTAAATTTGTGGAAGCTACTAAATCAACTAAGAAATTATGTGAATTATTACAAAATAATTGAAGAGTCAATAGAAATTGAGGTGACCTTTTCCTCTCTTTGTTAGAGGGTCTTCTTGGAATACCACTCGTTTAACTTTTGGGATATTAATAAAGTCTAAAATTGGAATACTTTCCTTTATGTTCCACAATACTATATCCCAATTTGGCTACATCATTTTTTTGGATGAACTTGGTGTAGCATATTGATTGGAGGATGAAGGCACTACTGCTTTTGAAGGTTGTAGATTGGTACTTGCATTTAGATTGGGAGTTTGATAGTTATTAGGAGTATGTTTTGTAAATGTACCTTTATCCTTTCTCCTCATTGAATATTTCATACCACTTAAATATTGTTAATATGCTTAAACTCCATCAATTTCATTTTCTAGTTCATTATCCCCTTCTCTAGGAAAGTTGTATTTTTTATCACCATTGTAGTGCCATTCTTTCTTGAAGGAATAGGATTAGTAATAATTTCAAGATTGTTTAATCTTAGAATATATTTGAAGCCAGATAAAATTCTAGGTAATCTACCTCTAAGTGAGTTGCACTATTAATTCTACACCAAGTGGATGGAATCAAATCCACCAAGTTAGCTCTTTCAAAAGGCTTATTATCACCTTGATTATTAATTTTTGGAGTAGGAACTCCACCATTATTGGGCCTAGTGTACTAGGCCTTGTTTTCTCTATGGTGAGTGGTAGTCCTTCCTTGATATTTTTGTATCTATAAATTATTACTCTTTAACTATGTAATATATGACGACAAAGTTGTTACTTGATCTATTTGATCCTTGGTTTTATTTCTTTCTTCTTGTATTCTAGTATTTTAATCCATAGCACTTTGGTTTTGAAAAAAAAAATTGTGTCATGTTGAGATTAATTTATGATGTAGCATTGGTTAGGTTATAAGGATTTTGATAATAGTTGAAGTTGGGCATAATTTCTTAGGAATTCTTAGAGGGATTGAAAGACCTGCTAGAAATTGGAACTAGATTGAAGATGGGAATATGATTATTCAAAGAACTATTTATTATTGCTATCTGATTTGGAATAGAAGATAATCCTAAATTCACTTCCTATGTACCTTTACATAATATTTTGGTTGTAACTAGTCTATTTGAGGCTTCCTCTTGTTCATTTAACCTTGATCAAAATATGTTAACTCACTAATAACTATGCTTTATTTGTATAATTTATAAATTTTATACCATTCTATAATATATATTTTCTCCTTTGAATATAGTCTTGATCACTCAATAGAAAATGGTGTGATGCCTTAACATTGTCACATTGCCACATTGTCATTGACTTTATGAATGACATATATAATATAAGATAGTTTAATTTTTTTTGTAATTTATGATATTTTCATTCTTATATTTTTGTATTATTATTTTCATTCATGCAATAGGTTCATATCCATATTGTATCTTTCTGCTTCCACTTTAACTAGTCCAACATATACTATGGCTAATTTGACTATAGTTAGAACTATCCTCCTAATAAAATGGAAGTTGTGGGGTTAAGAGTTTCAATATAAACCTAAATTGTTCATTATAAGGTATCTAATGAGGATATTTATATTAGACAATTCCTTATAAAACCTAACATTAAATGCACTCAAAACCTCATACTATCCTCTCTTGGTCGATGCAAACTAATGGTACAATATGGAAACATCAATTATAATTCTAAAGTGAGCAAGGAGTAATTCTATTGAACATAAGTTTTAATTAATGTCAAAGGTTGTTAGTAATGTCTTTGATACCAGAGGTTAGCATTGATGTAGTATGAAGTTTGATGTCAAAGGAGTTCTCTATGTAAGTCTAAGCTTGAAGTGGTACTTGAATTATCATTATATCCCCTTCCACTTATCATTTTGAGTTGCAGAATGTTTGTTGTTCACCAAGATGTATGTCACAAGTTTAGTATAATCTGTGTTGGCAATTTTACTGTCAAGATGCAAAATCAAGAAGTATATATTATTAGTTTCTAAGGAGTGTACAACTATTTTATCCTTTTAATATCATGTTTGCATCTATTCTCTTTGTCAGTGGTGGTCTGGATATTTTTACTAGGATATTTTCTAGATAAAGAGATTTCTCTAGCAATACAATTATGGTCCATATTTATTTTGGAAATGCATTTTTTCTTTGTAGTTTCAGAGTCTACTTACACTAGTTCTATCATATTCTATAGTTTTTGGAGGATATGTTCAACATGCAAAAATACTATTATGATAGAATATTCTATGTGTATGTTTTTCAACCAGTTGGAGTTCAAGGCATGTGTGGTAACACAAAATTCAAATCTTGCATGTGGTGTTAATATATGACATAATAAAGGATCATGCGGTAGCACATAGCTTCGTGTTATTTTGGGGGAAAGGAAATCTATTTTTGGACCAACCTATCACATGTTTCATGTAATCTGAATTTAGGTCAACCTTATGTCATCCTGGATAATTATGGTTCCCTGGCCAATATAAAAGAGTTTTAATATAGTGTGAGTGAGCATGAATGATAGTGTGAATCATTATTACACCTTTGTGAAGAAAATTAGGTTGTTGGTGCAAATTGAAGAGAAGGTGGTGAAGAGAAAAGGAAGAGTTTCATTTCAATGTGTGTTCTAGTATCAAAAGATCATTTATAATGAGGAAGAGTATTAGTTGTGACTCTGGCACGTGCTAAGTTACATAGAAGATCTACAAGATTTTATCATTATAATACAGTAGGACTGGTGTCTCCAGTAGGTTGGTTCCTACAAGCACAATAGAAGATTGGTGTCTCTAATTGGTCGGTGCCTACTTCAGTGTGTAAACTTCATTTGTATATTTTTGCATTGTGAGGTTGAATTTGGGTAGTAGATCCAAATAGCTATTCTCACTGTGGTTTTTCCCATATTGGGTTTCCACGTATATTTGGTGTTCTCTTGTGTGCTTTATGCTTTTATGTTTTAAATTTCTTATGTGGGGTTTTCTCTAAAGTAACTTATTTTGATAACTATGGTAGAATTAAGAATTTTAAATAGATATGACCTACCGATTCACCCCTCCCTCTCAATCGATTGTGTTCCCTTCAATTGGTATCAGATCCAAGTTCCTTTCAAGAAGCCTAACAACTTAAGGTGGTTCTAAGATGGCACACTCAATTTCTTAGGAAGGATTCTTTGGAAATAAAGCTCCACTATTTGATGGATCAATTTTTTCATTTTAGAAAGTTAGGATGGAGTCCTACTTGATGGATCTTGGAATGGATATCTAGATGTAAGTGATAGAGGGATATGAGATCCATGAAAACCCTCTTAGGGATTAGGCTAGAAAGAGGGATTGTGTAGTTAATTCTAAGGTAGGGAATGCTATTTTATGTGGATTAACTAACTTTGAATTTTTGAAAGTGATGTAGTTTAAAATAGCAAAGGATATATGGGATAAATTACAAACCATCTATGAAGGTGATGATAAAGTCAAAGAGGCAAATCTAAAAACTCATAGATATTAGCTTGAAATATTAAAGATGAAAGAAGATGAGAATATTGCTACATTCCTACTTTGGGTTGATGATGTTGTCAACTCTATCTGAGGTCTTGGAGAAGAATTGAAAGAAAAGGTTGTGAATGTACTCAAATCTATCCCTAGAAAGTTTAATTCTAAAGTCTCTACAATTGAAGAAGCTAAGGATCTAAATGCTTTGAATATGACTTAACTGCATGGAATTCTAACTACTTTTGAAATAAGATTTGAGAAAAAGATACTATAAGAAAAGAGGCTACATTCAAAGTGTCTAAGAAGCAATTTGATCAAGATTGTGATATTGGATCGGATCCAAAGGAAGCCAATTTTTTCAAGAAGATACAAAGAGGATTTTGTAAGTATAGAGGAAACTTACCTTTTAAGTTTTTTGATTGAAATGAAGTAGGAAAATTTATGGTGGTTTCCCCATAAGTATTCTAACAATGTTGAGAAAAAGTATGGAAAGAAATCATTTCAGAGAAGGAATAAAGGTCGGAGGAAACATAAGAGTTTCTACACTAATGAGGAAGAATACTACTCTACTAGTGAAGAAGATGAAGATATCTCTAGAGATGAAAAATAAAAGGCTATATGTATGGCCTTTGGAGCTACTAAAGGAGATGCAGAAATTGATTCTAGAAACAATGAAGATGGATTAGATCTTGTGGAAGAATTGCTATGTGTTGGAAAAGAAATCAAGAGGTTGAAGATTATGTTAGAATTGGCTATGGCTGCCAAGATCTTGAGACCAAATGGAAAGCATAAAGAGAGAGAATAGAATGTGACAAGAATAAATTGTATTCTTATCAATATGATTCAACGATATGATTGTGATGTACAAATGAGAGAGACCGCTTGGTTATATAGCCAAGGAGAGATACAAGATTTCATAGGATTATGACAAGTGTCTTAATCATATGGCATGAGAAAAATAATCACACTTACCTAGTTTCACATGAGTTACAATTCAAAAGATAAGATAACAACTAATGAAAACTAACACCTTCTAGAAATATTCCTTCCTATGACCTAAGTAAAATTAAAATGTGTAAATAAGTCCCATAGTAATGAATTAACTAGGTACAAGACTTTATTTACACCAACACCCCCCCTTAAGTGCAACTTAGGGAGTAGAAGATTATTATGCAAATAAAACAAATATGGGTCCCGACTACTCGGCCATGTTAGGTAACTAGTGGGACAAAACTCCTCCCAAAAAGAGAGATGAAATACAAAAATGAAATGCTATCAATGAAGAATGAGAAAGACAAAACCCCATGTGAGGAAAAATACCCCCTATAAGAGAGAAGTAGAAGAGGGACAAGGTAGCCCCCCCTCAATATTGAGTCTCCTACAATGATGGTAGAAGCTCGACATTGAATGTTGAACATGATCCAAAACCACCGAACAACGTTCCTCCCCTTAGGAAGAAACAAAACCATGGATGTATGTAGGATGTGAGGAATATGGATGATATGTGATGATGTCTTTGAAGCATGCTCAAGTGTCTCCATGTCGATGTCAAAAGATGACACACTCCAAACAGGCATTCTACGCCGCATTGCTAAAGAGGACAATATAACATCTAGTAGAGATGAATGTAGAACATAATCCAAAGACAAGGATATCCCCTCTAAAGACAAAGAAGACTCCTCCAAATGATGTCCAAAATTATCCACAGTCATGTCAAGCTATGAAGAATGATCATGTAGAAAATGAACAAGAGATTCAGAGTGTTCTCTCACAACAATTGAAGAAGGATCATCGTCGTCAAAGAGAAGATGAATGCCATCAATGGTGTCTCCCAAATCTGCAATATGAGACTCCACAAACAAGTCTAGAATACCTATCAAGAAGTCATCCAATGTAGCCATATCTGGAAGACTATGTATGTCCTACTGCACTAAATCACAAAGAACCCAAACTGTGGAAACACAAGCATCGTCAAGTACAATAGTAGATGGAGGAGATAAAATGCATGACTCAAGAATTAGATCTGATGTGAGAACTTCCAAGTTCAAGAAGCCAAATGTCTCCTTTTGAATCATGGTTCATATGATCAACAACTGAAGGAACAATGTCACCATCAGAAGAAAAATCTACAAAGGTATACAATCAAGATGAATGATCAACCACCCCAGTAGCAATGATCTTTGTACCTTCCAAGTCTTGAATGATGACTGAATCAGGTGTGAACTCCACAGTTCTCCCATCTCCACCATGTGTAATCAAATATATGGAAAGAAGATTGTTTGTCAAAAGAGGAACACACAAAACATCCTGAAAAGTGTTGTCCCCATAACTAATAGATCCCTTCCCAATTACACTCATGTGTGTATTATTTCCCATCAAGATAGGAGACATAGTATAAGGTTGAAATGAAGAGAATATATATTGTGAAGATGCCATATGATGAGATGCTCCTGAATCTAGAAGCCATCTCCTTGATCATGTTCCTAAAAAAGCACAAAGAGCTTGACCTTTATTTCTTGATGTAGACGCTTGACCTTTGTCTTTTTTAGATTGTTTTGAAGAAGAAGACAGTGATTCACACATTCTAGAAGGAAAATCAATGTGATTATTTTTGAGAAGATGTTTCAACTCATCAATATACTTCTTGTAACAATAGTATTCTTCATATCCATCCTTCTTAAAATATGCACAAAAAGGCCTCTCCTTCCTAGGTGATTCCCCTTTAGAAGAGGATTTTTTCTTTGCTTGATTTGAATGTTGATTATTCTTTTATTTATTTTGTTTCTTATTTGATTCTAATTCTTTCACCTAACTAACCAATAATTCCTAATATTTAGAAGTCTTGATGAGACCCATTGAGATAACCTTTTGTTGCTCATGTATCAACATCTCAGAAAATGATGCAAATGAAGGTGTAGTATATGTAGACCCCATATTCAATCTATGAGTATGAAAGCTAGAAACAAAAGAAGCATAATCAGGGCCAAGTTTGTTCATTGTATTGTAGACCAACTGAATGTCCTTCTTATCAATTCCACATGCTTTAAATTGCTCTCTTAGATCACTAACCTTAGTGATATAGTCTTGGATGTTGTCAAAGTTCTTAGGATCAAGGCTCATCAGTTCATTATCAATTTGATAGCCTCTTACTTCATCTGTAGTACCATACAAAGTTTTCAATTTTTCCCAAGATTCATAAGAATTTTTACATGATTCAATTTGGAACAACAAATCTTGAGAAACTAGTCTATGAAGACACCTAAGAGTTTTGGTATGTTCAATCATCCATTGTATCTTTTAATCTGCATCTATAGGTTCAAGTACCTTATTTTCAACATATAGAAAGTGACCTTTAGTCATTAGAATACTCCATGCATTTTGATGCCATGTTGAATAATTATATGATGTGAGCAAAGGAACCTTAGAATGATCCATGAAAACAAGAGAGCACAAGCAAAAAAAATCAAAGCAATGCACCAAGAGACCCCCCCCCAAAAAAAAAAAATCACTCAATTAAGAAACTCCCCAAGCAATATTTGATTTATCACTTTATATTCAGTGCATTTACAGTTGCTAGATGCCAAAAACAACAAGCTAGACTTGATCTTAGTGCTTATAGATGCCAAAATAGGCCACAAAATCAAGTAAAACTTTTGGTACACAATTATATCAATCTAATCATACCACTGAAAAGTACACAAAAAATCATGCACTGGCACCCAAAAATGTTACCATAGGAGCAAGATATGAGCTCCCAAAGTTCCCAAAATGAGGACGAAACAACAACACCTGTGAGAATCTAAAAGTTATGAAAAAACTAAACATTAAAACCAAAAACAGATTGCACCACTATGAAGAGCACAAAACATTATCCCAAATCAAAAAAAATTGCTCGAAAACAAGAGTCAAAATGAGCAAGTTATGGCCTTTTGAAGTCAAACTGAAAAAATGAAAAAATTCAATCCATGAGGGGGGCAAAAAATTTTAGAAGCATTGACATGGCGCTGATGTTAGCGAGTCTCTCAATTAAATTTGACGGTCTTTTTTCTATCACCATCGGTGTTAGTTGGAGGAATATTCTACATGCTGCGTTGGAAAAATCTTTTTGGAATCAAAATATTTTGAAGGAATATTCTTCTGCTTTGTAAAAAGGTCGCTGGATTTTATTGTGGAGGCCAGATTTTGAAGATGTCGGACTTTAAATGGAGCCATCGGAGTTTAAAGACCAGTCGCCTACTAGTGGAGTCTATAGTGGGGCCACGAGGTGTCTAAGGGCTTGCCACATGGTGCCCGTAGAGCCTGCCCATGGGTACTGCAAGTACAATATCGCCATACGGTACTCTTTATAGTCCACATCAAAAAAAAAAAAAATTTCCTTTTGATTTTTTAAACAAAATCTTTTACAAATGAAATATGCCGAAATTTCTGAAAATTGATTTTTTATTTAAAAAAAATTCAAAAATTTTCAACCCAAATTTTTAATTTTTCAAAAATCATACTAGGGGTGATTATGACAATTTGAGGGGCCGTAAGGCTCTTTGGGCAAAAAAATTTGCCTCACCGAACAATTGCTCTGATTTGGATGATTTGGCAGTCGATCTTACGGTTTTTGGCCCTTTTAGACGTGATGGCAAGACCAGATTTGACCCAAAATGCTCCAAAAATACGGCTACCTTCTGGATCTGGCAACCACTCTTCAACTTCAAACCCTCATAGATTTGGCCTCGTATGTTTGATTTGGATGAAACAAAAGAAAAAATTGACTTTCTCAAACCTTTCGGACACAATGGTGAGCTTAGATTTGCACCAGTAAGCTCTGATATGAACCTACAATAAAGAGCCAAAAATGGAACCTCCTCAAATCTCTCTTCAGAAAAAGACTATCCAATGGCACCCAACCCTCTCTGATACCATGTTAGAATTGGCTATGGCTGCCAAGATCTTAAGACCAAATGGAAAGCACAAAGAGAGAGAATAGAATGTGATATTCTTATCAATATGATTCAATGATATGATTTTGATGTACAAATGAGAGAGACCGCTTGGTTATATAGCCAAGGTGAGATACAAGATGTCATAGGATTATGAAAAGTGTCTTAATCATATGGCATGAGATAACTAATCACACTTACCTAGGTTCACATGTGTTACAATTCAAAAGATAAGATAACAACTAATGACAACTAACACCTTCTAGAAAGATTCCTTCCTATGACCTAAGTAAACTTAACATGTGTAAATAAGTCTCCTAGTAATGAATTAACTAGGTACAAGACTTTATTTACACCAACATATTAGAATTGAAAAAGAAGTGAAAGCTATACAAAAAGGTATCTCAAGTTTTAAAGAAAGTACAAAAGATGATTGTTGATTTGAAGACCTGGATAGAAGAAGCAGAAAGGATTTAAGAAGTTTTGACCAAAAAGTTGTTGTCAAGGGATAAGGATTGTGAGAAGCTAGAAGAAAAATTTGTGATAATAAGAAAAGATCGTGAGAGAGTGAAACAACTATGGATGAATTTTGGAAAGAAAAATGAAACCCTAGATCTAATAATGGAAAATCAAAGGTCTCCACATGTCAAAATTGAGATTGCTTTTAATGATCAAAAGAAGAAAGTGATAAAACAGTCTATGAAGACTACTAAGGTAAGTTCGAAAGTGACTAGTTCTGAAAGTTCAAATCTTGAAGGAATCATTGCAAGTGATGAAAGAAAGACATAAAATGGTGACTTTATTCAAGTTTATAAGAAGAGAAAAAGATTTGGAAGACAAGGATACAACACCAGGATCAATTATCCTTTCTCTAGTTACTGTTTTAATTGCAATAAATTTGGTCATGATGTAACACCCCTCCGTTTTGCTTTCTGGATTGGACAATGTGTCCTTTTTTTGCGTTGATTTGTGTTTCTAGATATTCAGATACTATATTCTGTGTGTGTTATTTGATCGCTATTTATTGAGCGACAAACTATTATTGTGTGATGTGGTGTATCTTATCTAATGCTTTATTTTACATGCTTTAATGATGTAATGGTGTTAGTAGATAAAACATGTGATTTTATATGAGATTATTGAGTAAGATGTAAATGTCAGTTTTGATGAGTGTATTGGTGAAGGGGACGGGTTCGCATCACTCGCTTGCGAGCGCCTTGCGAATCCATGATTTCTTCTTCACGGTGTGTATTATATGTTGTTTATATTATATGATGTTGTTTACTTGGTTCTCAGGTTTGCAGGTACATGACATCGACTCCACCTGGTTTCACAGGTTCTAGCGTGTCGATCCAATGGTTAAGTTGAATGGGAGATAGTAGCTAGGTAACTTGTGTCAAGTCTACGCCCTAGCCTTAGTGTGTCGTTAGTCTTGTTTGTTGAGTCATGGTTTACCTTATTTTAATGTTATTTGTTTCTGAAAGGTGCTTATTTATTGAATTAATTCTTAGAATAATTGCATTGGTTAAAAGTGGTGATTAATTAAAATTAAAATTATGTCTAGAAGTTATATTTAAATTTATTAATAAAATTTAATTTATTTAATTAATTAAATTTAATCCCAAAAGGGTTGAATTTATTTATTAAATAATTAAAATTAATTAATTAAGTTTTATGTGGATTAAATTAGATAAAAGAAAAAATTGAAAGTTATTTGAAATTGAATTTTTAAAGGAAAGCTAGTTTTCAAAATATTGGAGTTAATATAATATTTTAAATTTCTATATTGCATGAAATTGGATTTGGTTGTTGAGGATATTTTTTATTTATGCCACAAGTGCATGTTTAATTAATTAGAAGAGTTTGTTGCAAATTCATTCACGGAGATAATTTTGGAGAGGAAAAGCTTCTTCAAGTTTGAAAGGATATTTTTTGGAAAAAAATTGCACAGAGAATGGTTGGAAGAAATTTTTGGCTGTGGAATTGAAATTGGAAAATTTTGTTGATGTTGGTTGTGCTTTTGGATTGTTTGCTTGCTTGGATTTACTGCACGATTGAAGAGAAATTGTGTGATCTTTGGAGGAGGCTCTGCATCAAAAATCTTCTTTTCCTGTAGCTTCAACACTAGGTTTTATTCTATGATTTACTATTCTTGTTTTGTTTAAATTAAATTGGTAGTGAATAAAGAAATGCTTGTTAAATTCATTTAGGAATAGAGATTACTATTTGAGAATTGAAATTAATTATTTAGATTTTGGAAGTTTAGTTTTTCCTATGAAAATTCCTCAGGGAAATTGTATAAAACCTTTGTAGGATTTAATTTTAGTTGAGGATATTGTTAGTTTTGATTATTAAATCAAACCTAGAGGTTGAACAACACATTTAGATTGTTTTAGAAAATTTAACTCTTTGTAGAAAACAAATTTATTTTTAAAATCTCTTTAGAAAATTTATGTTGAAAAAATCTAGAAGATTTGAGAATCTCTAGTTATAAATTAGTTTCCTTTTTGTTTTCTCATTCTTATATTGAAGGGAATTTTAGAAAATTGATTAAAAGAACCTATTTTAAACCTTGGGAAAATTAGGAATGTTCTCTGTAAAATTTTAGTTTTCTTCTTGTAGATGGTTATTTTTGTTTATTTTTCTCAATTTTACCAGTAAAAATTATTCTGTGTAAATATATATATTTATACATTATATGTATTATACTCTTGTATATATATACATATAATATAGAAATATATATATATATTTTTTTATGTTAAGGATTTAATTTATTTTTGATTAAATCGTCATACGATGAATTTAATTGTGGTGATCCCTGTGCGTTTTTCTGCACTGCGTGCAATTTAAAGTTTTTGTGTATAAAAAATATATATTTTGTTATGTACTGTGGACGGTGGACATGACCCCACCACCCACCTTCCCTTGGGAAGGACGCGCTTCCCATGAGGCAGTGCGCCCACCCCATTGGGGGACGCACTATCCCATGGGGAGTGCGGCCTCCCCAACACCCTGCGGCCGCTATACCATTTGTACAGTCAGCGGTATGTTTAATGGGCGCCGACAGTACCGTCCGTCTGACGGTACTCCGTCTGCCCCTTGTGTAGTATTTAATGCGAACTTAGTTTTAATTTGTAGGTCTTTTTTATTTAAAAGTGGTTTTTTTTAGGATTTAAAATTATTATATATAATATGTATTTTAATATTATATATAATATTTAATATATATATTTATATATTGGAAATAGGTTATTAAGTATGGATTTTTTTCTGAATTAATCAATTTGGTATTCTGGTTTTGTTTAAAAGATAGAAGTTTTATAATCAATTTTAATGTGTGTTTATTTTTAATATATAGTTTAGTATATATAATATATGTGTACTTAATGTATATATGGTATGCTGTATATATATTTAAGCATATATATTTAATATTATGTTCTTGGTCATTTTGGTTGCATGCAAAATATTTTAGATAGTGATTTAAACTGAAATGAATAGTGTGCATGGTTAAATAGATAGAGAATCATATTTATTTTAATGGAAGGAATTCTATGTTTTAATGGAAAATTTGGAAGATTATTTACAATAGAATTATAATGTTATTCAAAAGTAATCAAGATTTCGTCTCTAATAAAATTGGTGATTTCCTTCTCTGATTCTATTAAGGTTATTATTTTATTTTCTGCGAGAAGCAGTAAATAGGGAAATGGATTTAAGATATCTGAAAATAGTGTATTTCTTTGCCTTTGCTTATTGTTATTATTTTCCGTATGTTCATGATAAGGGGAAAAAGGGTTATTTGAGTTAACCCAGTTATTGTGCCTTTGACTTTGTCAATGCTACCTATTGGATGAGTATGGATTTAGGAAATCTAAATATTAGATCTGATTAATGACTTGAATGTTGTTTGTAGCTATTTCATCAAGTTGTGTTTTGGGAAAAGGGATTAAGTGTTAATCCAAAATTGTACGTCTTCCAGAGGATCTTAGAGGATGAGGTTTTTCGATTCATTATGTCAACTAGTTGTTTTTCCCTTGGGTAGTGCATGGTGTCTTTTCAGTAATTTACCCGGTTTCCACGAACGGGGATGTTTTGTACCTCCTGTGAAAGGAGTGGACTATGTGTTTGTTGCCTCCAAGATGTTTGGAGTGAGTTCTATTATTTGTTTCCTCCTTGAGTTGGAGTTATGATACCTAGGTTGTATGCACTTGTGATTCCCTTGGTGATTAGTTTGTTTGTGTGTTTTCCATTAGAAGAGTGGCTTCTGTTAGGCGTCAATGCCCAAAGAGGTAAACCAGGTAACCTTCAGAAGTGATTTAATCAAGTGATAACTAAATTAATGTACTTAGATGATTAGGATGCATTTCACACTAATCAAGATAATTTAGCCTCACTCATAGACACAAGGGTTCGTTTAGACATGGGATGAGTGGGAAGGCCTGAGATGGCATGGTCATCTATCTTGTCCTTACGAGAGGTATTTTATTCTGCATGGTTTAGCATGAGGGTTGGGGTTTGGTTGAGGTCACCAAGAAATCCGGAGCCTATGAAGAATGCCTAGAGGAGATCTCATGACTAATTGTGTGATGACACTCTGTCTAAGACAACAATTTTTAATTATTTTATGTGTATGGTTCTCTAAACATACTTGATCTATTTTGTGTCTAGAAGCAATGTGACCTATGTCAGTGATGTGAGAGTTGTACTGGTTTAGTGCATTTGTTTGGTTATGTCAGTATGTGTCAGTATGAGTCTACCTTTGGTTAGAGGTAGTAGATCTTTGTCCATGTTACGTTGTTACTATCTCCTAGCATGGGGGGTGGGCCTTTGGGTACCACTTGGTTGGGTGGAACATGCACCATACACCGTTGGGTCCCCCTTTATCTTCAGTACTTGGTGGCGAGACATCCAGTTGGATAGCTCGCGGTTCTTGTTTTTAATTCAAGCATTGTCTTATTTCTTATTGTAATAAGTTATTTTACCCCTCTTGTATTTACGAGGTGGAATTTTGTAAATGTAACACTTTTGTAATATTGCCTCATTCTGGGAATGAGTGATGTAACCAAATGTTCAAGTTATGAATTTATGTTATGGATGTTTATCTTCTTATCTTATGTTGTTTATGTATGTTGAATTAATGCTTATTACATAAGTAATTAAATGCAATGAATTTAAATAATGTTTATTAGTTGGGTTTAAGTAATCTCGGTTACGTAGCCTTAGGGGATGATCAATTGTAGATGAACATGTATGTTTAATTCACTTTAATAAAAAAAAAATTAGTTCGCTTTTAGTGTGAATTGAAACTTCCTCTAGGGTTGCGTGGTGGGGCATTACACATGAGGTCGTAGACTATATAAAAGCTTCAGTAAGAAGAAATAATTTTGTTAGCAATAATGCATTTGAACCTCCATACAATTTTAATATTGTTTCTTGCAAATACAACTTTGGACACATTGCAATGAACTGCAGAAGCAATTTTGTGAGTCATCCTCTATTAGAAAATGGAAGGAAAGGATTATCAAGTAGAAGTCATGAAAAAAATAAAGTCTAGAAGAAGGTTCAGAAGAGAAGTCAAAGAAGTCAATGATTACTCAAACTACTCTACATGCTCATAAGGAAAAGAATTTATGGATCATTAGCAATGGTTTCTCTAGCCACATGACTGGAGATAAAATTAAGTTCATGAATTTCATGAAATTTGAAGGTGGCTCTATGACTCTTGGAAATTATTCTATTGCCAAAATTACCGGTAAGGGTACTTTGAGTCTTGATGGTGGTAGGTAAAAGATACATGATATTTTTTATGTTGAAGGTTTAAAGCATAATATTTTAAGTGTAAGTCAGATGTGTGATAAAGGCTATAAGCTATCCTTTAGTGTCGAAGGCTGTGAAATTGAGAAATCAAGCACCAAAGAATTGATTGTGGAAGGAAGCAGAACATACAATGATATATATCATCTCAATGAGTTGAATGGACAAAGTTGTCTCACTGTGTAGAGAGAAGAAAGCTATCTTTGGCACAGAAGGTTGGTACATATCAACTTTGATGACATTGTGAAGATTAGATAAAGAGGAATGGTATGGTATATGCCAAAGATTAAGAAGCCTCAATATATTGATTGCAAACCATGTCATGAAGGAAAACAAATTTGAAGAAAATTTCCTACTAAGGAGTATTCTACATAAAAACCATTGGATTTAGTCCATAAATATTTATGTAGACCTATGAGGAAAAAGAGTCTACAAGGTGAAATGTATTTGGGTCCACAAAATATTAAAAAAGTGGAAGTGTTTTTCTTGATTTTTAGAATTTGTCATAGTTGGACTTAAAATTTGAAGCACTTACGCATTGAATGATAAAAAAGTTCAGTAATATGAAATTTAGTATTTTGAGTCTATTTTTCAAATAATTAATTTTTTCTAATACCTAGATGATACAAAATATTTTTTAATGCGTATGTATAAAAACCACTTTTTAAAAGTCACTTTTTAGGAACATACCATGCATATGTATGGACACCATAATTTGACATAAATAAAAGTATTTTTCTAATTCCTTTTGGGGAAAGATGTATATTATAATGAATATTGATGAGGATATTTTTTAATAATTTTTTTCATAATATTTTTTTATTTATTAATTTTTTATTGGCCCTAATTTCTGGTTTTTAAAAACCTTGTGTATGGACACCATAACTTCACCTAAACTTATCATTTTTTGAATTTTCTTTTTTTGATTATGTAAATAATTGTTTATAGATTGATGCCTTTTTTTTTTTAACAAGAAAAATAACAAATTAAAAGTTATTAAAAAAATACGAAAAACCTAACATTTTGAGTTTATGAACCTGTTTCCTCATAAATTAATTAAAAAACTAGAAAAAAAAATTAAATCATAAAAGAATTACATATTTGAAAACTAGACATTGTCATATATAATGGGTTTTAATTTCATAAAATAATTTATTTTTTTAAAACATTAGCTATATTGCCAAAGTTTTTTTTCTCCTGAAATTATCATGACCTTGTACTTACAAGTCTAAGCCTAAGTGTTGGGTTACCATGCATTTTTTGAGCCTAAATCCAAATGAAAAAAATATCTTGTGAATTTTAAACCTTTTGGAACAAGTACCCACTTCAAAATGGGTATATATTCTAAAAAATGAATGGGTATTTGTTTTAAAGTTCAAAAATGGCAGTTGCCCTGAATGTGGACCCAAATTCTTACACTTACCCATTTCATGGTTCTTATTGATGATTACACTAGAATGACTTGGATTACATTTCTAAAAGAGAATTCAAAAGCATTTGAGAAGTTTAAGGCATTCAAGGAATTATTGGAGAATGAAACTAGAAGAACAATTAAGGTCTTGAGATTAGATAGAGGTGGAAAGTTCACTTCTAAGAAGTTTGATATATTTTGTGAGGAGCATGGGATCCAGAGGCAAATTTTTTCTCCTAGAAATCCACAGCATAATGGAATTATAAAAAGAAAGAACCGGACTATATAGGAGGATGGTAAGAATAATGTTGAGTCAAGAAAATCTACCAGATATGTACTAGAGAGAATCGGTTCATACTATAGTATACATTTTGAATAGAGCTTAGATTAGGTGCAAGATTGATAAAACACCATATGAGCTATGGAGAGGAAGACTGGATTTAGTCAAACATTTCAAGATATTTGGAAGTAAATGCTACATCAAAAGAGATGAAGAAAACTTGGGTAAGTTTGATTCCATATCTAATGAAGGTATTTTTCTTGGTTATTCCTTGAGAAGTAAAGAATACAACAAAAGGTTGAAGAGGATTGTGGAAAGTGAAAATATGAGAGTTGATTAGACAATTCAGTCTATTGGTAATCCTGAAGTTGAGGATGATGAAGAACCAATTCATAGTAGTGATAAAGGTTCATAATTTGTTACAAAAACTCCAGTAAAGTATGTTCATAAGTATCATTTTGAATATTAGATTATAGGAGATAAAATCAATTGGGTTAAAACTCAGAAGAGACTTGAGAAGTAAAATGAGCATGTACACTTTCCATTACTATCAAAGATAGAGCCTAAGTCCTACAAGGAAGCAAACAAATAGAAAGGTTGGATAGAATCTATGGAGGAAGAACTGAATCAAATCAAGAAGAATGAAACTTGGGAACTTGTCCCAAGGCCTAAAGGAAAGAATTTGATTGGAACCAAGGGGTTTTTCAATGTGATTGGAACCGAGTGGTTTTTCAAAAACAAGCTGAATGAAGAAGGTGAAGTGATTTGAAACAAGGATAGACTTGTGTGTAAAGGTTATGCTTAGGTTGAAGCTATAGATTCTGAAAAGAAATTTTCTCCAATAGTAAGACTGGAAGCAATCAAGATGTTTTTAGCTCTTTTAGCATTAAAGAACTTCAATATATATTAGATGGATGTGAAGTTAGCATTTATAGATGGACATCTAGAAGAAGTCTACATTGAACAGATAGAAGGGTTTCAATGTTCTAACAATCCAGACCATGTTTATAGATTTAATAAGGCTTTGTATGGACTCAAACAATCTCCCAGAGCTTGGTATTGAAAATTGGATGGATACTTGTAGTAGCAAGGGTTATAGAGAGGATCTACTGTTGATAGTTGTGGTCTATGTAGATGATATCATTTTCGGTGGTAGTAGTGATTACATGTACGAAAAGTTTTAGAAAGCAATGTAGAATGAGTTTGAAATGTCTATGCTAGGTGAATTATCTTTATTTCTTGGATTGTAGATTTCATAATTAGAGAAAGAAATATCCATTTTCCATAACAAGTACATAAAGGAGATGCTAAGTAAGTTTGGGATGGAAGACTGCAAACTAGTGGGAACACCTATGGTTATAGGTTACAATTTGAGTAAAGATGATGAATTTTCTCTGATAGACCAAACCTTGTATAGATCTATGATTGATAGTTTGTTGTATGTGACAACATCTAGACCAAATATAATGTAGGAAGGAATTGTTGCTAGATTTCAAGTAGCAACTTATGTTAAAGCAGTGAAGAGAATATTTAGATATTTGAAGGCTACTATGGATTTTCGACTATGGTATCCTAAGAGTGAAAATTTCACTCTGACTCCATACACAAATGCAGATTGGGTAGGATGTATAGATGATTTGAAAAGAACAATTGGCAGAGCATTCTTTCTTGGTGACAGTTTAGTGTCTTGGTTTAGCAAGAAATAGGACCCAATTTAGATATCTATAGTAGAAGTGGAATACATTGTTGTAGCCTCATGTTGCACTTAATTTTTGTGGATGAAGTAGAACCTGAAGGAAATGAAAATTTAATTTGATGAACCTATCTCTATTATTTGTGATAATACAAGTGCCATAAATATCTCAAAGAATCTAGTGATGCATTCAAGAACAAAACAAATTGCAATCAAGTATCATTTTCTAAGGGAGAAGGTTGCAGAAAAGGAGGTAAAGTTGGAGTATGTTGAGATAAAGAAGAAAGTATTAGGTATATTCATAAAACTACTTCCAAAGGAGACATTTGAGTTTCTCCAAAAGAAGATAAGATTTATTTCTCCCTCTTCAATGAAGAGGAAGCGCAGGTTGAGGGGGAGCTTGTCTCCCTGTTGCAAGAAGGCTAGGTGGTCATGTGGTATATTCTCAGAGGCATTGAAGAATGGAATCAAGGGGATTCTATCTAGGAAACAAGCTTCCAACTTGTGCAAAGTACTAGAAATTTAAAAAATGGGAGAAAGAAGTGTTGACCTTTTTCCATTGATTTCAAAGGGGGAGAGAGTGAACTCAAAATGCTATATCCTCCAAGAGAGAGAAATCATTCTCAGGGGGAGAAATATCTTCATGTGTAGCCGATTTATTTGGTGGCCTAGAATTTTGTTGATTTAAATCAATTAAAAAGGGGGATATTGATGAACATAGGTTGTCATTTATGTCAAAGTTGTTGCAAACGTGGTTGTCATTGCACCAAAATATTGACCTATTAATCCCTGATACAACCACCAGATTTATACAAGATCCAAGATCCATAGGAGGAATTTAAACCATGTCACAAAGCCCAAGTTCCATGCTAGACCACACTAAAGAGACCAATGGAAACACCTTGCAATAATTCCACCCCCAACACAAGTGAGTGGTTCAAACCTATGACCTCGGCTCTGATACTAATTGTTGCAAAGGTGGTTGCCATTGCACCAAAAGATCGACCTGTTAATGCCCAATATAATCGTTGGATTTATACAAGATCCAAGATCCATGGGAGGTTGTTAAACCATGTCACAAAGCCCAAGTACCATGTTGGCCCATGTCGAGGAGGCCAAGGGTAACACCTTACAAAAAAAGGTTGTGAGTAATGTCTTTGATAACAAAGGTTGTCACTGATGCAATATGAAGTTTGATGTCAAAGGATTTATTTGTTTAAGACTAAGCTTGAAGTGGTACTTTAATTACCATCATATTCCCTTCCACTTATCATTCTAATTTGTAGAAGAATTGCAAAATATTTGTTGAAGCATGTTGTATGCCAGAAGTTCAGTATGATTTGTGTTGGAAATTTTACTATCAGGATGAGAAATCAAGAAATATATATTATTAGTTTCTAAGGAGTGTTTGTATGATTGGTGTATGCTAGTAATATCATGATTTCATCTATTCTCTATGTCATTGGTTTTCTAGATGTTTGTACTAGGATATTTTCTAGACAAAGAGATTTATTTAGCAATACAATTATGGTTTGCATTTCTTTTAATAATTTAATTTTGCTCCATGGTTTCAAAAGAGAGTATGCGTGCACTAATTCTATCATATTCTATATTTTTCAGAGGATATGTTCAACATGCAAAAAAAAATTATGACAGAAGATTCTTTGTTTTTTTTGTCAGCCAGTCGGAGTTCAAGGCATGTGTAGTAATGGCTAGAAGCATAGAAAATTCAAATCTTGCATGTGATGTTAAGATAGGAACTAATTAAGGTTCTTGTGGTAGCACATGGCTTCATGTTATTTTTGTGGTAAGATTTTTTTTGGACCTACCTATCACAAATTCCATGTAATTTGAATTTAGGTCCACCTTATGTTGTCTCAACTATTTTTGGATCCTTGGTTGACATAGAAGAGTGTTAATGTAGTTTCATGCAAATATTTTAAATGTTTAGATGCATTGTGAGTGAGTGTGAATGATAGTATGAATCATAATTACACCTGTGTAAAGAAAAGTAGGTCACTAGTGTAAATTAAAGAGAAGGTGGTGAAGAGAAAAGGGAGAGTTATATTTCAATGTGTGTGCTAATATCAGAAGATCATATATAGTGAGGAAGAGATTCAGTTGTGACTTTGGAATGTGTTGAGTTACATAGAAGATATGCAATCTTCATCATTGCAATCTATTAGGTCTGGGGTTCTACCTATTGTATTGTTTCAATTGGGGATCGATGTCTCCAGTAGGTTGGTGCCTACAAGAACAATAGGGGATTGGTGTCTTTGGTAGGTTGGTTCCTACTTCTAAGTGTAAAATTCACTTATATATTTTTGCATTATGAGGTAGGATTTGGGTAGTAGATCCAAGTTTCTATTCTCACCATTGTTTTTCCCATCTTGGGTTTCCATGTATATTTGGTGTTCTCTTGTGTGATTCATTCTTTTACGTTTTAAATTGTTTATGTGGGGTTTGTTGTGAAGAATAATATATTTTGATAATTGTGCCAGAATTAACAATTATAAATAGATATGATCTACTGATTCACCCCCCTCTCAAAATATTGTGTTCCCTTCAAATTATTCTTGTTGGTTTCATGTGGTAATATGATTAAAAGGTAGGAAAATATACCATTTATATCCCTTATCTCCTAAGGCATATGGGAACAATCCATAAACTACATGTGCATGCTATTATTGTGTCCTTACACAAGAATATTTGAATGCCCTAATATTTTCTTCACCAAGTTCATTGGGGTCCCTTACAATGTACTTGAAACATATTTTCTCTAAATTCTTAGGCATATCATGAAAATTTTAAAAACTTATAGGAGAATAATTTTGTTCAAACCATGGGGCAGGAGGCCTAGCTCTATTGGCTAAAGCATCCTATTGTAGGAAAGAGGTCAAGAGGTCTATTCTTCCCCCAAACCCATGGAACCGGAGGGCGTTTCGCACCAGTGCCACCGATCGTGTGAAATTTTTTTACCAGGTGCACTGCAGTTTATAGGGGGACGGATACCCAACTAATTCCTACAATCTAAAAAAAAAAAAAAAATTCAAACCATGCCAAAGGTGTAACCTAAGGATTCTTAAGGGAAATGAGAGGAGCATTATTTCTATCAACTACCCCTAAAAATCATGTATGATTAACCTTTGGTTTCCCAGAGCCATCTCTTTTTATCCTTTGATATTGATCAAGATGTAATAATTCCAAACTTATCTAAATATATTTAGATTGGGCAATCATTCTTCTAAATTCTAGTTATGGTAGGCCCTCCTATCACCAATATGTTGATGGGTGTTTTGACACACTTCTCTACTCAAATGAAAATATAAGATGAAATCACACCTCTCCTAAAAGGAATTAACTCCCAAATGAAAATTTAATATCCTCAAAGTCTCTATAATCAGGGCTTGACTTGTTGGGTAACTCAATGTTAATGTATTTTTTGTTCAATCAAGGGGCCTACAAAACTATAGATCTAAATCCTAAACTTCTACAACCACACCATGATGTATGAATAGAAAAATCTACATAAAATGGTTCTTGCTTAGATAGAGTACTCATATCTCCACAAAGGATAGTGAATCTTGAATAGAATTTCTTTTGATGATGAAGTGTTTCCTCATTAAACATCTAATTACTAGAATAGATTAATAAGATACCCTAGACTATGGTAGACAATTTTCAATTTGATCAGACAAGATTATTTACTATTAGTAAATAACTATTGATATGAAACACAATTTATATCCATAAAATATCCATCTCATACATGCATAATAATAGATAATTCAATTTATTTGTGTGGAAACCATGAAATAAAAAAGAACTAAACAAAATTTGTATTCAATAGTTTCTATTTTTTTCAACAATTTATAACCCTTAGTTTAGTAAAAGAAAGGTCTTTTATTGAGGAAGGCAACATCCTTAGTGAAAAATTGAATGGATAGGATAATTTTGGATCCAATCATTCATATTCATCTAAAATTAAATATTTTTCACAAATGGGTGTTAGGATAAGCATATACATTTATATATAATAGATTCTTAATACAATTCTCTAAATTAATGGTATAACGTACACATTATAACAACCCTTTACAAAATTAAACTATACACATTCCATGTTACACCCAACCTTTTATTTTCAAAATTAATTTTTACTTTATGGTAAATGCAATGATGAAATATGAGGATATGAAATATGGAAAGATAAATGTTATGATGAATTTATGCAATGTGATGTTTCTGCATTTACATGAATTACTAGTGAATATGTAATGATATGATTATAATGTAATGTGATGTGATTTTTCTACATTTAAATTAATTACTGATAAAATTTAATGATATGATTATGATGCAATTGGTTACAGTTAACTACTCGGTTGTTTCTTGAGTGGAATTGTAGGATCATTTTCTCATGCCCTCTAAAGGGAGAGGAAGAGTATCACCTGGGAGAAGGGTAAAGTTAAGATTTTTCTAGAAATGACATCTTTTTTTGCATAGGTCAATTGTTTGAATTTATTTAACCAATGCATGTCAAGGGTTGTTAGTAGCATCTTGAAGGTAAGTTAACTCAATTGTCGTTTAGCCTTGTTCTTCTCACTTATTTTGGGTTGCAAATCAATTGGGGTAATTGGTATCCATTTTATTGTATAATATATAAAGATATGTATGTATATGTATATTTCATTAAAAAAGAACATATATATGTATATCCATATGGATATATACCTACATATGTATATGATGGTGTATGTATATATATCCACATGTGTGTGTGTATATATATATATACATGTAATTATAGCAATGTAATAATACATATGTATGTGTGTGTGTTATATTATACTATGTTACTTTATGTTCACAATATTTAAATATGCACATGCTAATAGAAGCATGTTGAGAGATAGTTCATATTTGTTATTTAATCATTCTTGGTTAATTGGAAATAACACCAATATATTGTGGCATGATATATCCATCACCAACTTTGTATATTCTCAAACACCACTTTGCGATATAAATGTTTTAATAGTTAATATATATTTTAATTGCTTAATCATGGGGAATATTGGCTTGACCCAATGGAGATAATTTAACTCAAATGAAAATAATGTATATGTGAAAGTTGTACACCAGCCTTATAGTGAATGGGTTACATGAGAACAACCATAAAGGTGGTAGCTTAAGTAAGGTTTTTAATTATCTTTTAATTTGCATTCCAACATGGCAACATGGTATGTGAAAGGAGGAAATATTAGTAATTTGCATATTATCTTGTATTGAGCATGGTAATGGTTTATTAGCAGCTTTGTAAGCTTTTAAAAAGCTATTTTACCTCCCATCCATCATGGAAAATTGGGTGTGAGTTGAGGCTCATAAATTTATCATTACTAGCTTAAAATCTTTTGATTATGTTGTACTTTACCTTGTGTCAGAGGCTACATGAGTCTTGGTTTTGTGCTTCTATTTTTAAATCTACCTAAAATTTGGGAAGGATCATGGCAAGGGAAGTTTTTAAACTATTTGATAATTGCTTAAACCATTTCTTGTCTAGGCACCAAAAGAAGAATGTGAAATCAATTAGGGTCTTATCCATTGAATCCAAGATGAGTAAAAATACAATGCTAGAGGTGGAAAGAATTAGCTATCAGTTTTGGGGAAAATCTTGAAAATTTTGTGTGAAACATTATCCATTTTATCGTTCATTCTTTCTACCGAATGCAAGAGAGGAAATCTAAGATAATTCTAAAAGGAGAAAAGTGGAGTCTGATTATCGCATTGTCTACAACAAGCTTAGTGTAGGAAGAAGCCTTGTATACAAGAGAGCAAAATTGTAGTCATTATTCCCTCTGGAAGTTAGTGTAGAGAGGAAATTTAGCTTTGAGAATGCTAATACTTCCAAATCTTTCTCATTTTGGAAGGGGGAAGAGTTGTTGTCTAATACCCTATAGGCTATTGGCTAAAAGGAAAGCTTTGCAACCAAATATTTCAAATAACTAACTGAAAGGAAAGTAATATCTTATTTTTCTTTGTAATGAAAATAAAAATTTCCTTGTATATATTGGAATGATAATGGTTTATTAAAACCAGTATTGATTGTCAACCTTCTCATGCAACTACCATTTCTTTTTTTTAATCTTTCTTGTTGAGATAGTTTATCTCTTTGGGTCAATGGAAAGAACTAGTTCCTTTAAGTCATTTTGGGGGTATTCAAACTCATAAAGCCTCTTTTGCTTCAAAATAGTTTTGAAAAGAACTTGAAATCTGCCACATAATCTATGAGAGTCTTTTAATGACTTTTCTTGAAAGAAAATTGTATCTCTTCTTACCAGTTGGTAAGCTTTTGGGTGGAATAATTTGAGAATGTAGTGCATTAAAATAATCTATGATGAACAAAATTTGAACCATATTTTATTGGTTGTTATTGAACCAAATCTTATATGGCTTGAGAGTACCAAGAATTGATAGAGAAGTTTTAAGCATAGTTAAGTGCCAATTCTTGAATAAAGATGCCTACCTAGTGTAATATATAGTTATTATTTGTGTTCTTTCACTGACTTCTTGTTGAAACACTTTGTCATTTAAAATGAAATCTTTCAAAAGAAAGATCTCACCATTTTTCTTGAATGGCTAAAACCTAAAATGAGTTATGTTCATTAATGGAAAACACCCAAATGGGGTATTTCATAAATGATGTCCCTATATTATTGTATGATCAAAGAGGTCAAATTATCATCTCTAGTTGTCAATTGTACCAAAGGTCTAATTTTGAGAGTAGTTACTCTCATGAGCATGGTGATCTTCGAACTTGTGCTAGCTTCCAAGACCTAGGGGTAAAAGCACAAAGATGTGTCACACTTTTAACCAACTTATCAACAAAACTAAATTTAAGTATTTCTAACTAAAAATCAATTTTGGTCAAACATATAATCTAGTAAGATTCATTTTAGCTAAGTTAGATACTTGCACAACTTTTTCAACTAAAATTGTTAGCTAAAAATATATGGAGCACCACTTTGACTCCAATTTACCAAAAACATAAAATTATTTGAAAAATTTGAAGTTTTAATAACTCCTGCTAATGTAAATAACATTTTTTTAAAAATATAAAAATACCCTTTTATAGATCCATAAGTGTAGTTTTCAAAAATATATTTATTTTAATAGTTTAATTATTATTTTTAATTTATTTTTTATTTATACTAAAAGTAGGTTATCAGCAAAAAATATTAGATTGATTACCATGTCAAGGAAAAATACTAGAACTTATTAAAAAAAATTGAAAAAATATGATGCACTAGATAAAAGAATCTATTTCAAGATGGTATAATTTTTTTTCCATTTTAGATAGATATTTAATATGAAAGTTGACATCTGATGGAAACAACTATTTTTGATTCATGCACATTTTAATATTTATTTAAAAATATATATTCATCAAAATTGGAAAAAAATGTATCCATGCACTAAAGTTTCAAGTTATAAATACACAAAAAATTTGAAAGAAAAAAAAATAAAATTTACTATAAAAAATTTGACATCCCATGCAAGTTCATTTTTCAGCAACTAAATTATAGTGTTAATTTATTAAAAACTAGTTTAAAATATATTTTTTAATTTATTTTTTAAAATGCAAACATAAAATATACTAAAAAATACATATCTTACTAGTTTATATCATTTCAAAATTCAAAACATATATGCCACTTTTTAGTGATTCAAGTCTGAAAGTTGGATCAACGTTGGTTGTTTCCTTTATACTGTGTGACATAGCTTTGTGCTTTTACCCCTAGATAGTTACATAGTGTAACTCGGGTATTCAAAGCTAGTAATAATTAATCAACTCAATTGGGATTTGACTTATGGAGTCAATGTATGTTAAGAAAGAGCTTTCTATATGTCTAACTCTTGGTTGAACAACAAGTTCAAGTCCAAGGTACTTAACCTACCAAGTCAAAACATGATATTAGTGAAATCATCAATTTATGATAGATAATTTTATGTGAGAAGGTTAACCTTATGGATGGGTTAGTACTTGAATTAGAGGTAGTAGCCTAGACCCTAGATGTTATAAAAACCTAACAAGGGAATTCAACATCTAAGATATTTTATCAAACCAGTCATATTACTAATCTTAGTGAGTAAACACTTATATATGTGAATCTACTAAAAGATTGGACCAAATGGTCTACAATTTTTTTATCCTTAGTAAACAAGATTACAATATTTACCAAGATATATTTAAACCTAGTTAAATTTATATTCTTAATGGAGATATAACCAATGTTATTCTATATATTATATTATGACCACCTGAGGTCAAGATGCTATAATTATGTGTCAAGATTTTCTTAAAGTTTATATCTCAAGAATAGTTTCTCTTAAGGGATTTTCTAATACTCTAACAAGTGTTTGTAGCCAAGACCCGAGTAGTTACATGAAAGTAACTCAGGTGTTCGAGTCATAATTTGTTAGTAACCTAGACGAATTATTTACTTAGAGAATCTCCACATTCTGAGTAAGGAATCTATAATTAAGCTAAGCATTGAACATCTAAGACTATAAGAAGAAGAAGGAATCTTCAATTTAAGATTAATATTTACTATATATGTTGAACATTTTGTTAGTACTTTTAGTTTGTGACTAATTGAAACTATTTGATGATAGTAAGTCAATAGTAAAAACTATTTGTACATATACTAGGAGATCAAATAGGTTAATAACAAGGACTTGAATAAGTGGTAGTTTCCAAGTCCCAAAAAGTTATGAGAATGTAATGTGGGTATTCAAGGTTAGAAAAACATACTAGTCAAGTCATATACTAACGTATTAAGGACTTGAAAAAGTGTCATTTTCCAAGGCCCAATTCATTACATGAATGTAATATGGGTGTTCAAAATTAGGAAACCTTAACCAATCTAGATGAATTGTGATTTTAATGAAGTTATCACTTTTTAAATGAAAATTTGTATGATAAGTTAACCATTGGTCAAATAGTAGTTTGGGCTAATACAAGGTTAGCTAAGGTTCTCCAAGTCTAGTAGGGTGGGTGAAAAAATGACTCCACTCATAAGTAGTGATTGAATATATTTCAAATACTTTGGTCAAAGTGAGTTCAATAGTCTCTTCTTGCACTTTTTGGTTCACTATGTTTTGGATAATTAACTAATCAGAGTTGTCATTCATAGTTGAAAGGTATCCAAGGTATCCATAGTTCTTTGATGGTATTGGTTAAGTAGGGTGCAACACCAGAGTTCAAATGGAAAAACTAGAGGGTTCTTAACTATACTCTTCATTGAAGGGTAGGGCCACTTCCAGTTAGGAAGGTGTTTGGGGGACCATTGGTCTATAATTAGAGGTAAAGCACCTGGGTAATGCTCTCTTGTAGATGATATTCCAAGTCATGGAATGTAATACCCCTCCGTTTCACTCTTTTAATCGAACAGTGTTCTATTTGGTTATGTCTTATTTTATGTTGGTACGTTGACTTAGAACTCGGTTGCTTTTGATTGCTATCTATAAGCGATGTGAATGTGATATTTTGGTGTGATGGTACTTTATTCAGATGTTATTATTATGGCATGATTTAGATTAGCATTGTGAACATTTGCATTGATGATGTTTTAAGTTTTGATTACATTAATGATGTTAGATACGTAAATTAGTAATACTGTATTGGTGAAGGGGACGGATTGCACCACTCGCTTGTGAGTGCCTTGCGACTCCATGATTTCCTCTTCACGGTGTGTTCTAATTATGACATGTTTATGTATGTGGATATACTCTTTGTTCGCAGGTTGATAGGTACAGGACATCGACTCCACCTGGTTTCACAGGTTTGAGCGTGTCCAATGCCCAACAGTATTCGATTGTAGCTAGGTTTCCATGCCAAGTCGTCACCCTATTCATAGTGTGTCGTCGGGTCTTAGTCGGGTTAATTGATTTATATTTTTCTCTCTCTTTGATTATTTAATTGCAACTTGAAAAGGGTAATTAAATGGTTGTATGCATTTAACTTGTGAAATTGAAATTGATCTGGTATTATGTTAATAACGTAATTTATTTTATTAATTAATTTAATTTAATTAATAAATCATTTAATCGTGGATTAGATTTATTTATTAATTAATTAAATTGATTGTGTTGAAATTGTATTAGTTGTTAATTTTGAAATTTATGGATTTTATTATGTGAAATTGAAAAAAAAAATGAAAGAAAAGGTTTTAAATTGCTCTTTTAGAAAATTTGAATTCAAAAAAATTGAAAAAAGGAGATATTTTCCATTTTTGTTTTCAAAAATTGATGAGGGTTGTTGCATAGATATTTTTGAGATATTTTGGAAATTTCTTTGTTATGGGATTTTGAATGAGTTTTCAAGAAGGGATGAAAAATTGGAAAATAGGGAAGAAAAGAGGATTTTTGCTGTTTGGGGGTTTTGGGTTTTTTTTGGAGAAGCTCAATTAGATTGTTGGGAAGGATCTTGAATTGGAGGAGAAGGATTTGCACCAATTTATCCACCTCTGAGGCTTATGGTAAATCAGGTTTCCTTCCTATCAAATTAGTTTCATTTTGAAAGGTTTACCAAATTTTGTTATGTTGATTGAAAATAATTAAACTCTATTTGATTTACAAGAAAAACCCAAGTTAGATCTTGTTTCAAAACTTGAAACCTCGGTTTTGAAATGATCTTCTTCAAAAGAATTTTGCAAATATAGGTATACTTGTTTCATTTCTAAATTTTCTTGCTCAATTTGTTTGTGAAATTGTAAATCTGGGAATATATATATATATATATATACCTATATATTGAAATCTTTATATATATATATATATATATATATATATATATATATAGATATAATATATATATATATATATATGTATATCATTTTTTTTATTGGTGCATGTGTTATGCTGGGGAAATTTTCTTTAAAATAAAAAAATTGTTGGGGGAGGCATTGGGGGCTCACCCCCACCGCGCCCCCATGGGAGGGCGAGTGGGGAGAGTCGTGCCTAGCGCGAACCCCACAAGCCCGTGGCCAGCTATGTTACACAGTCGTAGCCACCATTACTGGTGGGCGGTTGTGCATAGCACAGCGCCACCAGTAATGGCGAGCAGCTATGCACACACCGCCACCACTGTCGTCGCCCCTTCAACCCGCGACCAATAACAGTCACCGCCGCCCCACTCCCAACCGTCGCTCCAACCCTAGAATGCACGCGTCCCGAGGTGAATGTTCCTCAATCAAATGCATAAATTGCCTTTGTTTTTAAATAAAAATAAATAAATTTTATTTTTAATATTTTATTATTATATTTATAGTATTAAATTATTAATATATGTGTGATTAAAATACATATAGATTAATAATTAATATTGTATAATATATTATTAAAATATTAAATATATATATAATATATATATATAATATATATGTATATTAAATATTATATATATATAGTTGAAGATTTATTTTTAAAGTTGTTTAAATGGAGGCATAATTTAATTTGTTTGGGAAATTTTTAATTATTGTAGAATGGTTAAATTGATGGATTTATTTTGGAAATAATATAATTGAAAGGAAAAAGGTTGAATTTAAAATAAATGTGTTTAATAGTAAGATGGATGATTTTAAACGATGTATTTTTGCAAAAGACCAATAGTATTGTGTTAAAATGATATATCTAAATAGTTGAAATAAAGGGTTAGTTTATTATTATTTAAAAAGCAAGTAGGGAAATTAAATGATTAGTGTTAATTTCTCCTTTATTTGAAAAGATGTATTTTTAATTTAGTTTTGTTGATGTAATAAATTACTGAATGTAATGAGGAAATGGATTTAGAATATCCAAAGGTAGTTTCTTTCAATTGCCTATAGTGGGAATTTCCTTCGTGTTTTTGTTTGGGAAGTGGGTTAAAAGTGTCTTTAATCTGTAAGTCTTCCAGAAGATCCTAGAGGTTGGGGGTTGTCGTTTATGATATCAACCCATTGTAAAATTCCCTTGGGTAGTACATGGTGTTTGGTCAGTGTTTAACTCGGTTTCCACGAACAGGGATGTTTTGTACCTCCCATGGAAGGAGTGGATTATGTGATTTGTGCCTCCTTGTAAGGAATGGCTTTGTTATTTTTGTAACCTCCAATGTTTGGAGAGGGTTTTATCTTATGTCGCCTTCTTAAGGAGTGGTCATGCTATCTTTTTTGTTTGCACTTTGGAACCCTTGGTGTTTGGATGGTATTTGTGTTGTCAAGTAGAAGAGTGGCTTTTGTAGGGGCCAGAGCCCAAAGAGGTAAACTGGATAACCTTCGGGGGTGGTTTAACAAGTGATAACTAGAACAATACTTGGAAAATTAGGTGGTACTTCTCACTAATCAAGATAATTATGCCTCACTCGGCTCGTTTAGACTTGGGATTAGTGGGAAGGCTTGGAATGGCAAGGTCATCTATCTTGTTTGTATGAAAGGTATTTGATTCCGCATGAGTAAATATGGGGGTCGGGATTCAGTTGAGGCCACCAAGATAACCCTTAGTGGGGGTCGGAGCCTATGAATATTTGCAGAGGACAACCCATGATCAGCTGTGTGATGACACTTTGTCTAGGACAACAGTTGGTATTTGATTTTATGGGTATGGTTTCCTTAACATACCTGATGTGACCATAGTTGGTATTTGATTATTATGTGTATGGTTCTTTTAACATATTTGATCTGCTTTATTTCTTGAAGCAATGTAACCAAGTTGAGTTGTACTTGTGATGTACTTGTGTTGTACTTGTGTGGTACATGTGATTGGTTGTGTTAGTTTGGTTCAGTTATGATTTAGCCTGTGTCTAGAGGTGATGGTCTTGGCTAGGATTCCTTGTTACTATCTCCTAGCACGGGGGGTGGGCCTTTGGGTTCCACTTGGTTGGGTGGTGTGCGCCTTAATCCGTTGGGCTATCTTCATGTTCGTGTGGATGATACTTTTAGTTGGAGAGCTCGTGGGATTCAGTTTCAGTCATGCTTTATTTCATTTCAGTTGCTCTTATGACTTATTACCCCTCATTTGTTATTGAGGTGGAAGTTGTAATTGTAACCTTATTTATTTTACTTGCCTCATTCAGGGAATGAGAGATGTAATTGTAATATTTAATTATGGATAAATGAATTTGAATGTTATCTATTATGCTTTGATGCATTTACCTTGTATGGAATGTATGTGTCCTTATTATCTTGAGTAGATAAATGTTATGGATTCATTTATGTTCTTGTGGGTTATAAGTAATCTCAGTCTCGCAATCTTAGAGGTTGTTTGCAATGGGTAGTGAACTTGCATGTTCCTTGTACTTAAACAAAAAAAAATAATAGTACGTTTAAGTAGTTAATTGCAACTTCCTCTAGGGTTGCGTGGTGGGGTGTTACATGGAAGATAGAAAGAATCCAAATATGGGATCTTTGACCTTGTTCCTTAAAAGCTAATTTTATATCTTATTTATGTGTAATCTTTCATGTTGAAAAGTAAAATGAAAAAGTGGATTTCTCTTTTCAATTTGAAAAAGAAAAGTATGTTGTTATAAAATATTTATATATTTAGTTATGTAGTTGCAATTACAATTATTGAAAAGAAAAAATTTAGATCCCATTTTTCTTATGATGTATGGTAAATAAAACTAAGTAAATTATTTATAGAAGGATGTGGACGTTACATTCCAAGGTATTCCAATGCCAAAATTTGAAACTCATTAGAATTATAATTTTAAAATCTAAATTCAAAAATAGATATATTCATCTAGAATCCTTCCTATCCTCTATAATAGGTTTATCATTTTGTGTTTTTTGCTTCCTATAATCCATGAATGATAGCAATGTATGGTTAATCTTGTCCATTTTTGGCCCATCCATAAATCTATATCCAATGATAGTTTCCTTCAAATTCTTCATCCTATCTAAATAATTTGAATTGATGGTGAATGGTTGCTATCCCAAATCTATAGTAAGCAGTTTTTTTAGATGGCTCTTTAGGGTGTCAAGATTAGATACATTAATGAAGGGACTCTCCTTTGAACACACCTTACACAAAAATTAACATTCAATAACAAAAAACATGCAACTTTATTATACTCTCATAAATCATCTATATACATGCAATCAAATACAATGTACAACTATATATTCATAAGACCACTATAACAAAAATTTGGGCTGCAAATAAATGTAGAAAATCAAGCATGCAAGTATGTGAATTCCAATAATGGCCACTGCAACCATAACCTCTATTTTGTACCTCCTTTCTATGTTGAAAAGCAAGAATTTCATCTCTCTTCTCATTCAAAATGAATCATTTGCATTAATCACCAATTTATTATTTTTTCCTTCCAACTAATTGTCACTTCTATGTTTGGCGCCTAAAATATTTAATTGCCCTTTTTCCTAGACCAAAAAAATTTCCTAAATTTTAGTCCAACTTTTGGGAGCCATGAATTTTGACTCAATCATCGGATTGATAAACCGTCTATGTCATTGAAAATATCTCAACGAAAAGTAGGGCCACAATAGGCCCATAAATTCATCCATTTTGGGCTTATCCAATGCCTTTAGGTGTCTCAAAAATGACTAAATATTTTTAAAGGGATTTTGAAGATAAAACATTAATATCTCACAAGTGACAAATGGTATTGAAGTGATTTCTTCACCATTAGCTTCATTTCACTATTCTAGAGCCCTTCGTAAGATCTCATGTCCATACATGCACAAAATCTAACTTACTAAAAATAGAAATTTGCTATTTTTAGACCATCCACCTTATTAAAAATAGTAACCCTAGCATTTTTAGTCTTTATTGAAAATTTATTCACCAAACCTAACAAAAATTAAATTTTTTTTTTTTGGGGGATGCAAGATTGCTCTTACACCCTAGATGATCTTGCATCAAACATCCAACGTAATTTGAGAAGTAACCTTGTAACATCTCAGGTGTTCTGAGAAAAACCAAGACATTCAACCTCTGCCTTAGATAGACATGATCAATCTTCAATAGCCTTCCCTTCCACTTAACCAAATATTCTTTATATTGCATGTTTTTTGTACTTCTACTCACACGATTATCTAAGATGTCTTTAATCTCCTTCTCTAAAGTAGGTGCCAAAATATTCCATTATTTTGTATTGATGCATTCTCCATATCTCTATCATTATATTCTATTAAATATACAATGTTGAATATTGGAGAGATGTTTATCCCACTCGATAGCTCTACCTCATAGGCATTTCTTGAATCATGCTTTTTCAAGATCTTGCATGGTCCAAATTTCTTCATTTTTAATTTATTATATGTTTCCATTGGGATCCTTTCTTTCCTCAGGTGAACCATGATTTCATCTCCAACCTAAAATTCCTTATATCTCCACTTCTAATTTTCCTTAGCCTTGTACTAATAATTCATCTTAAGGATATGATTTATTAGCTCTTCATGCAAATTCTTCATGTTTTCTGCAAAATCTTTAGCCTTGACGTTTCTCTTATCTTCTTTATCAATATTTCTTAACTCAAAATAATTTATTGGACTACTCCCATATATAATCTAGAATGGGGATTCACCAGTACTCTTATTGATAAAATTAATGTATAAAAACTTTGTCTGTGGAAAAACCAAATCCCATCTCTTGGGCTTATCTCCTATCAGACATCTTAGTAGGTTTCCCAAACTCTTATTTACCACCTCTATTTTCCCATTAGTTTATGGATGGTGTATAAAACTAAACTTCAAATTGGCTTCAACTTATTCCATAATGCTCTCCTTAAATACCCGACAAATTTATTATCTCAATCTAAGACTATAATCTTCGGTAGACCATGTAGTCTAACCACTTCTCTAGAAAATGAATTTGTGATGTGAAAAATTTCACTCATCTTATAACATGGAATGAAATGTGAAATCTTCAAAAATATTTCCACCACCACAAGTATTGAGTCATTTTCTCTCTATGTTCTCAGTAAACCAAGAATAAAGTTCATACTAATATCCTCTCATGACCTCTCTAGTATAGGTAATGGCTTATACAACCTAGTATTCTAACTTACCCCTTTATCCATCTGGCATGCTTTACAACTCCACACAAACTTCTTCACATCTTGGTGCAACTATGGCCAATAGTAATTCTTTTTTACAAGAGAAATGGTCTTATCTCAACCAAATTCTCTTTCCAATCCTACACTATTTTTTTCATTAATTAGGTTATCTCTCATAGAAATCCTTAGAATGCACAACTAGCTTCCTCTGAACAACATACCATCTTGGATTATGAAATCCAACCATCTTTTCCTATCCAAAGAAATAGGTTCCAAAAAATCCTTCCACACCTCTACAAAGTTAAGATCTTTAGGATATAAACTCTTGAGTTTATTGAATCCAACAACTTCTATCTTCATCTCTATCAAAAAGTTTTTCCTTTTTCTTAAGGAATCTACAACTCTATTTTACTTCCCACTTATGTGTTTCAAAATAAATGTGTAACTCTACAAAAGCTTGACCCATTTTAAGCACCTTTAGTTCAAATTCTCTTGACTACTAAGGTATTGTAAATCTTGATGATTAGTATAAAAAACAAATAATTTTGGCAAAAAATAGTGTCTTTATTTCTTCAAAGCTTGAACTATTACATAAAACTCTTGATCGTAGATATAATATTTTATATTGGTACCATTCAATTTCTCACTAAAATAGGAAACAATCTTACCTTGTTGACTCAAAACTACTCATATGGAACTGCCACTAGCATCGTAATCTACCTGAAACACCTTATTGAAATCTAGAAGTTCCAAAATAGGTTGTTTTATAATTTTATTCGTTAACAAATCAAAACTCTTAGTTGCTCCTACAGTCCATATAAACTCTTTTTTCTCCTCTAATGTTCTCTATTATGGATGTACATATACTACTGAAACTCTTAATATATTTTCTATAAAAACTTTCCAGACCATGAAATAATCTTACCTCTGTAGCACTCCTTGGTGTAGGCCACTCAATAATATCCTTTAATTTCTCTAGGTCCATCTTAAGGCCCTCGGTTGAGACTAAAAATCCTAGATATATCAACTCCATCTTTACAAAATTATAGTTTTTCAAGTTAATCAATAATTTCTCTTCTCTTAGCTTCTCAAAAACTTTACAAATATGCAACAGGTGCTCCTCAATGTCTTACTAAAAATTTAAATTTCATCCAAACAAACAATGACAATTTTACCCAAAAATTATTTTAATACCTTGTTCATGAGTTGCATGAATGTGCTCGGTACATTGGTTAGACCAAATGGCATGACTAACCACTCATACAATCCTTCCTTTGTTTTGAAGGTTTTCTTCTATTCATCTCCCTCTTTGATCCAAATCTAATGATATCCACTCTTCAATTAAACCTTTGGAAAGTACTCAGCTCCACTCAAGTGATCCATAATGTCATCCATCCTTTGCAAGGTAAATTTGTACTTGATTGTAATATTTTTAATGGTTGGAGATTATGTACACATTCTCCACTCTCCATCCTTCTTTGGTTCTAGTAATATAGGTACTACACATGCACTCAAGCTCTCTCAGACTAATTCCTTTCTACAACAACTAGTGGACCTTTTTGTTTAGTTCCTCATTCTCTATAGGATTCATTTCATGGGCTACCTTATTTGGAAAACTAGCTCCTAGTATCAAATCCATCTAGTGACTAATCTTCCTCAATGGTGGAAAACCTTCAAGTACATTATCTAACACCATATCTTGGAATTCTCCTAGCAGATCTAAAACTTCTATTGGTACATCTTCTTCTTCTTTATTGACTATAGTAATCAACAAAAAGCATGCATGATCATGCTTCATACCATCTACCAAAAAAACTCTTGCATTACTACATAAATTTTCTCCTAACTCTTTTAGGGGATTTAACTTATGATGAAATCTATCCTTTTTTTAGGGAATATGTGTTAGCATGGCCATCATGGACAGCATACTAATCAAACTACCATGGATTCCCCAATAATAAATGACATGAATCCATAGGAAAGATGCCACACAATACCTCATCATGGTAATTCCCAATATTGAACTTTACTAAACATTGGTCATCAACCAAAGCTCTATGGTATTTCTATAACCATGTAATATAATATGCATGTGGGTGCCTCTTCCTTTCAAATTGTAACTTTTTAACCATCTCTTCTAAAATGAGATTATTTGTGCTAACACTATCAATGATAATATCATGACATTTACCTCTAGCATTGCACCTTGTATGAAATAAACTCTTCATTTGAAATGGTTTATTTTGTTCATTCAACAATGCTCTCCTAATGACTAGTGTCTCTCCCCATTTTGCATCTTCAGAATTCTCAAATTCAAATTCCTCATATGTATGCATAACTCGTGCATTACCTTCAAGTCTCTTATTTGTTGTTACTTGATTTTTTGGAAACTTTTAAGCTCAATATCTTTATTCTCCACATTGGAAACATGTTCCTCTAAATCCTCCCCTCCCAGCACCTCATCTAGGTCTTCCTCTTTCTCTTTTTTCACTATTGTTCTAGTCATGAGGGAGATATGAATTATCTCCTCTTTGGTTCTGCCTGGGACCAACTTCTTCATTCTTATTTTGATCTTCATTTCATCCTCAATAGGATCTTTTTCTAGTCCTTCCATCATGACCTATTCCTCCTTTATTTCCTTCAAATAAAATTGATAAGCATCTTCTATTACGGTCATTTGAACCAAACTTAACTCTTCTTGAATAATTATTCTTAACCCATTTATATAACAAGATATCTTCTCATTGTTGACCTCTAAATGGCCTATTTTGATTATGACCTTATAGAACTCTTTTATGTACTCCTTAACAAACTTACCAACTTTCTTCAAACCTTGAATTTTTTTTAGTAGATCTAACTCATAATCAACATGAATAAATTTTCTCTTTAAATTCTCCACCATTCAGTTCCATCTTGTGATTTTCTCTTTACCTCTTCGATTTATTTCTAGTTGTACTTATTTCCACCAAATTTTCTCATGGCCTTTCAATTTGGTCTTTGAAAATATAACTCTCTCAAGATCTTCTATCTCTTTGTACTCAAAGTACTCTTCCATGTCATTGATCCAATCGATTAATTATTTTAGATTGAGATTTGTAGAGTATGAAAAAACTTCAATCCTTGCACCTTTTCCAATATTGGAGAGGACCTTCAATAATCTTACTTATGTAATGGCATGAATTTTCACCCTAGAAAAATCCCACATTTACACTACCTCCTACCTTAGAGAATTAAATCTGATAATACAATCCCTATTTCTGCCACCTTTCCTTGTCCACTTGGCAGTCATTTTGCTAGTTAGTGGAGGATAATCTATCTAGGATGCTAGTACAGTGCATGGACATCTATGTGATGCATTTCCATCCTGATAGGATTCTTGCCTCTGGAATCTACAGAGGCATTACAATCCTCCATTGGACATAGTGTAATTCTTACTACTCCCTTGACCGACTTTGAACGACTCTTTTGCCTCCATTTTCACCTTTAAAATGCCTATCTCATTCACTCTTTGATGGTTCTTGATCATCTTCACACTTTGCAAAAACAATTTCACTCTTCTCACTCACTTTCAACATTTTAAAACTCCACCACCTCCATTGAAGTTGCAAGTTAGTATTTTGTTGGTTCACTCTCTTCGTTGTTATGGTAACATTGGTCTTTGAAGTCTTCCACACTTTATCCTTCCTCCATTTTCCTTGAGTGTACGTGGTTGAGAAGATGATATCCTTCCATTTTCACTCACTTTGCATTATCATATTGATATTGTTGTTGGCAACACAAGGGCAAACAACTAAGAGGGGGGGTGAATTAGTTGTCCAAAAATTTCAAACTTATTAATCTTATTAACCTTAATTCTCATATTTGATTATTAACAATGAAAGCATGAATCAACAAAACATCAAAAACACACAAAACACAAAGATTTTTTTGCATGGAAACCCTGTTAGGGAAAAAACCACGGTGGATGTCAATCCACAAGTTTTACCCTATTAAAAGTATAAGAGAAATATAAGAGGAATGAACATGCATTTAGGTGCACTGCCTAGAGCTCACTGCTCAAAGGAAGACTCGTTGTCTTATAGAAAATATTCAAATTAAAACCATCTGAAGAAATTGAACTGAGAGAGTAGCATCTGTAAATGCCTGAGTACAGTTCCAATTAAGCACATGAACACTTCTTCACTATCTTTTACTCATCTTCACACTCTACTCTACCTTCGAATGATTTGAACCTTATTCACACATAGCACTCACATACTTCACATTACACACACATCAAATGAGATAAAAAATTGCTTATATATATCTGCAACAAGAAATTACATTGCTTTATGTCGGCTTCAACAAAATAATAGAATGAATGCAAACTATTGACCCAAAACAATGAAGATTCTCAATGTGCATCAACCAAAGTCAGCCACAACATAGTAGGGACCTAAAACAATATCCTTGAACACAAAAAACCTTCAAATATTCTTCCTCGAATATCCACAACATGCTTCAAACACCTTGTCAGACATGAACATGAAAAACATGAAAATGCAAGAGAAAATCTTGGATCGCAAGCACAATGATCAATGCAAAAGTGAAACACAATTATAAAATGATCTAGAAAAATCCATGAATGTCATAGGAACATACGCAACAACTCAGATTACCAGAATCACATTGTATTCTTCCATGAACACTATTTGCAGTAACATAATAGATGTCAGAACACATAAACTTATAACTTCCTCAGATCTTCATGTGCAGCTTTCAAACCTTTGGAGTAGAAACTAGATAGGATTAAAAAAAAAACCTTTAATCTGCACCATATAGTTTAAAAAATACTAAATTTCCCTCCATACTGATCTTCACTGCTTCATAGACAACCTGTAACATATTTATTTCAATTTTCTCAATATCCTCAACATATACGGCCTTAAAGAAATTTATGCTAATAGTGTTAACATAAATGACAACCATATATTAGAAACTCAACCACAACATCCAACAATAGCCCCCTTTGGCATTGATGGCAACACATTATGTGAAAAATAAACCATCAATGCAACTAACTCTTCTTCCAACAATCTCCCCTTTACACATTGCTCTTCTCATACTATTCTTATACCCCTTACTTTTAGGTCTTCCATATTTTTTCACATTACTCTTCTCCCTTTGACATTAATGGAAAATGTACACAAGCTTTGAACCACATATCTAAATCATCTGACTACTCCCCCTGAGTAGTAGCCACCACAACATCAATCTAGATTAACATATGACTATGAATGCATAGACTGATGCAAAGACTATGCATCTTAGTTCTAATTAGGAGGGGTAATCACCCCTAACTTCTCTCTGAGATACTCAAAAGTATCTTTAGGAAAAGGATTAGTAAATATTTCTACAATCTATTCCTTATTAGGCACATACTCCAGTCTGACTTCCTTCTCACTCACTTTATCTCTCAAAAAGAGGTACTTGATAGATATATGCTTTTTCTTTGAATGCAACACCGGATTCCTAGAAATATTTATAGCACTTGAGTTATCATAGAATATGGAAATAGGTGCATCATACACAACTCTGATATCTTTCAGCATTTGCTTCATCCACAATACTTAATTACAATTT